>CM067322.1:1700000-2300000 GCA_034231615.1 Meghimatium bilineatum | reverse complement strand
CAACCTGCTGTTGGGGATGAAGATAACTCTTCATGTATTAAGCTGCAGCAACTATTAGGTGGGGTGGCCAGTTCCCTTCCTTGCTTTCTTTACCTCCCCTAACTCATGCGTCTCCAGACTACATCCTGCTAATCTGCAGGAGTTTGAAAACTAATACAGAAGAAGAAATAAATCTGCAAATATCATTTCAAAGAAAGCAGGGGGTCAGTCCAAGACTACTGACATCATTGCATAGTTTATCTACATACCAGTCCTCTCTTGATCATATTACTGGACACTTCTGTTGAAGCTGCCTAACGTACTTGTAGTTTGGTCTTGTTTGATGTATCTACTGGTACTGTTAATTTGTTGTATGTTGATCTATGTTGATGTATCTACAGATTTGTTGTATGTTGATTTTGTTTGATGTATCTACTGGTACTGTTAATTTGTTGTATGTTGATCTATGTTGATGTATCTACAGATTTATTGTATGTTGATCTTGTTTGATGTATCATCATATCCACAATGATCTAATCTAGTTTCCTGGGAACAAGATAGAATATTGGAATGTTAGAACTATGTATCAAGCAGGGAAAAAACAGCAGAAATTTGTCAAGAAATGGAGAGTTTTGATCTATACATTATTGGAATTTGTTAATGTGGATGGACAAGGACAGACAAGAAACATCTTTAAACTGAACACAAACACAATATTTATGTCTTTAAAAAATGTCTTAGAAAACTTTTAATGACTGGTTGGGAAGAATTCAAGACAAACATGCACATAAGAGAAGACACCAAACAGCAATATGTTTCTACAAAAATAAGAAGACAACGATGGACTTATGTCGGGCATGTAATTAGAATGAATGAAAACAGACTGCAGCTATAAGCATTAAAATGGGTACCAGATGAAAACATAAAAAGAGCAATACCAAGAGAGACTCTTGGTATGATTATAGGTCTCAACAACATACAAGAATTACACACAGTAGCATGACATCGCTCAAACTGGAGAGCTCTGGTCGTATTCGACACTGAAGGAACATAGACAGATTGATAGATCTAAATTTATTGTATTTTGAACTTCTTCACTGTATCTAAAAATAATTATTTTTTTTAACTTGTTTGATGTATCCACACAGGACCTGGTGATTTGGATTACAAGTGGATTACACCACATTCCACACACAGAGGACATTCCTGTAACGCCAAGTGTGGGTAATCACCTCCAATTCTATTTGATGCCACACAACTATTTCCCTGAATGTCCCTCCATGAGCTCAACAGATGCTATCTTCATTACACACAAAGATCTCAAGAACCCATCTGAGGGAGTCAAAGTTGAAAGGTGAAGGGTCTTCATATTCTTTGTTGTTTTTTTACCAAAGTCTGATATGTTTGTCCATTGTTGCAAATAAAACAGTGATACAACACATTTCCGTTCTCTGGACTACATCCTACTTAAAATCTAGTGGAACTATCCTGTTACAAGATAGAGCCAGTGTGGAGAGTTTAAGAACATACAAAATTTAGTCATAAACTTTCCCGTGTGTTGTCGGGCCCCAAAGGGAAGCAAAGAATAGCAACACTGTTTACCTTCCATGCATGTCATAAGAGGCGACTAAGGAGATTGTGGGATGGAGTTGGCTGCCCCATCCCATATAGGGTCAGTGACCCAAAGCCATGCTGAAGTCGGATGTGTCAGGCCGAAAGGCGCAGATATCGCAGCAATGCTGTAAACCATGACATAACACATTCCGTTCTCCAGACTACATCCTGCTGATCTGCAGGAGTTTGAGAACGAACGCAGAAGAATAAGAAGAAGTCATAAACTTTGGTTATGAGTTATGATTGCAAGTTATCATTAGCACAAGTTCATATGTTCTCCAATCCCCATCTTTAAGAATCCATCACAGTGTAGTGGCTGACAGTTCCAGTTGGATGCTTCTCTTTGTATCAGTCTCTTTGTATATCTATTATGTTTCTCTTTACTGGCTGTTTTGATACAAATTTCATTTTGAACCCGCAGATTTTAAACACGTGACAAATGGCTGGGCACTACGACATGAGAATCTAGCTATAACAGCACTTAGGGTCAACCTTACACTGGAATCTAGCATTGAAGAGCAAAACCTAGAACTCTTGTTCTAACATCTTCATGTCAGAAACAGTCCCGGACATAGATGGGACATGAATTAAGTAGACCAGTAGAAAGTAATGTCAGAAACAGTCCCGGACATAGATGGGACATGCATTAAGTAGACCAGTAGAAAGTAATGTCAGAAACAGTCCTGGACATAGATGGGACATGCATTAAGTAGACCAGTAGAAAGTAATGTCAGAAACAGTCCATGACATAGATGGGACATGCATTAAGTAGACCAGTAGAAAGTAATGTCAGAAACAGTCCTGGACATAGATGGGACATGCATTAAGTAGACCAGTAGAAAGTAATGTCAGAAACAGTCCTGGACATAGATGGAACATGCATTAAGTAGACCAGTAGAAAGTAATGTCAGAAACAGTCCTGGACATAGATGGGACATGCATTAAGTAGACCAGTAGAAAGTAATGTCAGAAACACCATTGTGGAAAGAGGCTTGATAATACAGTATTAATATTTTTCTCACATTATAGAATGTATTTATGTTTTTCCTCTACATTGATTTCTTTATTACATCTGCCAATATCTGTATGTTGATTGCCCAAAAATGATTAACTGCTGCCCATTTTCCATGTTAAGTGTTTCTATTAAGTTTTTCCTTAAGCCTTAATCTCACTATTTCAACTATTTTTTTTATACAGGAATGGAAACTCCAGAGAACAGTGTGTGATGCCCAAGCCTACTCTTGAGGAAGATCTGGAAGCAGACCCAGATAGGATTTTAGAAAGTAGAAGACCAAACCCCACAGATTTTTAATGATGAGATTTGTGTCTATAATGTCTTGAATATGTTCCAACTTTTTATTTAACTTGATAAAAGGTGGTTTATGTAAACATAAACACCATTAAACCATTAAACTGATTAAGGCATTTTTTTTTATTTAAAAAAAACACACAGAAAATGTTCTTCTGCTGATGAGTTTACTTGCTAATGAATATATAGATCGGATTGAACAAGTTTGTTACTTGACGTAATTCTAAATATGTTGTTATTGTCAATATCCAATTGTTACACCAAGCCAGTGGTGCCTTTACCGCAACAACAAGCAATCTAACAATGGAAGTATTCGCCGTAATGCAGGCACTTAACTGGCTGAAATCGCAAGCCTGTTCCCATGCGTGCCTACTAAGTAATTCAATCAATATGATTCAGAAAATCAAAACAGGTGATGTATGTAGGGAATTGGTGGAGTCATTAGAGAGAGCTATATTGTGGGTATCACTACAAAAACTCACGCTTATCTTTGTTCCCGGACACGCTGGTGTGGAGGGAGATGAATGGGCTGACCAATTAGCTAGCCTCCTCATCACGACAGATGGTCATCCTTTAGACTGAGCAGACATACTCATTGCTCTTCATGAGTCCTCATGTTCAGAGGATTTTGAGATGAATAAGCATGAGTCAATATCGAGAATGCGTGAATTGGAGATGGGCATGGCCTGTAGAGAACCCCTGACAAAGATTTTAAAAAGAGCAGTGAACCAACATAGAACTGGAACCATCAGCCGTTATAACCTGAGAGATTTACTGAAGCGGAGATCTTAGCACCTATGGGTGTGTCCGGTGTGCGAAGAGGATAATCAACAGACCTTATACCTAATACTCAATCCAATTGTTGCTGAGTAGTTCTACTTTAGACAGCACAATGCCATTCTTAAAAACATACAGGTCTTCTGAAGTCGACTTAGTGATTCATACAGTAAGTTACTGACTGTTAAGGGGGTGTCTGTAAAGAGTTTATTTCTGGCAGTTGAAAAGGAAGGGCAGTCAATAAGGAGTTGTACCACTGTCATTGTTATGAGAGCCGTTTCCACAAATGGGTAGTTGCTGGGGTCTGATATGGTTAAAATTTCTATTGACTGTCACATGTCTACTCTAAATATAAATATATAGATATCTTAGTGGCTTGACCAAATTCTAAGCACAAATCTACCAAGGCATTACATTGTGTTATGTCCTTGACTCTGAATTTGTACACGGCTAATAAGCCCTATGCTGGCTGCAAATATCCTTGGACAGTTTGGGCATGGAGATGACCACTGTAGATGGTTTTTGGTCTACCAGGACTTTCTAGCTACTCTCCGCTGTTGAGCTACTGCACTTCTTTTGACAAGATGCTGCGCTTTTTTTACTTTAACGCTCAATGTAGCTCTATTTCGTGTGGCATTTAATGAGTCCTTGTAGCACTTATTTTGGCTACCTTGAGAACGTATGCCCTTCTGTAAATCACCATAGAGAAGTATCTTTGGTAGGCGATGGTCTGACATAGATACTATATGAACTGCCCAGCAAATCTGTGTCTGCATCAGAATGGTGTCAATGCATCCCAACTAAGTCAGCTGAACAAATTGACGGTTAATCAACTGAACAGGTTGACTGCAAAGGATTCCTGTCCTTGTTAGATCCACTTTGTGAAATTCACTAAATTTAATAAAATGGATATAACATGGACAGGAGTGTGTAAGAGATAGTACTTCACAGTGAGTACTTCTGTAGTCACTTCCCGCCAGGATACTATTTGGTTTCACCATTCCTGTCTAGGTCATGTATGCCCCCTCCCCATGGTAATAACTTTTGTTCGTCGGTTGAACTACATGGAGTTGGAATCGCTTGATGCACATTAAGGACTGATAAGCAGTCGCAACTGGCTCAGAAATCAATGGCAATTTACTGAGAGGTAAACAATGCCAAGAAACTCATGATGACCAACAAGAGAACAGGAGGTAGACCAAGACTACAATGGAAACCGGATATGAAAGATCTTCTGAATATGACACTGGAGGAGGCTGGGCAGAATGAACATAAACAAGGAGTTTACAGAATGGCAGAGGACAATGTTCTGCAAAGGAAACTTCTCATAGATAGATAGGATGTAACAAATGGTCATCATCACTTGTGATGGACAAACAACATCTAGACTAGAATACACAGCCTAAATCTAAATAAGGAACTCAACCAATACAAACAGAAACTATACATAAATAAATGAATACAGGAACATATTCAGAATATATATACAATATACTTTGGTGGATATTGATGTAAATACATATACAAAGTATTACATTTTTAATAAACATTTAAAAGTTAGAGACTAAATGAATATCTAAACAAAACTGGTACACTGCAATTAAAACCTTCAAGTTATCATCCAATGTTTTTGATTTTCTCAAACAAAAAATTGTCTCCTGTGTTCAGATCATAGATCTGATTATAAATCTGAACACAGACAAGAACTGTTTACAGTTGTCATTCCATGACCGAATTGTCCAAGAACATTCGTGGCCTGAATAGGGCTTATTAGCCATCTACACACATATAGTCAAGGACATAACTCTAACTGATTTTCAAAAGGGGATGTAACAAATGGTTATCATCACTTGTGATGAACAAAAACAATATTGGACTGTATTTTAACAATTGATCACAAAAGAACATTGTTTATTTTCACTTATGTTATGCTTGGTTAAAGGGGGGGGGGACATAGATTATTCCATCTAATATATCGCACAAGATAATACATTACTTGTTTGCAATCTCAGATATGAACAGCAGAGATATCTTAGGCCACCATTCATGCTATATGCTCCAATCTCAGATATGAACAGCAGAGATATCTTAAGCCACCATTCATGCTATATGTTCCAATCTCAGATATGAACAGCAGAGATATCTTAGGCCACCATTCATGCTATATGTTCCAATCTCAGATATGAACAGCAGAGATATCTTAGGCCACCATTCATGCTATATGTTCCAATCTCAGATATGAACAGCAGAGATATCATAGGCCACCATTCATGCTATATGTTCCAATCTCAAATATGAACAGCAGAGATATCTTAGGCCACCATTCATGCTATATGTTCCAATCTCAGATATGAACAGCAGAGATATCTTAGGCCACCATTCATGCTATATGTTCCAATCTCAGATATGAACAGCAGAGATATCTTAGGCCACCATTCATGCTTCAGCATCAAACTGTACACTGACTTTTTGGGGGGGTTTGATGTTTAAGAATCAAGACCAATACAGTTTTTGTATCCTTCTGTATGATGAGAAGTTTCTCCACAGCTGTATTTCATACTCAGAATGACCCAAACTCTCATATGTGCACAGTGCTTTGAAATGAAATCTGTTACTTAGAGGGAGTACATTTTGAGGTGGTTTTTCTGGCTTTAGGATTTTTGTTATGGCATTAAGGTTTGTTTCGTTAGTGTGCTGGATTCCTACTTCAGCTGTAAGGTACAGTTTCCATTCAATGTAGGAAATTTTTAGACCAAAATGTTTTGTGGCTGTAACAGTAAAAGTAGGTCCCATGGCAGCAACCTTCCGTTGGGAATGAAGCTAACTTTTCATGTACTAAGCCACATATTAGGTGGGTTGGAAAATTCCTTTTCCTGGCTGTGTTTACCTTTCCCAACATGCTTCAGGTGCCCATTTACAGCTGGAGCGACTGAAGGAGAGGTTGTGTCGGGTGAGAAATCACAACCCTGATTGATTTTTTTCCAGGCATGGTTTTGAACATGGCATGCTGTAACCCAGTGATGGTAATCAAGCTCACTATCAACTAAGCTATTGAGATTCTTTTAGGCTAACCCAGCCTTAAAAAATGTATCCCAGAGCAAATCTGGAAAGTGCAGGCATTGACCTAATCACCTCAAGAGTAAGTTGGTCACATAATAATACATGTCTTATACAGCAGAGAATCACTCTGTAACTCGTCCTGTTATAACACATTTCCCTATATAACAACACTTTTCAAAATCCACAATTATATTTATCCTTTATTGTTTGTACTGTATATAACACATTTCTGTTATTACATATTTCATCAGTCTGGACAAAGTTTTTATAATGAGATTTAACTGCCATGCTGCTCAATAGAGCATGTCCAGGAATTGTAAACTTTCTTATAGATGAGTATCTGAAAGAGTCTGCATCAAAAATATGACTCTTACATTGACACTGGTATATAATAATTATAGCATTCATATACAATATATAGCCTATATAAATAAGGTTGTGGTGTCAGCAAACCAAGTCAACCAGAGAATGTGTACAAGTTATACTGACATACACAGTGTCTCTAGCAAACCAAGCCATCCAGAGAATGTGTACAAGTTATACTGACATACACAGTGTCTCTAGCAAACCAAGTCAACCAGAGAATGTGTACAAGTTATACTGACATACACAATGTCTCTAGCAAACCAAGTCATTCAGAGAATATGTACAAGTTATACTAACATATACAATCTCTCTAGCAAACCAAGTCAACCAGAGAATGTGTACAAGTTATACTGACATACACAATGTCTCCAGCAAACTAAGTCATCCAGAGTCATCCAAATGTTTGTCATATGTGAATAATTATTAACACTTTGCTGACCAACAATCCAGAGCATACTTTAAACAAATGACAGTGTTGTTTGTCTTTAAGAATTCATTTAAGGGGGGGGGGGGGAGAGACAACAGCTCTATCACATTTTGAATGTAAAAAATGAGTCATATAAAATGTACATCATACCATCACTATTCTATCAATGTCAAACATGGACTCTTAACACCACAAGACAAACTAGCAACATCAGAAATGATTTGTCTACATATAATTATTGAAGTAAGAATGAGAAACAGAATCAGAAATGTCAACATCAATAGACTAACAAACATAATGTTAATCCTGGATTACATTAGAAGACAAGAGATTAAGTGGTTTTCACATACTTCTCAGACTATCATCAGATAGTGCCCCTCAAAAAAGAATTGCTGTTATACAGACAAGATGGATACAAAGCCAGGTGCAGACCATGCACAAGACGGATTACAGAAATAAAAGAATCAATGAAAACAAACATATATGAAGCACACCAAAAGACCATCTCCAGAGAACTCTTCTACCCCTGTCGCTGTAAGGCATAAAGGGGTATAATGTGAATAGAGAAAGATAATGATTTCTTTCTTTGTAGCCACTTCAAATCCCCAGATCTGCTCCAAGCATCACATTTCATCAAACGCTGGTCCTCATTATCCATTGTTTAAAATATATCAAAGGAGCCCACCTGCAAGAGAATGTGAATTTTTAAATACTGTTCCTAAGATGTCACTAACACTATATCTCATGGACACAGTTAGCCATTTTGGAATGTTTCTGTACCGAAAATGAGATATATTTAGTAATAATATCACAACTGTCATGTTACTGCAATACCATAGTCAATTGATTCAACAATCATTGGAGTGGATCACCAATAGTATATATTGAATATTCAACGATCATAAAAGTTGGTCAGCATAATGACATACCATGAATGACAAAATCTGAAAAATCATCATTTGGATGGCTGGACATGAAGATATCTTAATTACAGAAAATTAAATACAAGATAAAGTAGTTAAGTCATGTTTCAAAGTCAATGGGGATTTACCAAAAATCAAATTACAAGGAACCATGTCATGACAGTGATAGAGGAGGGGGTCAACAAAAATAAGATTAAAACAATAATTTCAGGGAAAAGGACGGAGATGACTTAAGCAGAACAGCCTACAGATATGCAAGACACACCAGGCTGTAGATAGGAGTTGGGGGGGGGGGGGGGGGGGTGTTGGTTTAAACCCCTCCCACACCTTAGGAAATCTGAACATAACATTTACATATGATTTACTAGGAAGTAAATCAAAAAGTGGGTTTAAACCTCCCCTCCTGCTGATTAGAGAATGGAATGCGATTGTAACATGGTTTACAGATTGGCTGCAATATCTACATCTTTCAGGCTGAAGCTTCTGACTTGAGCACATCGTTTGGGTAACTTTGATCCTGTGTGAGATGGGACATACTGAAGCTTCTGCAACTTGAGCACATTGTTTGGGTAACTTTGACCCTACATGACATGGGACAGCACTCTACCCCCCCCCCCCCCCACCTACTTCATCGCATCATATGATATGCATGGTAATATACGAGTAAGCTGAGTTGTGAACCAGCATCATAGCTGAACAGTTTCCATGTTCCGCTGCCTACTCAGTGGTTGACCAGAAAATGTTTGATTAATGTCGCTGATCACAATTGATCAGTAGTGACGGCACCATTCCTCAACCTTCCCAGAACATAAGTCCTGCTACAAATACTTATGGTGTCTGTGTGAACCATGGCAGTAATATTTATTTCAAATCACCAATAACAAGTGGACTTGAAACCCGGATCTTCTGGTCAACAAGCGTATGAGTAAACATGACGCTAACATAGCAGGTGAGGTTCCTAGTCTTTGCTTCCATTCAGGCCCCAACAAAACACAAACAAATAACTCTTATATTTTATATGCAAATTGATATATAAAAGAAAATACTTGATAGATCAGAAATTAAGAGTAATGTAACCGCTGCCTGGCAAGAAATTTCAATAAAGCAACATCACAAAAAACTCAGGCATAATGTTAGGGGGACCTTTATGCTACAATTTCTGTGTGCAGTGGATGAGATCTTCCACTTTCAGACAAATATTGAAAAACAAATGGCTACCGGTACCTTTAATAATATGTCTTTTTTCTCATTCTCCAATCATCGTCAGACACTCACTTGGATTTTTTAAATCAAGTACTGTGGTCAACTACCCAGTGACAAGACTGAGGAGCTTGTCCATCAGAGCTGTTTCTGATGGCCATAGTTTTCTTGTGGTTTGGTACAGTGACAGTTTTGTCAAATACATTCTGTGTTTTCTGCAGATTGTCCTAGGGGCACATATCGATGTCGCAAATCCCAACTCTCCTAGCATCTTCTTTCTATGAATAACAATTGTTACAGAGAGCGACCTCTTAGATAACTTTGATCTCTGAACAACCAGGTTTCTTTTGCTAGCACTGCATGGCACTAGCACTGCATGGCACTAGTATTACATGGCACTAGCACTGCATGGCACTAGCACTGCATGCAGTGGCGTATCCTGGGGTGTGAAAGAGAGCATGCAACTTTTAAAAAATGATAATTTTCTACTCACCCAGTTATTTGAAGTTCAGTTCTATTCTGCGGCTCTTTCTGCTAAAGTCCTCTGTTACTTTGTTATAAAAGTCATCATTGCCTTTCATCTCTACAAGAAGGTCTTTTTCAATTGACATCATTGATAGAGCAGAAAGACGACATTGCCCCTGCGAGTTCCTTATGACATTTTTAATGCGTTTTAATGCAGAAAACGAACGTTCCACTGAAGACGACGATGCAGGAATTGTCAATATTAAAATAACTTACATAATGATTCCGAACCACAAAGCCAAACGACTTTCTTATATAAATCATTGTTAAATGAACGGACACATTTTGTTCCTTCTCGTTTCAAACTGCTTAACGCAGGAATCGGTCTGCCCATTTTTACCAAGTCCAATTTTTCATTAAATGTTCGCGATTGAAACGGTCGCTCAAATAAATCTACAACAACATCATTAATAGAATCAGCCATAATAACAAATTGAAATTGAAACCACATCGCTGTGTAAATGTGCGTGTGTGTTGAGTAAGATCACGTGACGTGTACCAAAAGTTACCGGAAATGGCTTACTAAACAAGTGTGTGTGTATGCAATCAAGATTATAATTGCTTGCATTGTTATCATTAGTTTAACATTCAAATAAAAGTACTAGAACATAGAAATTGCACTGTTTCACACCAGTAAATAAATGTTCATCAATCAATTTATTATGTGCCAGTGCTAAATTGTTATAATAGTGATTGAATCATAAAATGTATTAATTTTTTTTTCATCGCAAGCTTACTCTGGAGACAAGGTTATAAAAAAACACACAGTATATCACTGCGCTTATATGTAAAGGGACTATTTTAACGAAAGCAAAAACAAAATTGCTTCAGTGCGGCCACTATACTTTCATATGTGTTGCCAGCACTAATTTTCGGAAAAATTCAGATTTGTGAGAAAAATATTTTAAAATATATTTTTGAGCAATGCTGCAAGGGCTAAGTTTGGATGGGGGATAGATCACTGACTGGTTTATCATTTTCGCAACTCTTGAAGGCATGCAATGCTTGCCTTGCTTATGCTTAGCATACGCCACTGACTGCATGGCACTATCACTGCATGGCACTAGCACTGCATGGCACTAGCGCTGCATGGCACTAGCGCTGCATGGCACTAGCACTGCATGGCACTAGCACTGCATGGCACTAGCACTGCCTGGTAGACATCTATTAGGACTAGGCATGTAATTGTACCTAAAATAATCAGTCATAAAGGATTGACTCCATTATACTTGGACTCCTCCATATGTACTCCATCCCTTTCTATATAGCATCACGATGGCTATGTCAAGAATATCTTTCAGAGTATGTAACGATGGTTCTGTCAAAAGTATCATTCAAAGTAAGTAACAAGACAGGATTTGCTATCTAAAATTATTGAACAAGGAACAGCCGATGATGGAAGGAGGAGAGGAGGTAAGTGAAAATCCTGGATTGATAACATCGAGGAATAGTCTAGTCATGATTATTCTACACTCCTCCGAATTTCTGAGGATGGAGTTGTTTGGAGAGCTTTTTGTACTGATGTATCCGGTGTGGGAACCCCCTCCCCAGGTAATGGGTATTATTATTATTATTATTCAATCTATAGCTTAAGTGGGAACTTCTGAAAATGTGCAACTGTAAACAAGATGTCACTGCAAAATTTTGAAACACAACCTCTTGAATATAAGGCAATTAGCTTAACCACTTTGCTTGGAGATACTACCTAGTAAATGTCTATGGTCACTTACACTTTTCTTTCCAGGACTTGCTCACTAATGACTCACACTCAGTGCCCTCTGGTTGAGACACCAGTGTTTAACTTCACCATCAGGGCAGCAACAGAAATGGATCATGCAGTAAGTAATAGCACAAAATATCTGTCAATTTCACCTTCAGCATCATTCTGTATCTCAATCCACACTCAGTTTCAATCCAAGATTCAATATTCTAATCCCAAAAGTGAGCTAAGTATAATTATAAACGAGCATAATTAATAACCAAATTGTCCGGATATCCAACAAGGTAGAGAGTCCAGCAGTAACAGAACTGTCCGGATATCCAACAAGGTAGAGAGTCCAGCAGTAACAGAACTGTCCAGATATCCAACAAGGTAGAGAGTCCAGCAGTAACAGAACTGTCCGGATATCCAACAAGGTAGAGAGACCAGCAGTAACAGAACTGTCCGGATATCCAACAAGGTAGAGAGTCCAGCAGTAACAGAACTGTCTGGATATCCAACAAGGTAGAGAGTCCAGCAGTAACAGAACTGTCCGGATATCCAACAAGGTAGAGAGTCCAGCAGTAACAGAACTGTCCGGATATCCAACAAGGTAGAGAGTCCAGCAGTAACAGAACTGTCCGGATATCCAACAAGGTAGAGTCCAGCAGTAACAGAACTAAGAAGCAATAACATTTGTGATAAAATATTATTGTCACAATATACTGGTGACTAATAAATACTAGCACAATATGTCATTGAGAAATAACAAAAGAACAAGGACTTTTTCCCACATTTTTTCTTTTCGATTTATACCCCCAGCATGCCTTGCGGTATCAGAGGTAGAAGAGTTTTCTTGAGATGACTTTTTCGTGTGCTTCATATATGTTTTTCATTGATTCTTTTATTTTCTGTAATCCATCGTTTGCAAGATCTGCCCCTGGTTTTATATTCATCATGTATGTATAGTAATGCTTTTTTAGGAGCACTGTCTGATGGTAGTCTGCAAGCATTAAAAAACCACTTAATCTGTTGTTTCCTGATATAATCCAGGGTTGTCATTGTGTTTGTTAATCTTCTGATGTTTTCGTTCATGATTCTGTCTCTTAATGTTACTCCAAGGATTATACATAGACAAGTCATTTCTGTTGTAACAAGTTCTATTTTTCATTCTGTTGTTAGTGTCCACATTCTTCCATATTGTAGTAACTAATCATGATTTGAGCCTGTTTTTCAAACACAATGAGATATGATTGTAAAACTATCTCATTGTATTAACAGTTTTATGTTTTTATTTCTAATTTGTTGTTGTTTCTTCATAAAGGTTCCTATTGTGATATGGAAAAAGTTCTTGTTCCTTGGTTTTTGGTTATTTCTTATAGACATTAGTTGTTACTATTTATTAGTTTATATTAGTTAATCAGTGACAATAATACTTTATCGTATTTGTTATCACTTCTATATAAACAAGACTTTCGTAAAAAATCTAATATGGACGATTTCATTGCAAGATAAGTATGTTCTATACAAATTACAGAAATTTTGTACAAGTTGGCAGGTAGAACATTTTTGCAGTAGAATGGAACCTGTGATACTATCACTGATTTACAAAATGTCAGAAATTGTACTTAGCTCACAATTTCAATACATAGACACATCAATGTGTTTATGTTTATGTGTTGCTGAGATCAGAAAGTAGAAAACAGGACAAGTGCCACTGTCACCAAAGATGCATGTCTGGTGACTAAGGAGGTGTGGTATACATCTATCCAATCCCGTACACATCCCGTTAAAGTGGTCGCAAAATTATATGCTGAAGTTGAATGTGTCAGGCAAGAATGTGCAGCTATCACAGTCATGCTGTAAATCATGATACAACACATGCTGCTCTTCAGATCACATCCTGCTACCTAGTGGGAGTTTGTATTCAAATGGCCTGAATTCTCATGATTACTCCATGCAGATAAATCAAAGTTTACATTGAAAGTTTAGTATTTTTAGTGCACGTTCTCAAACTCTCTCTGGTTCTCTCCTGTAAAAGGAAAATGGTCATACTATATTTCCAGCAGGATGTGGTCCCAAGAATGAATATACACTGTATCTCAGTTTCATTTGTACCAATGGCCTGGTACATCTGACATAAGTAGTAATAACAATTTTATTGCTTGCAAATATTAAAAGTAAGTTTTTAGACTGTGTTGCCATTTTATTTGTACAAATGACCTGACACTTCTCACTTCTGCAGTACTTTTGAAAAAAAAGGCAGTTTGAGTGTGCAATAATTTTGAGAATACTTGTACATAATGAGAACACACAATATTGTAGAAAATATGTCAATATTATTAAATACTAATAATAGCACTCTTAAATAGTACACACACACACTGAGAAAGTCTGGTACTTTCCTGGAATACAGATCCCACTATTTTAACCAAATTATTACTGATGCATGTTTGCAAAAAACCAATTGAACTCTTATATATTGGTAAGAAGAGATAACTTGTACAGGGAAATTATAATAGACAATATAACACTTCATTATAATATATATATATATATATATATATATATGTATTATGTTTATGTTGTGTTTATTGGGAGGAAGGGTTGTTCGGGTGATTGCATAAATTAGCATTGTAGATTCAGAAGTGTTGTCTAGATGTTCTGTGATGGTTTTTTTAATTTATTCTTGATTAGGAACAAGTGTCACAGCACTGGAGGCATTCCCATATATGCTCTGCTTGCCGTTCCGTCAGTCATCTAAAAGTGTATACGCTCAGTGTCCCAGTCAGTTGCTGATTACACGTTCTTCTGATCTTTCCGGAGAGGGAGCACTTTCTCCCATCGTCTCTAGTCACTCCCATTTCTACCATTCTCTGAATATGTACATTGTCACGTTTGATTTCCTCCTCCTTTTATTTCTCCATTTGGCACTACCTTATATTCTCTCCACAGTTTGCACATGTATACCTGTTTCTGTACCTGCAAAATTGTACCGGTGGTTCACTCAATAGAGTTTATAGTCTGTTTTGATGGTTGCAACAATTTTGTTGTCTCCTGTGATGCAAACCCTCCTGTAGTTTGGAAAAATCTAACATGCAGACCTCATGCAGGAAAGCATTTTCAATTCTACAATGGTATTTTTATTCATCTGCATCTCTCTGGTAGACCATCTCTCGGGTAGACCATCTCTCGGGTAGACCATCTCTCTGGTAGACCATCTCTCGGGTAGACCATCTCTCTGGTAAACCATCTCTCGGGTAGACCATCTCTCAGGTAGACCATCTCTCAGGTAGACCATCTCTCAGGTAGACCATCTCTCAGGTAGACCATCTCTCAGGTAGACCATCTCTCAGGTAGACCATCTCTCAGGTAGACCATCTCTCTGGTAGACCATATCTCGGGTAGACCATCTCTCAGGTAGACCATCTCTCGGGTAGACCATCTCTCAGGTAGACGATCTCTCTGGTAGACCATCTCTCAGGTAGACCATCTCTCTGGTAGACCATCTCTCGGGTAGACCATCTCTCGGGTAGACCATCTCTCGGGTAGACCATCTCTCGGGTAGACCATCTCTCTGGTAGACCATCTCTCTGGTAGACCATCTCTCAGGATCGAGCTGGCATACATAGTCTAATAGTACACATGAATAACATCTGATTTATCATTCTTTGTACTTTGTAAAAATGTGCCACTTCAGATCTCCACATGCTGATTGTGATGACAATCTGTTGTATCAAAAACTAGAATTCAGAATATAAATTACAAATAGGAAGTTGAATATAGAAAAGTGTGACTTCTGGGGCCTGTATTTCTGGAAAGTACCGAAAGTCTAATAGATATCACAGAACACAATCAGCACTATGAGAATGTCTACATCATAAGCAATATCATCATAATCCATATATAGTCTATACATCTAATTACACAAGAACTCAAATAAATATACACAATTTTAAAGCTTGTCTAAAGCATTTACTGGTCAGGCAACATTTGACAAGAGATTTTATCATCATTTATTACACTTTTACTAGGACAATAATACATCTGCATGCATACAACCCACCCTATAGTTGTACAGCCTGCCCTATAGTTGTACAGCCCGCCCTATAGTTGTACAGTCCGCCCTATAGTTGTACAGCCCGCCCTATAGTTGTACAGTCCGCCCTATAGTTGTACAACCCGCCATATATTTGTACAGCCCGCCCTATAGTTGTACAGCTTACAGAGAGTACATTAAACAATTGTCATAGCTCCGACTGCAATTCCATATTTGCAGCTGTGTATGTAAGGGAATTGAATGCATCAGGGCTTTTTTCTATTGATAGCATTCGGTCATAAACAATTTCTGACTGAAGTATGATTGTTACAGATGCAGCACTAACAGACATGAGAACACACACTCCAAGAGATTTGCACACCTGTAAATATGCTAAGAAATTCCACACCTGTTAACTCGCTAGGTATCTCTTCTCTATCTCCTTTTTGTCATCCATATTTGGTAATGTAACCCATTCACCATTCATGTTCTTTTTATAATACATTTTTTTGGGGTGATGTACACTCATTAATTATTGTTACACTCTGTAAGAGTGGGTTTTTTTTTTTTAAATCAAAGATATGCAAGCTTGAAACTGAAGACAGCAGACATGGAAAGTATAACTACTGATTGCATTAAATCCATGACTGGAATCATAAGTGGGCAATGACGTCAATGGAACAGAAAATATCTGCATTTGAAATGAAATGTTATAGAAAGGTTTTAAGAATATCATAGACAGAAAGACAAACCAACATAGACGCCAGGAAAGACCTGAATATAGAAGACTGGCTCCTCAAACCTATCCAAAAAATAAAACCTAAAATATTTTTGAGACATAAAAAAATACAATGGTTTAGAAAGATTAATCATGGAGGGAAAGGAAATGTTCAAGGAAAGAGAAGAAGAGGCAGGTCAATGGACACAGGATATAAAATAACTTCCGAACATAACACTGGTGGAAGAAGCTGGACAGTTTGCACAGAATCAAGAGGCTTACAGAGTGGAACTGATGACAACATTCTGTAAAAGAGACATCACATTGATGATAACGGCATTGCAGATATATTTTAATATCAACATCTACAAGCGTATATCTTTGTCAAGTTTTGCAATTAAGAAACTGAAGTTCTGACTTCAAGTCTGTATCATCCAATATTTGAAGAAAAAACTCCATGAGAGAAGAATTTCATAAATATATTTACTTATTGATATCTGAATCTTGTAATCATTAACTCCTTATCTCCAGAAAGTCACTAAACCAGCTAGTTAAGCAGATCTTTTCTGCCAGTAAGCTGCTAAAAAAGCAATTTCAATAGTAAATACATAATGACAATCAATCAAGTGCCCATGCCGAATGGCGTAGGCGATCATGTTTCTCCATGACTCTGTCTCTTGTGTTGTCAATAAGCTCAGTTGGTGAGCTTCTACCATGCCACAATACTAGTCCATCTAGTAACTTTTCTCTTTCTCATCCCCTATCTCTTCTCCCCTTGATCTTTTTCCTGTGCTACCGTGATATATTTCGTTGACATAATGGATATTGTCAAGTTCTACGTACAATAGCACATTAACTTTTGTTTATGTGCGATTTGTGCATGTGGACTGTGAAATGCCCCAGTTTGTTAGTGTGACACAATAGTTTGAAATATGGCGACCAGCGATGGTTTTCATTGTATATTCCGGATAGATGGAGTTCGTTAGTTGCTGGAGGACAATTCATCTAAGAGAAGGTCACTCTAAAATCAAACCACTGCTGCCTTGTAGGTCAGGCTATTTAGTCAAAGGCTCGTGGAGAACACCATAAATAATCTGGTAGAAAGCCAGGGGAAACTACTACTGTAAATATCCCTAGATTACGTTATGTTTCGATACATAATGACAGAGCAAGAAAATATGTAGTATAGATGTGAAGAGTAACCTGTAATATTTCTTTTGTGAGTGCAAGTTTTCACCTGAGCATGTTTACAAGTGTGGGTATCTTTTCGACATTACCAAACAACCATGTTTTAAATTACATTTTCAAACTTCAAATATAAAATTATAATTAGATAATATAAATATTTAGATATTTAAATAAAATCCATAAAATGTTCAAAAATTAAATATGTTTTATTAACTTGATACATTTTAAAACCTACATACTTTTTCATCATAAGCATGTTTCACAATTCATATCATGTGTCGCTAGTCACCAGAACAAGTCATCTCGCTAGTAATCAGAATAAATCACTCTATCTATATTTAGGTCCAAAAAAATATAAACTTAGATGCCTCTGCATTGCTCAGCAATAAAAGTTGTCCTCGAAAAATACCTTATCCCATGTAGTTTAGCCATCAGTATCTTCCATAGATTTCTTGAAATCACACTATAGTCCTACTACTCAAAATAAATTCACTTCAATAGATTTCTTGAAATCACACTATAGTCCTATTGTTAAAAAAATTAATTCCATCTTTTTCAGTTTGCACGTAAGTTAAAATACAAAATTGTTGTTTGCAAATAGGAACTATTCAAAATATAGTTCATAACAAATTGATATTGTTGTGTTTAAGTACATTAACCTTTAGCACTCTGAACTAAAATTGTATTTTCCTCTGCAACTGCTTTTTTAAAAAATTTGATGCATTATTTATTTCGGAATAATTGAAAACACAATATCTTTATTGTTTTTGGGTTTCTTGTATATTTCTTTTAATCGAAATAAAGGAATCGCTACTGAAGTAACTACAGTAACCTAGTTGATAGTGAGCTTGCTTGCTATCACTGGGTTACAGCGTGCCAGGTTCGAAACCACATCCAGACAAAATCATCCTGGTTCTGATTTTTCGCTTGCCATGACCACTCCTCCATTAGACTCAGCTATAAATGAGTACCTGACACATGAGTTAGGAAAGGTACAGTCAGCAAGAAAAGGAACTGGCCACCCCACCTAATAGATGCTACGACTTAGTACATGAAGAGTTATCTTCATCCCTGACGGCAGGTTTCTGCCATGGGACCCAACTTCACCTTACTGAATGTAATCAAGTTTGTTGGTATATGTGTGATATCAATAAAAGATAATACTGCTAGTAAAACTTTACTTACGCAGGAAACAGGTGATAAAGTGTTAATGCACAACATAATACAATATCATTTGGACACGTTTGTGTGTTGTGATCATTTCTATTTGTCGTCTTTTGATGTTTTGTGTGTATCTTGATAAAGATCTTTTGGTTGAAATGTTGATTATGTCATGTGTATTGTTATTTGTATGATTTTGCTTGTTTTCCATTATGTGTATTATTTCACATGAGCTTGTGATAGTGTATTAGTCATCGTGCAGTAAAACTTGATTACCTGTTTTCTACGTAAGTACTATGTGTGATATGTGAGAAAATGGTGCAGATGAGAAATGCACATTCAAAAACCTGTTTGATATATTCAATGCATAATATGATGAAGTGCCGCTCAATGTCTAGATCTATTATCTTTCTATTGTCATTTCATAACCAAACTAATGTGCTCATAAGATTGTCTGTGAAAACCAATGAAACACATAAATCTCACTAACATTATCAGCTAGGTCTAACGGTCTTACAACTTCGATATATTCAATGCAGGATATAATGTCACTAAATGCCTAGACCTATACTATTTCTGATGCATTACATAACCAAACTGACATGTTCATAATATCGTCTGTGAAAACACATGAAACAAGTCACTCTCACTAACGTTATCAGCTAGGCCTAGTGGTCCTACATATAAATATTCCTCAAAAATCATTGCCACTTCAAACGAGTTTGATGGATTGCATGACTTAAAAGTTTACAATTGTGATTTCCTTGTTAAAAGAGGTGCATAGCAACAGACAACACAAGTCGTGGACATCAGTTCAAAATATATTGAGTCTAGCGACAATAATCACTAAAAGCATGCTAAAGGTTAAACAAGCATACAATTATGATTTATTCTTCAGCAGCAATAAGCTTACTGCTATATTCATCTCATTACCGTTATAAGTGCAGCTTGTATGTTAATGGACTAAATTATTTTTGAAATGTCTTATACAGTCATATTTTTGGCACTGTTTAATAATGTCTCTGGGAAGAAGATTTATTGTCCCTGGCACATGACGTTTCTTTGTTTGGTGTGAAGAAAGTGTTTCAATATGGGAGATTGCCAGATGGTCTGCAGCTGCAGAATTGATTATATAAATTAATTGACTTCTCATTTTTAGAGCTGTATGCTGTGAAATGTTTTAAATTACCTGGAACTTATTTTGAGTAGTAGGCCCTATATGGCAGAATGGTATGACTGACTTATAATTGAAATGTGTTTATATGGAGGTAAATGCAAGGAGACAAACATTTAAGTACAATCAACATTTTTACGACTTTATCAAGTCACAAAATCTGGCATCTCCTGTATTTCATTTATATGATTTTTATTTTATAAAGTAACAAAGACTATATATTTTCAGATAATTGAGTTCTGTGATTATTATCAAGTCAAAATCACTGATATCTCTCCTATAATTCATTTATCAGTAAAAATTGAAATTCCTGGCTGTCAATATATTTCTAAGTATAATTGCAAAAAGAAAATGCTGATATTATTCGAGTCAATTGTGGCTTCCCCTAACATCTTTCTCCCCCAAAAGAAAATGTTCTTTCTTGCTCTTCCATTTTCTCTCTCTACACAATTAGCTAGCCGTCACAGATATATCAGTCATATAATATCTAGCTAGTCGTCACAGATCTATCAGTCATATCATATCTAGCTAGCCGTCACAGATCTATCAGTCACATAATATCTAGCTAGCCGTCACAGATCTATCAGTATCTAGCTAGCCGTCACAGATCTATCAGTCACATAATATCTAGCTAGCCGTCACAGATCTATCAGTCACATAATATCTAGCTAGCCGTCACAGATCTATCAGTCACATAATATCTAGCTAGTCGTCACAGATCTATCAGTATCTAGCTAGCCGTCACAGATCTATCAGTCACATAATATCTAGCTAGTCGTCACAGATCTATCAGTATCTAGCTAGCCGTCACAGATCTATCAGTCACATAATATCTAGCTAGTCGTCACAGATCTATCAGTATCTAGCTAGCCGTCACAGATCTATCAGTCACATATCTAGCTAGTCGTCACAGATCTATCAGTCACATAATATCTAGCTAGTCGTCACAGATCTATCAGTCACATAATATCTAGCTAGTCGTCACAGATCTATCAGTCACTATCACCTCCAGTCACACACAGATTGAGAGGCTGGAGAGGATTCACAATGAAGTGATGCGGATCATCCTTGGATGCACAAGGGACACACCCTGCATGGCTATGAGATTTCTCCGTGATTTTCCGAGCATATTTCATAGAATTGATATGTGACGTGCCCGTGCATACCTCAGAGTGAGTTCTGATATAGACCACACACTGCACAGCGAGCTTCCTCATGTGAAGGGAAGCAGGCTCAAGAGAGGCAACTCATGGATGGGTCAGGCTGAGGATATCGTTAAAAATATCTGTGCCCCAGAAGACATTGCTCCTGGTGAAGAATGGATACCTATTCCTTTCAAGAGGCAGTTAAGACTGTCATTGCACTGAACAGAGAGTGCAGGAAATAACATCCACGTAAGCGTGGATGCTGAGGTCAAGGCACTAATATGCGAGAATACCGATGACACAGATGTTGTGATTTACACTGACGGGTTGGTCATCTGTCACCAGCGATGCGCATGGGCCTTTACTGTCAGATCAAAAGGGAGAACAGTACACGAAGCCAGTGGTGCCTTTACCGCAACAACGAGCAGTCTAACTATGAAAGTATTCCCTGTAACGCAGGCACTTTACTGGCTAGAATCGCAAGCCTATTCCCATGCATGCATACTAAGTGATTCACTAAATATGATTCAGAAGGTCAAGACAGATGATGTATGTAGGGAATGAGCAGAGTCATTGGAGAGAGCTAAAATGTGGGCATCACTACGAAAACTCACGCTTATTTTTGTCCCCGGACATGCGGGCATGGAGGGAAATGAACGAGCTGACAAATTAATTAGTCTCTCCACCACAACAGATGGTCAGCCTATGGACCGAGCAGACATGCTCACTGCTCTTTGTGAGTCCTCACGATCGGAGGATTGTGATATGAATAAGCATGAGTCAATATCAAGAATTGAGAGTGAGGATGGGCGTGTCCCAAAGAGAACCCCTGATAAAGATTTCAAAAAGAGTAGCGAACCAGCATAGAGCCGAAACCATCAGCCATTATACCCTGAGATATTTACTGAAATGGAGATCGGAGCACCTATGGATGTGCCCGGTGTGCGAAGATGATAATCAACATACATAATAGATGCTAATAGATCTATCAGTCGCATAATTTCTCATTTTTGTACATAATTTGATCAATTAACAAGCACAAAATTCATACAGATCACCTACTCCCCCATTCTATTTTGTACATAATTTGATCAATTAACAAGCACAAAATTCATACAGATCACCTACTCCCCCATTCTATTTTGTACATAATTTGATCAATTAACAAGCACAAAATTCATACAGATCACCTACTCCCCCATTCTATTTCTTCAATCCTAAATCAGTTTCCATATAAATTCCCATCACAGATCAGTCTTTAGTTGCAGTTCTCTTTAATGCATCATGCTCTCCGCTTCTGGTAGTTCTGAGTTGGATCCATTTCTAGCAGGTGCCTCTGCCCACTTCTGCAATGATGTCTGCGCAAAAAGGACGTAAAATATTCCTCCAGCGATATATATAGCAGCAGCAATAAAGAAAGCAATTTGCCATTCTTCTCTTGTTTTCTGTCAATAAATGATCGACACTTGTCAGTATAGTAAGCAGAGAAGGTCAAGCAACATTTCATATCATCAAATAATAAATACACTGATCAAATTTTTTTTACAAAAGTTATGTTACTGAAATGATATTAGTCATTTCATATCAATTTTGAACAAGTAAACTCAAAATACATTCAAGAATGTCTGCGCATGTCACTAGAAAAGGCATTCATGATGCATTCATGATTGTATTATGCAATGAGATGAAATATATATTACATCATACTAGGCTTATTCACGATTTCTTTAACGCAGTCGTACTGGATAAATTTACACTGTGAAACATAGAAATTTAGCTACATGAAATATCTTCAAAAATGAGAGCCAATCAAAATTGTTTCAATTTTATATTCGTTTTTAGCACACCAAGATACTACAGATTAGTGCCTTTTGAGTCAGTAACGAATTCAATGTTGATCAGTGTTTTCAGTACTTGTGTCAGTATGGTAAGCAGAGACAATGAAGGAACATTTCATATCAAGTGATGAATGATCACTACTTGTCAGAATGGTAACAAAGTGGAGAAACATTTCATGTAACAAAGTGGAGAAACATTTCATGTAATAAACATTTCATGTAATAAACATTTCATGTAATAAACATTTCATGTAATAAACATTTCATGTAATAAACATTTCATGTAATAAACATTTCATGTAATAAACATTTCATGTAATAAACATTTCATCATCGCGTCATGTGACTTATTCTTTCCGGAACATGGTCTTCCTTATGGATTCTCTGAACACTCTGCGATTCTGGGTGAGTTGATGTGCCACAGCTAGAGACATGTTTAAATAATCTGCTATATCACTGTACCATCGTCACCTTTGGTGCCCTCTTCCCTTGTTGCTGTTAGCTCTGCCTTCAGCTATTAATTTTTCCATGCTGTTATGTCTCTTTATATGATCAAAAAAGCTTTCTTGTTAAGATGTTGTTAAGGAGCCAGCTTTCTTGTTAAGATGTTGTTAAGGAGCCAGCTTTCTTGTTAAGATGTTGTTAAGGAGCCAGCTTTCTTGTTAAGATGTTGTTAAGGAGCCAGCTTTCTTGTTAAGATGTTGTTAAGGAGCCAGCTTTCTTCTACGTTTATTAATCTTAACACTTCTTGATTTCTATTTTTAGCTGTCCATGGTATACATACAATTCTTCTATAGCATCTCATTTTGAATGCAGCGATTCTCTTTGCTATTGTTTTATTTAATATCCATGCCTCACAACCGTATATTGCCACTGGAAATACGCATGTTCTGATCAAACTTATAGTTCGGCTATGCTGTTGGTCATTGCCAAAGATTTTTCATTTGTATTAAGTTTCGATGTCACCATCGCAATTCTTCTCTTGATTTCTACTGCGCAATCTTATGAGCTATTTATGTTTGTGTCCAAATATGCTAAATTTGTTAAGTCCTCTAGTTAAAAACTGTCAACTATTATCTCTGGTTGTACTTTCACTTTATCCGTTGTCATAATTTACTTTTTTCTTTATATTTAAGAACACGTTATTAGCTTCACTGTGTTATTTTGTTGATAGTAACATTTGCTTTAGATTTACATTAACATTTCAATAAGAAATACTCAGGAACATAGATTAGACTTTCTTAATTGAATAGGCAGAGTTTTCTTATAAAAGGTCCTCATTTTATTTTTATTTTAGTGCCCTATTTTTTCACGCTAACAATTGCTATAGTAGTTTTACTATCCTTATTCAGGGAGTTTTTGCAGGGGTTTTCCTAAAACTGTGCTTTTAACTCTTAGTTGAATTTGATGGGTTTTTTTTAACCTAAGAGGAAGGATTAATCACCTCAGATGCCTTCCTTTTAGTCTGACAGATCCCTCCCACACATGCCCAATCTCACAGACTTCTTCCACATGTTTTAGGTGATCAATATCTCACAGACTTCTTCCACATGTTTTAGGTGATCAATATCTCACAGACTTCTTCCACATGTTTTAGGTGATCAATATCTCACAGACTTCTTCCACATGTTTTAGGTGATCAATATTTCATAGACTTCCACACAAGTTATGCTCAATCTCACACTCATTCCACACATGTTCATTCATCATCAAGTGACATATTCTTTCCAGAACGTAGTCTTTGCTATGGATCTCTTGAATTCTCCGCGGTCTTGAGCAAGTTGCCCTGCATCTTCCAGTGACATGCGCAGGCATTCTTGAATGTCTTTTGTCCAACAGCGTCTTGGTCGGTCTTTGCCCCTGTTGCCTTCTATCATCCCCTCCATTAACACTCTCTCCATGCCGTAGTGTCTCTTAATATGACCGAAAAAAGCTAGTTTTTTCTTTAATATAGTGTTCAGAAACCAGCCTTCCTGGACATTAATTCACCACATCCATAGAAAATTTCTTGGCACAATATTCCTGTAGTTTGCCGTTGCTTTCAGGAGGAACATCCGATTTAAACTGACACCGAGGAAAACATACATGTTCATTAGATGCTCAATATATTACCCGATCCTCCCACATGTTAAAAATGCTCAGACTCATCCTACACATGTTCAGTCTCACAAATTCCTCTCTCACACATGTTCAGTCTCACAAATTCCTCTCTCACACATGTTCAGTCTCACAAATTCCTCTCTCACACATGTTCAGTCTCACAAATTCCTCTCTCACACATGTTCAGTCTCACAAATTCCTCTCTCACACATGTTCAGTCTCACAAATTCCTCTCTCACACATGTTCAGTCTCACAAATTCCTCTCTCATACATGTTCAGTCTCACAAATTCCTCTCTCACACATGTTCAGTCTCACAAATTCCTCTCTCACACATGTTCAGTCTCACAAATTCCTCTCTCACACATGTTCAGTCTCACAAATTCCTCTCTCACACATGTTCAGTCTCACAAATTCCTCTCTCACACATGTTCAGTCTCACAAATTCCTCTCTCACACATGTTCAGTCTCACAAATTCCTCTCTCACACATGTTCAGTCTCACAAATTCCTCTCTCACACATGTTCAGTCTCACAAATTCCTCTCTCACACATGTTCAGTCTCACAAATTCCTCTCTCACACATGTTCAGTCTCACAAATTCCTCTCTCACACATGTTCAGTCTCACAAATTCCTCTCTCACACATGTTCAGTCTCACAAATTCCTCTCTCACACATGTTCAGTCTCACAAATTCCTCTCTCACACATGTTCAGTCTCACAAATTCCTCTCTCACACATGTTCAGTCTCACAAATTCCTCTCTCACACATGTTCAGTCTCACAAATTCCTCTCTCACACATGTTCAGTCTCACAAATTCCTCTCTCACACATGTTCAGTCTCACAAATTCCTCTCTCACACATGTTCAGTCTCACAAATTCCTCTCTCACACATGTTCAGTCTCACAAATTCCTCTCTCACACATGTTCAGTCTCACAAATTCCTCTCTCACACATTTTCAGTCTCACAAATTCCTCTCTCACACATGTTCAGTCTCACAAATTCCTCTCTCACACATGTTCAGTCTCACAAATTCCTCTCTCACACATGTTCAGTCTCACAAATTCCTCTCTCACACATGTTCAGTCTCACAAATTCCTCTCACACATGTTCAGTCTCACAAATTCCTCTCACACATGTTCAGTCTCACAAATTCCTCTCTCACACATGTTCAGTCTCACAAA
Organism: Meghimatium bilineatum; assembly: GCA_034231615.1. Lineage (NCBI taxonomy): Eukaryota > Metazoa > Mollusca > Gastropoda > Stylommatophora > Philomycidae > Meghimatium > Meghimatium bilineatum. The sequence continues at coordinate 2,273,574 of CM067322.1, read as the reverse complement.
TTCCTCTCTCACACATGTTCAGTCTCACAAATTCCTCTCTCACACATGTTCAGTCTCACAAATTCCTCTCTCACACATGTTCAGTCTCACAAATTCCTCTCACACATGTTCAGTCTCACAAATTCCTCTCTCACACATGTTCAGTCTCACAAATTCCTCTCTCACACATTTTCAGTCTCACAAATTCCTCTCTCACACATTTTCAGTCTCACAAATTCCTCTCACACATGTTCAGTCTCACAAATTCCTCTCTCACACATGTTCAGTCTCACAAATTCCTCTCTCACACATGTTCAGTCTCACAAATTCCTCTCTCACACATGTTCAGTCTCACAAATTCCTCTCTCACACATGTTCAGTCTCACAAATTCCTCTCTCACACATGTTCAGTCTCACAAATTCCTCTCACACATGTTCAGTCTCACAAATTCCTCTCTCACACATGTTCAGTCTCACAAATTCCTCTCTCACACATTTTCAGTCTCACAAATTCCTCTCTCACACATGTTCAGTCTCACAAATTCCTCTCTCACACATGTTCAGTCTCACAAATTCCTCTCTCACACATGTTCAGTCTCACAAATTCCTCTCTCACACATGTTCAGTCTCACAAATTCCTCTCTCACACATTTTCAGTCTCACAAATTCCTCTCTCACACATGTTCAGTCTCACAAATTCCTCTCTCACACATGTTCAGTCTCACAAATTCCTCTCTCACACATGTTCAGTCTCACAAATTCCTCTCTCACACATGTTCAGTCTCACAAATTCCTCTCTCACACATGTTCAGTCTCACAAATTCCTCTCTCACACATGTTCATAGAAACTTACGTTTATAGTAATAGCCCCAACAACATATGGGGCTAAAATCCCAGGCACTGTTGCAGCCATATTTGTTATGCCAAAAAGAGTGCCTGCAAACTGGGGTGCTATGTCACCGTGATTCACCATGTAGCCAGCAAATGCTACCCCAGAAAGTCCCACGCAGCCACACAGTAAAGCTACAGCGGCATACTGTTGAGTGCAATCCATGTATGTCAGACCGATCATACACACAGCTGGGCCAAACAGACCTGGGTAATAAATGAATTATTGAACAACAATGACGGGTATCCTTCTTTTACAAAATAACAACATAAACATTTGTGAGATAGACAGACAGTATAGTAAAAAACAAATAGATAAATAAATGTCAATACTGTGATGTCAAACTACTGTAAAAATAACTCATTGAGAATATGTGGGCCTACTCACTGCAGCAAAACTGAGATCCAACAGGTGAAGCTTAGAACAGGGTAATGAAGTATTGTTAATCACTGGAAATACAGATAATGACACACAAAAAGGCTTTTATCAAGACTACATACACAACAAAACAACTATGAGTAAGAACAGCACTATTGATGTTCACATGGCAGAGCAAGTATGAATATGACCCAGATGGGTTAAAACTAGAAGATTAAAAATAGACAGGTGAAAAAGCTCTAATAAAAATAGACAAAACAACCCAATATTAGTGGATTAAAACAAACAGGAAATCAACAGAATAACATGATATCATCCATATGAATGATGGGCATTGATCCCAAAGCGTTCATAAAAACAACAATGAGACAACTAATTTATCTTTATGACCTTCCTAGAATGGGTACTCTCCTCCAGCAGTGTCACCAAAGACAGCTGGTCAATGTCACCAATGGCAGCTGTGCAATATCACCAATGACAGATGTGCAATGTATGTTGAATGAAGAATGAGAGGCTCCTAAAATATTGTGCATGAAGACTTGAGCTCTGGCAACAGAACCAAAAGACAACCCTTATTTCATTATAAAGACATCTGCAAATACTCCTTCTGTTTTTGTTGTTGTTTTAAAAAAAAAAAATTATAAGATTCTAGACAATAACACAGTAAAATGGGAAGGATATGATCTAGGCTAGCTAGAAGATGGTCATAAGAGAAAGCCTGTAAAATGAAGAAACATGATAAATCAATGACACTAGTTGCCCCAAAAAATGAAATATAAACAAAATTTTGATCAAGCTCCTACACAAATTCAAACCCTATTGTTGCTCCTCAAAAAATGTTTTTATGTTCCATATCATGTGGTGTTGGTTATCTTGTCTGTCTTCGTTCTATTTCGTGTGTTGTCAATCATTTCTAATACCAATATTCTGCCCTGCCACAATGCTAGGTTGTCAAGCAACTTTTTCCCCACCCCTCTTGCTCTTCAACTTGCCTGTTGTTACAATGTGTTCCATCTCCTCTCTTGCTCTTCAACTTGCCTGTTGTTACAATGTGTTCCATCTCCTCTCTTGCTCTTCAACTTGCCTGTTGTTACAATGTGTTCCATCTCCTCTCTTGCTCTTCAACTTGCCTGTTGTTACAATGTGTTCCATCTCCTCTCTTGCTCTTCAACTTGCCTGTTGTTACAATGTGTTCCATCTCCTCTCTTGCTCTTCAACTTGCCTGTTGTTACAATGTGTTCCATCTCCTCTCTTGCTCTTCAACTTGCCTGTTGTTACAATGTGTTCCATCTCCTCTCTTGCTCTTCAACTTGCCTGTTGTTACAATGTGTTCCATCTCCTCTCTTGCTCTTCAACTTGCCTGTTGTTACAATGTGTTCCATCTCCTCTCTTGCTCTTCAACTTGCATGTTGTTACAATGTGTCTCATCTTTCCTCTTCTCACAATGTATCTAAAAATATGTGGACTGTCTCTTTCTGATAATGTGTGTAAGCAGCTATGTCTTTGAATTAACTTCTTTCAAGATATCCTCATTACACTTTTTATCTGTCCTAGGTGTTCTAAACATTCTTCTATAAAACCACATCTCTGCTACCTCAATATAATTTTGTACTGTTCTGCTGAGCGTCCAAGATTCACTTCCATACATCAGAAATTGGTTCTATATAACTTCTAAGAACTCCCTTTCGTACCTTAACTGACACAGAAATATTACATAGGATAGTCTTCATCTTGTGAAATTTTGCCTTTGTCTTGGCAATTCTACATTTGACTTCTTTAATACATCCTCCATCGGACGTTATTAATGTACCCAAATATTTGAATATATTTATTTGCTTCAGACTGATCCCATCTACTTTGATGTTGTTTTCTGGAGATAATTTATTCTTTGATATTACCATTACTTCAGGTTTTCTGTTATTCAGACTAAGCTATTTGTTTTGTCTTTCAAGAATAGACTTACAAGACTAACAGACTTTTAAGACTCTCTGATGTCAATAATTTCCCACATTGTAAGAAGCATCCCTTTTCTGATCATTGGGGTGAATGGGGAGATCTGGTCAGTGTCACACCAGCAACCTTTACTTTCCTTGGTTTCTTTTGGTACCAATTTCCTGCAGCTGGGCCAACTTTGGAGACTGTGATCTAAATAATTCCTGCCTCAACCGATGATCAAACCATATCCATCTCACTAAGAACTTAATGCTCTACCCACTATTCTATCATAGCTTCCTGTCTGATTAATATAAAAGCATTGAGGATTTATTATTAAAGAACAATCATAATGCTGTATACAAGATGTGAATCAGGTCCGTTCAGATGGCACCTACTCACCTCGCAACTCGAGTCAACATAACATGTTTTTATCTTCAACCACACTGAATTCATAAAAAAAAAGATGCAATTTCAGTCATCTTTCGATGCATATATATTCGCATCACTATGAATATGGAACTGTCCAATGACACACAGACAACAACACACACACTGCACAGGTATGTCAATTCCCAGAGAACTACTGATATTTGGCATTAGTACTTGCCGGAAGGTCTCAGTACTACAAAAACAAATTAGGCATACTTGTAAACAAAAAAAGCACATATACATAAACAAGGTTGCTTCAGGTTGTGACATGGGTAAATAAATAATATGATAAAAAATCTTTAAGGGTTTATTATTCCAGAAAAATCATAATGTTGCAAACAGGATCTGAATGACATCCGCTTAGAAGACACCTACTCACCACGCAAATTGAGTTAACACGTTTTCCATCTTCGACTATGAATATGGATCAGCTAGATATTGTTAAATATTACCATCTGTGACGCCAAGGTACCGAGTTTGATCCCCGCCACAAGCTATTGTGCATCTGGACCGTTCAGAAAGTAATGACAAACTACTGAGTATTTATATTGCTTAGAAAATCACTACAGCCAAAAATGCTGGGTTGATGGCTACATCCTGAATAGGATACGCTACCCAAAAAAAAGATATTTCTATCTAGATGTATACTCTTTCTATTTGAGTAAGATTCGCGACTTGATCCTGACACTGACAAATCAGTTGTAAATTTAAATCATACACCAAACACGTATAGAAAGATATATTGTCTGGTGTCTGCAAAATATGTGAAGTTTATAAAATAATAGTTTTTTTGTTGTGTTCCTTTTATTAGAACACAAATACAACATTGTTATTTAATGACAACAACAATAATACAGGAAGACGTAATTACAACAGATGTACAACCTTGTCAACTAATGACAACAGCAGCAATAATGCAGGCAGACGTAGCAACAAATTTACAACACAAATTATTGAAAGCTACTTACCTATACCAGACATCATCTTGCGAACCCACACGTAAGGCAAGACTTTCTTGACAATAAGTAGATCTGAAACTGTGCCTGCTATTCCAATAAACATCCACATTGTCAAATATGGTAGCATGGAAAATGCCCCATTCTGGAAAAGGATAATTTTTTATTTAGTGTTTCCTTTAAATCTAGACTACATAGTTTAATAATAAAGTCAATTCCCTAGTATACTAATCTAGTATTCTCAAGGTGGTCAAAAGAAGCGCTACAAGGACTCGTTAAAAACCTCACTGAAAGTGTTTGAAATAGACCAAGATACATGGGAAGAACTTTCACAAAATACATCTACATGGCGCTCTACAGTCAAAAAGAGTGCAATATCTATGAAATGAGGAGAAATGCAACAGTTTAACAGCGGAGAGTAGCTAGAAAGTCACGGAGAGAACAAAATCAGTCACCGATAGAACACAATCCTTCTACAGTGGTCATTCCATACCCAAACTGTCCAAGGACATTTGCAGCTTGAATAGGTCTTATTAGTCTTCTACAAACTATTAGGCATGGACATAACTCTAACTGAATTTTTAAAAGTGGATGTAACAAATGGTCATCATCACTTATGATGGACGACCACATATATCCATCTAAAAATCGGTATCAGACTTTATGAGTTGTGAGAAAATTCGAATCATGGCAACTACTATGTATTCTGAAATTGATATTTTCTACTAAATGTAGATCACGTGGCACATATGTCAATCACGTGGCACATATATCAGGCAGATATGTCAGGTACATGGCACATATGTCAGTCACATGGTACATATATCAGGCAGATATGTCAGGTACATGGCACATATGTCAGTCACATATGTCAGGTACATGGCACATATGTCAGTCACATGGTACATACGTCAATCACATGGCACATATATCAGACACATATGTCAGTCACATGGCACATACGAGCAGAAATAAGTGAGGAAAATTTTATTTGAACCAGATTCTCATTTTGTGAAAATATTCTGATATCAGGTAGGGCATATACAATATATTTCATCTGCTTTCCTTCTGCGTTCACCCTCAAGTAAGGAAACACAAATATTGCTTGTGATTTCTACCAGGGAGCGTGAAGTATGGTATGCTACCATTTTATTTGCACCATACAGGCCAACCTCATTTGTTTTTAGCATACTTTTAATTCAGGGGCACATCTCTAGCCTAGATCAACCATCTAATCTAGTAACCAACATTCTGGAATCTTCAAAGTGTTTATAATATTTGAGTTTCTCTTTTTTTTCCTTCCATGATATGCTAAGTATCTTTCTGTAGCATTTCATCTCAAAGGTGTTGATCTTTTTTGCTGCTGTTTTACTTAGGGTTCATGTTTCACAGCCGTATGTTGCAACTAGAAAAATAAAAGTTTGTAGCATTAGCAATTTCATTTCTATTTTGTTGTTTTTCCATATGTTTTTCAACCGTGTTATTTTACAATATGCCATTGCCAATCTCTTTCTTACTTCTGCCATGCAGGTGGCCAATGTCTTGAAGAATGATGTTGGAGGAGGTGGCAAATATTGGGCAATGTCTTGAAGAATGATGTTGAAGGAGATGGCAAATATTGGGCAATGTCATGAAGAATGATGTTGAAGGAGATGGCAAATATTGGGCAATGTCTTGAAGAATGATGTTGGAGGAGGTGGCAAATATTAGGCAATGTCTTAAAGAATGATGTTGAAGGAGGTGGCAAATATTGGGCAATGTCTTGAAGAATGATGTTTAAGGAGGTGGCAAATATTGGGCAATGTCATGAAGAATGATGTTTAAGGAGGTGGCAAATAAGCTGTTGAAAAATTGTTGTGATATGGAGACACATTTCTTTCATAATGAGGTCGCTTTTAAAATCACACAAAAATGATAGCATATGATATTTATGGCACTTGAAATTATAATATATTTAGAGTGTTTACACACAATCATGCTATATTTAGAATAGGTATGATATGAGGCCATCACACACAGTTAATAGTACGGAAATTTTATATCAGATGGGATATATTTATGATATTTTCATACTTAGTGACTCAATGAACATTATCCACAAAGTTAAAGTGGGAGTTATCCACCATCAATAGGAGAAGTTATTTACACAATCTATGACCAGAATGATTACCTTTATATTCATGCCAGAACATGTGGGTGTTGATGATAATGAATGAGCCGATACACTGGCGAGCATGGCCAGTGTTAATAGATCAATGGACTGTTGTGACTTAGTTAATGTCCCTTATAAGGGACTTCTTCAATTCAGAATATTTTCATAAGTTTGAATCATGGTTGATCTCAAAACTGTGTGAGATTGGTGTGAAGATGAGAACAGCCATAAAGAGAAACATAAAAGATATACGAGGAGATTGATAAATCAGCTTCGAAGTGGAACTGTTGACTGCTACACTCTGGTGGATTTATTGAGATGTGGATTTGAACACTTGTGGACTTGTCTGGTGTGCACTAATGACAACCTTCAGTCATTTAAAAAAAAATTGTAGCATATCCTATACAGGTCATCAACCCAGCATTTTGTTGGGTGTAGTAAATTTCTAGGCAATAGTCTTATAAATACATTTAGTTGCCATTGCTTTCTAAATGATCCAGATGGACAATTACCTAAGGCTGATTTCTAAATTGGTACCTTGGCTGTCACAGATGCACTTTGTACAATGCCACCAAAGAGCTGGATCTTTGTCATAAATCATAATATATTTGATAACATGAGAAATGAGATTCACTAAGAGCTGGATCTTTCAGTCATAAATCATAATATATTTGATAACATGAGAAATGAGATTCACTAAGAGCTGGAACTTTTAGTCATAAATCATAATATATTTGATAACATCAGAAATTAGATTCATCAGGACATATCTGCTGTTTAATCTCAGTGCAGACTAGTAGAAACAACATGTACTCACAGATTTCAAGTCACAACATGTACTCACAGATTTCAAGTCACAACATGTACTCACAGATTTCAAGTCACAACATGTACTCACAGATTTCATGTCACAACATGTACTCACAGATTTCAAGTCAAATTTGAGCACTTCCTTCATGTATGTCGGGATTTGTGTCAGCAACATGTACAGGCCGTAATTGCCACATGTATGACCCAACAAAATAGCCCAGAATGGTAAAGATGTGAATATAGCTTTCCATGGAGTTTTTTGCTGTAACATATAAAAATTAATTAGTAACTCTATCATAGCATCCATTCATCTAACTGGAATAAAAATTAGTAACTGTATCAGAGCACCCAATCATCTAACTGGAATAAAAATTAGTAACTCTATCAGAGCACCCAATCATCTAACTGGAATAAAAATTAGTAACTCTATCAGAGCACTCAATCATCTAACTGGAATAAAAATTAGTAACTCTATCAGAGCACCCAATCATCTAACTGGAATAAAAATTAGTAACTCTATCAGAGCACTCAATCATCTAACTGGAATAAAAATTAGTAACTCTATCAGAGCACCCAATCATCTAACTGGAATAAAAATGAGTAACTATTAGGCCTTATTGTATTGTGTTTTCAAAATTTGAATACTTAGGCCTATATCATGAAAGGAATCGCTATGCTGTTATTATTACAGCAGATTCTCAGTAAGTGAAATTTATTTGTATATTATTTCCATATTTTTATTTTGTGCATGCAATTATTTGTTTAAACAGATTTATCAATAATTATCATTTGCTATGACAGCCTACATATCTATAAACTATTAGGTGGGGTGGCCAGTTCCCTACCTTTCTGCTTACCTTCCCTAACTCATACTTCAGGAACCCATTTACAGCTAGGTTTATTGGAAGAGCGGTCATATCAGGCGAGAAATAACAACCCTGATTATTTTATTTGGGAACGCTGCAAACCTAGAACACTGTAATCGGTATAATCAAGTTATCTGGGAATGATGCAAACCTAGAACACTGTAGTCGGTATAATCCAGTTATCTGGGAATGATGCAAACCTAGAACACTGTAGTCGGTATAATCCAGTTATCTGGGAATGATGCAAACCTAGAACACTGTAATCAGTATAATCCAGTTATCTGGGAATGATGCAAACCTAGAATGCTGTAGTCAGTATAATCCAGTTATAGTAAATAAATAATATAATATAGAAGCATCAAGGATTTATTATGAAAGAAAAATCATGTAGCAAACAGGATTTGAGCCAGGATCGATCAAATGGCACCCACTCGCCTTGCAACTTGAGTCCACACATCTGTCATCTTTTACCACGCTGGTTATAGCTGACTATCAGCTAGGCTATGGCACTCTGCATGTTAAGGAGTGTTGCACAAAAGTACATAACATACTAACACCATCAACAAAGAAAAAATGACATTTTGACTAAAAAGTCTTCATCAAGACAAGAACAACTAACACACAAAAATGAATATTACAAAAAAAGAATCATGGTGTAAGAGAGGAGCAAAAGTAGATAATCAAATCACTACTGGTACCTGTTTCTGTCCATCTCTGAAAGTCACATGATGTTGAATATACTCTCTCTCTAGTTTTGAAATTCTCTTGGATTGTTGGGGACTGTCATACACCAGAAAAAACCAAGCTACGCACCACACAAATCCAAAAGCACCTGTAGAATAATGGAGTAAAGAATAGATTGTGTCAGTCTTTCACTTGATTCTTGATTCGAAACTGGCCTCACAGCACGTAGGGCATTCCCATAAGTGCTCCACACTCTGTTCCAGCAGCCATCTGACTCGATGATGTTTTGAGTCTACTGCCGCCAAAACAGACATTGACATCAGGGCACAACTCTGACCCTTGCAACAGGTTTCTAAGTTGTTCCGCCCACCCATCCGTGCCGTAACTAGTTCAAGCACAACATCGGCCTGTCTGAACAACATGGTAACTGTTATCGAAGGTTACGACTGCAGGATTGTATAGATGACGTGCCATGAAGCTTCTATAAGAAGATAACCTCAATATGAAGGCATGTCATCTACTAAGGTTTTCTGTTGCATGGTTGGTTTGCCTAGTAAGCCATTCTTTCACTACACAAACCCAACATCATCTGTGGGATAATGGAGGAAAAAATTGATTGTTTTTTGTGTGGTTGACTTTCCTGATAGCATTTATGATGGTCCTCTTTTCCTGGAAAGGGATTTCTTGGTATTTTTTGTTTCAGTGTTACATCTTGTTTTGCAAAATATCTGCCTCTTCATTTCCTGATATGCCACAGTGGGATGGTGAAAACTGTAGTACTACCCTTCCTTGGATGGCTTTCTTCATGTCTGGCAGTCTACCACTGTCAAGGGCTTGTAGGACAGACATTGCATCAGTAAGAAACACTATCTGTGGACATTGGCTTGTGATTTTAATTATTTCTGCACAGAGCAGACAACGAGAATCTCTATTGCACAGTGGTTAAGTGGTTAATTTTGTGCTCAAGAGGTTGCAGGTTTGAATCTGGCTCACTTCATCTTGCTTATAAAGTGAATTATCTCTGAAATCCCTGGGATTTATCACTTGGGGCTGCGGAGTTATGTGCTATTAGTGGTACTCTCTGTGATGTGCCGCTTTATTGAGAGGGATATAGTACATATGGGGTAACACAAGTTCAATACAGCCAAGCAATGCTTTTTAGCCCCTTTTTTGAACAAAATAAACCGGGTAGTGATAATGTACACATGCAAAGACTGACAGAAATAGGAGTTATAAGTGGTGAAGGGAGATTTGTACCAACTCTGAAAAGATCCAAAGATGTACAGGCCTAATCAACATCAAACTGGGACTAGGCCTAATCAACATCAAACTGGGACTAGGCCTAATCAACATCAAACTGGGACTTTGAATCTGCATACTCTTGGATGACTGCTGAAATGGAGACTGGAGCTCTTATGGGAATTTCCCATGTGCCATAATGATGGTTGCAAATTAAGAGTCATGATTGTTGTTTTCTGCCCTCTTTGCTTGCAATATTGCTGTTATAATTCTTGGTGATATTAGTTTCTACTCAATGAGAGCACACTTTGCATTTTTGTATCATTAATTCAACTCCTCTGAGTGTATTGTATGTGTTTTTCACCCTCATTTCCAAAATATATTATATTCTCCTTTTAGTTTTTTCTGTACTGCGGCTCTATTCTATCTTTGCTCAGAAAGTACAAGGAGATATATGTTGTATCCTTTCATTTCTTAGGCCATTTGCACAATTTTCTACTTTCCTATAGGGATCTGAGGTTCCAGATCAGTAGATCTGAGGTTCCAGATCAGTAGATCTGAGGTTCCAGATCAGTAGATCTGAGGTTCCAGATCAGTAGATCTGAGGTTCCAGATCAGTAGATCTGAGGTTCCAGATCAGTAGATCTGAGGTTCCAGATCCATATTGTGGTTTTTACTGTCAACTTTAGAAGATTTGATTGTGATCTGACTTCTTTTGCATAACTTTACAACAAACCTGATGTCCTTTGCATGGCTTACATCAGTCCTGACTTCCTTTCCATGGCTTACATTAGACCTGACTTTATTTTCATGGCTTATATCAGACCTGACTTCCTTCATATGGCTCTCATCAGACTGCATCATAGACCCTGCTTCTGAAGTTTATTTAAGAAACTTCACTAGTTGATCCAATTGCTTTTAGTTTTTGGTTGCAGTTTCTGTGACAATTATTTTTTCACAGGTGACAGGTTGTCAGTCTATCTCCACCAACCTTTCTTAGTCTACTACTATGACATGCCTGAAAAGAATACAGTGGCCCAGCATTCATGCACATGAGTGGATGAGTGGATGAGTGGATTCATGAAGCAGTTGACCTACCTACCCATGACATAAAATATGGAATCCCATCCTGCTGCACTACACAAGAGACCTCCCACAGGAAACATCATGGCATTTCCAAACTGACCACCTGTAAGAAGCAGATAAGTATTTCTATGATATATGCAACTGTAACAGAATCAACCGAACAACAAACATTATAATCTCATAACAATCATCAGACCCACAACCTGTCAGGGTCACACGGGTCGATTTCTTTGTCAAATAAATTTAGAAAGTGGCGTGTGTCTCACTGCAAATATCACGATTTACTCAACCAGATTTGCTGTGGTAACAATCATTAGGGCAATAGTTTCTCAATGCAGCGATCCAGGATTGATTCCTGGCGAACTCCATTGATATAGAACATCCTTTTTTTTATTATTAGGGTTAGGGTTAGGGCCACCAACAGTGGATAAAATATTTCACCTTCAACTTTCAACTTTTCTTTTTAAAAATTGGGGGGGGGGGGGAAGAGGTTGGGGTGTGTGTTACTTTCATTATTTATATCCATATAATAATTTTCAATTCGAAAGTTTAATAATTATTTATGTGGTCGTACGTCTTGCCCGTGTGACTACTAGGCGGTCTGGACTTCTAGTTCAGGGAACAAAGAATATTGCTTTTGTCTACTTCTTAGGCATGTTGTAAGAGGCAGCTAAGAAAATTATCACTGCATGTCTTGCATCAATTTCTGACATTTTGTCTTGCATCAATTTCTGACATTTTGTCTTGCATCAATTTCTGACATTTTTGTCTTGCATCAATTTCTGACATTTTGTCTTGCATCAATTTCCGACATTTTGTCTTGCATCAATTTCTGACATTTTGTCTTGCATCAATTTCTGACATTTTGTCTTGCATCAATTTCTGACATTTTGTCTTGCATCAATTTCTGACATTTTGTCTTGCATCAATTTCCGACATTTTGTCTTGCATCAAAATCTGACATTTTGTCTTGCATCAATTTCTGACATTTTGTCTTGCATCAATTTCTGACATTTTGTCTTGCATCAATTTCTGACATTTTGTCTTGCATCAATTTCCGACATTTTGTCTTCTACCAAATGATTTCTATGGGTGATGAAGAGATGTATGACAGTGGACACTTTTGTGGCAGACTTGTAGTTGGCAGGTGGAGGTTAAATTAGACAGAAAAATGAGACAGTTGGCCCAGAAGTATATGCTGCATTCGTCCAGGACATGACTATCTCTGAATACTGCCACACTGTAATACCTGCCTTCAGGATCCAAGCATACATCCATGCATTCCTCTAACACAGACATTCCTTTGAGACAACGAACTGTATACTAGACAGTTGCTCATCTAAGGATGTTTATTCTTGTCAGAAAAGGCTATGGGATGTCAAAAGCTGAGGGCAACCTACTCACAGCTACAGGAATTGGTTATTTGTAATTGAACAAGCTACATAAATTATTCCATTATCATTCTCACAGAAATTTTGAACAAATTTTGCTGTTTTAATGATGAAATAATTCCTTGAACTGTGGACAGGCAGCTCTTGATAACCCATAAACTTTCAGGCAAAAGTTCTGTTGAGCAACTGAGGCAACACTCACACTTATATAAGGCTTGTTATCTCGTGGTTGTCTTAAGGGAGGTCTATGGATTAGTCCCGAAAGGGAGGTGTTCCAGTGATGCAATATCCCAGAATCCACGTCATGCTTAGAGTGCAGCACACACTTCTGAGTCAGCTATCTCATCATTCGACTGTTAGATCTGTTAATCCCTCCACAGTGATGGGTCCTTCATCTAGCATTTCCCAGCTGCCTAGAAGTCTGCTACAAAAAGACAAAGGTGGAATGACCACTGGCCCACATTTTTCATCAACCATGGGAATCATGTGACAGAAGACAAAACATGCAATGAAAACAATGATTTTTTCACAGGTGACTGGATGTCAGCCTATCCATTAACTTTCCTTAGTCACTTCCTACAACAGGTCTGAATAGAAGACAGTGGTCCTATTCTTTGCATCCTGAACTAGAAGTCAACGCCCTGGTTGCCACACAGACGTTCCGATTTAATATAAATTGACCATTTTATAAGGTAGTTATTGAACAGTTGTGTCTCGCCGAAGATGGATGTGTTAGGCCATTGGTGCAAATAAAATGGTGGCACATCGCATTCTCATTCTCTAGACTCATACATCCTGCTGGAAATCTAGTAGGATCATTGTCTGGCTACAAAAAAGATCCTGTGATAGTTAGAAAATGAAGGCTGAAGAAGAAAGAGAAAAACAGTTGTATAGAAGCTTATTTATCAGTAACAACTTGACAAGAAGCTTATCTATCAGTAACGACTTGACAAGAAGCTTATCTATCAGTAACAACTTGACAAGAAGCTTATCTATCAGTAAAGACTTGACAAGAAGCTTATCTATCAGTAACAACTTGACAAGAAGCGTATCTATCAGTAACGACTTGACAAGAAGCTTATCTATCAGTAAAGACTTGACAAGAAGCTTATCTATCAGTAACGACTTGACAAGAAGCTTATATATCACTATTTCTTTTTTTTAAGGTTGTTTCTACAACGCATTTTTTGTTGTTGTGAATAAAAACACCATTGTGAACAGTCAGAATATCAAGTGTTGACACTGTGAACAGTGGAATTCTTCATTATTACAAACCTGATAAAGAAACACCAACAAGTCGGCTTCTCTCTGACTTGGGAGACCATCTGGCAAACAGAGCCTGAGCCGCAGGGTACAGTGCACTCTAAGTAATAGAACACACAAGTATTTGAGAGACCATCTGATGAATAGAGTTTGAGACAGTAGGGCATGTTTAGTGAGCTCATAGCATCGAGAAAATAGGTTATGTGGGTGCCTGGCAGTAGACACAGTAGGGTATGTGTGTGACTGGCAGTAGAAATAGTAGGGTATGTGTGTGTCTGGCAGTAGAAACAGTAGGGTATGTGTGTGTCTGGCAGTAGAAATAGTAGGGTATGTGTGTGTCTGGCAGTAGAAACAGTAGGGTATGTGTGTGTCTGGCAGTAGAAACAGTAGGGTACGTGTGTGTCTGGCAGTATGAGAAAGTAGGGTATGTGTGTGCCTGGCAGTAGAAACAGTAGGGTATGTGTGTGCCTGGCAGTAGAAACAGTAGGGTATGTGTGTGCCTGGCAGTATGAGAAAGTAGGGTATGTGTGTGCCTGGCAGTAGAACAAGTATTTGTGTGGTAATTGTGTGTAGCGTACATAAAAAAATTGAGAAAGTAGAGTATTGTGTGTAGTGTGCATGACACATTGAGAAAGTAAGGTATATGTGTTGTGTGGATGATATATTGAGAAAGAGTATTGTTTGTAGTGTCCGCCAAAGATGAATATGTCGGGTCATTGGCACAAATAAAATAGCAGCACAAAACATTTCCATTCTCTGGACTACATCCTGCGAGAAATCTTGTAGGATCATTGTCTTAATATAAGAAATCTCAAGCGGGAGTTTGAGAATGAATGCCGAAGATGAAGAAGAAAGTCTGTAATGTGCGATGATAACCACTTAATTTATCTATTAAAAAATAAGTCTGTTTGTGTGTATGCACTTGCAGGATAATCGCCCCAAAAATATACTTCTACACTATTGTCAGAACATTTTCTCTGCATAATCTGTGGATTTTTAACTTGTCTATTATTTCTCCATTGTATAACAGCTATTAATCCTGTTATTTCAATCATGTAAATGAAAAAAATGCCAACATTTATTTTTAACATGTTTTATGGTATATATACATATATATATATATACAATCTTGCAGCACTGTCTTCCTAATGCGAGTAAATATTGTATTAATATCTATAGTAACATATGGTTGAAAGTTGGACGGTTCTCAATTCGCCCAGACCATAGGTCACACTTAGATAAAAGGCATCTTGGCCACAAATAAACATCAACTCCACCTAGCAATATAGATAATACATAGCAATAGCACGCACGGCTTTCCAAACACTCAGACCATTAGGTCACATTTAGATAAAAGCCAATACGGCTTGATATAACCAAAATAGACTTCTGTCTTAGGTTGAAAGGGTCGTGCCTCAGCTAAGAGGCTTAATCCCCCATTTAACAAACAAACAAAGGTTGAAAGTTGGAAAATAACAAAAGTACTGGAGAAGAGATTATATTCATATGAAAATAAATGTCTCAGAAAACATAAAAATATTGGTTTGGAAGAATTCAAGTCAAACAAACAAGTAAGAGAAGACACCAAACAGCAATATGTTTCTACAACAATAAGAAGAGAATTATGGAAACTGTGAACAGTCAGAATATCAAGTTTGACACTGTAATATTCGGACATGTACTTCGAATGAATGAAAACAGACTACCACTACAAGAAAGACTCTTTGCAGAACAACCACCAAAGAGGATATGACTATGTATCTCGACAACATGCAAGAATTACACACAGTAGCATCACATCATGCAAACTGGAGAGCTCTATATTCTGGCCTATGCACTGTATTCTGCGCTGAAGGAACATAGATGGATAGATATGTTCTTTTGTATATATAATCTTGCATCTACTTTTCTTATTTATGCATAGTTTATGTTCATTGGTTTTAGTCAAGCATGAATTTGTCATTATAACATTTTTTTCTTTCCATTAAAAAAAATATCTATAACTGCTTATTTCTCTATAAAATAATATTTCAGACAGAATATGATTTCTCTATAAAATAATATTTCAGACAGAATATGATTTCTCTATAAAATAATATTTCAGACAGAATATGATTTCTCTATAAAATAATATTTCAGACAGAATATGATTTCTCTATAAAATAATATTTCAGACAAAATATGATTTCTCTATAAAATAATATTTCAGACAGAATATGATTTCTCTATAAAATAATATTTCAGACAGAATATGATTTCTCTATAAAATAATATTTCAGACAGAATATGATTTCTCTATAAAATAATATTTCAGACAGAATATGATTTCTCTATAAAATAATATTACAGACAGAATATGATTTCTCTATAAAATAATATTTCAGACAGAATATGATTTCTCTATAAAATAATATTTCAGACAAAAGATGATCTGATGTTGCTATTCATCTGTTGTAGTCAATGATGACCATTCAGCTCAACTGTGATGATGATGACCGTGTCTGACCTCTGTCCATCTGTGACTAATAAGTCCTATGCCTGCCTGGAATTTACTACTGCACACTGGGCATGTGTGGGAGGAGTATGTGGGACATTTAGCAGCTCTTGCCTTTTTTCGAGCACATTTTTGTTGTGCCGCATAATCTCCGAGGTTCTCTGCAGCTGCTGCAGCACTCTTGATTATGCAATGCCAGTCGGATCTGTTTTACACAAGACTCTCTCATGAGATTTTGTCTATGTTAAAGTAAGACAGTGTTGTTTTAAGCATGCCTTAAAAACACATTTTCTATCCTCTGGCCTTACAGAGCCAATTTGGAATTCTCCATATTGCATCTTTTTTGGCAAACAAAGATTTTTTCATGCAGACCATATGACCTGCCTAGTCTTCATCAACATTGTTTGCTTGCTTACAGATTTACATTTCAACACTTTCATATTTATCCCACCAATAAATGTTGCATATTGTACAAAGGCAGCTTAGGTGGAAATGGTTGAGTCTTCTAGAGTGTCTGGCATATAATGTTCATATTAAACATGATCTGATATACTGTCTATATGACTTGCTATATGACTTGATATATGACCTGCTATATGACCTGCTATATGACCTGCTATATGACCTGCTATATTACTTGTTATATGACCTGCTGTATGACCTGCTATATGACTTGCTATATGACCTACTATATGACTTGTTATATTACTTGCTATATGACTTGCTATATTACTTGTTATATGACCTGCTATATGACCTGCTGTATGACCTGCTATATGACTTGCTATATGACCTACTATATGACTTGTTATATTACTTGCTATATGACTTGCTATATGACTTGATATATGACCTGCTATATGACCTGCTGTATGACCTGCTATATTACTTGTTATATGACCTGCTGTATGACCTGCTATATTACTTGCTATATGACCTGCTATATAACTTGTATAAAAACCAACAATACACAACAATGATGGACCAGCAATACTGAAATCAGAAGTAGAACATGCAATAAATTCAATAAAATGTGGAAAAGCTCCAGGCTCTGACAACATAACAGCAGACATAATAAAAACTCTAAATGAATTTGGTGTAGATACTATCACAGAAATTTGCAATGACATATACGAAACAGGACATATACCTAAAGACCTAACATCATCAATATTCATACCACTACCTAAGAAGCCCAGGGCTGTGGACTGTACAGAATATAGAACAATAAGTCTAATGAGCCATCTAACTAAAATACTTCTCAAGATAATACATGAAAGAATTAAGAACAAGATAGACATGGAGGTCGGTGAAGAACAATTCGGTTTTAGGAAAAACAAAGGAACCAGAGAAGCTATACTGAGTATCTGGCTAGTGATAGATAAATATATAGAAGTCCAAAAAAGTATCTATATTTGCTTCATAGACTACAGCAAGGCCTTTGACAGAGTCCAACATCAAAAATTAATCAAATGTCTTCAAGAAATAGGCATAGATGGAAAAGACATCAGGCTGATTAGAAATATATATTGGGAACAAACTGCATCAATAAGGTGTGAAAACAGCTACTCACCGTACATAGAAATAAGAAGAGGGGTAAGACAAGGATGCATTTTATCACCAAGCCTATTTAATATCTACACAGAGAATATCTTTAAAAATATAGAAGAAATACCAGGACTCAAGATCAATGGGAAAATAATAAACAACATTAGATATGCAGATGACACTGTTCTTTTAGCAGAAAGTGAACATGAACTACAAAGACTAATAGATCAAGTCAATAAATCAAGTAATGAATATGGACTGGATATAAACATTCAAAAAACAAAAACCATGATAATCAGCAAAAACACAGAAGAACAGGAGGTAAACGTAAACATACAGGGAGAGAAACTACAACAAGTAAAACAGTATCAATATCTTGGACACATAGTCACAAATGATGGCAGATGTGAAACAGAAGTTAAAAGGAGAATAGGAATGGCTAAAAGTACCTTCAATGACATGAGGAAATTATTAATATCTAAACAAATTACAAACAAGTTAAAAATGAGAATTATAAAATGCTACATCTATTCCATATTAATGTATGGCTCAGAAACATGGACACTAAATAAACAATTAGAAGACAAAATTGATGCCTTTGAGATGTGGGTATATAGAAGAATAGGGAGAACATCATGGAAAGAGAAGAAAACAAATAAAGAGGTGCTAAAAACACTTAATATGAAGAAAGAACTACTAAGAGAAATAAAGATCAGGCAAATAAAATACTTTGGACATATTAAAAGACATGACACCCTATTGAAGACCTTACTTGAGGGTAAAGTCAAAGGGAAGCGAGCAAGAGGTAGGCAGAGATACAAGTGGGAGAGTAACATCACACGATGGACAGGTTACAGTCTAGCAGAGTGCACCACCAAGACAAGAGACAGGAGATGTTGGAGATACGTTGCAGCCAACCTTCGTTGCAGAGACGGCACTTGATGATGATGATGATATAACTTGTTATATTACTTGCTATATGACTTGCTATATTACTTGTTATATGACCTGCTGTATGACCTGCTATATTACTTGTTATATGACCTGCTGTATGACCTGCTATATGACTTGCTATATGACCTGCTAATTAACTTGTTATATTACTTGCTATATGACCTGCTATATGACTTGCTATATGACCTGCTGTATGACCTGCTATATGACTTGCTATATGACCTGCTATATGACCTGTTATATTACTTGCTATATGACTTGTTATATGACTTGTTATATGACTTGTTATATGACTTGTTATATGACTTGTTATATGACTTGCTATATGACTTGCTATAATTCAATTAGCAATAAATAGAAAACTGAATAGCAGTCATTAATAAATCATAAGCTGAACAGAAGTTAACAATAAATGATACATGAAACAGAAGTTAACAATAAATAACAAATGAAACAGAAGTTAACAATGAATAACAAATGAAACAGAAGTTAACAATATATGACACATGAAACAGAAGTTAACAGTGAATAATAAATAGAACAGAAATTAACAATAAATGGTAAACTAAGCAATAGAGTTAATGGTAAGTTAAATAATGGAAGTTAACAATGAATGTCAATGTTATCCTCACATGTATCACATGTCTCTACAACTGACCTCCCCAACTCCAATCAGAACCCTGACTATGAGAAACAACCATTGGTTCAGTCTGGCTGATATCGGAGACAAGAGACCCAAGATTGCCACCGGAAACATTGTGTAGAATACCACTCTCTGTGGTCCATATCTTTCACTCAATATGCCACCAGGCACCTACAGAAAAAAATCAAGAAATCGTCTGTACGGCTAAAAAAACAATATCAATGCATTAATTACAAGGAATTGTCTGTACGGCTGAAACAATATCAACACATTAATTACAAGGACTCATCTGTATGGCTGAAATAATATGAACACAGTACATACAAAAAAGTATCTATCTCTTCCCATTTCAACTCTCCCTTGTGTTATTACAGCCAGGAAGGAAGACAGGAATAGCAACATTGTTATCTCGAACACATGATGTGATTCCTTGTCAAAAACAATACTGCATGAAACCGTTGAAAGTGGAAGAAGCAGAGGAGGCCAAATAAATGCAAGGACAGTGAACATCAAGGACTGTACAAGAGAAGGTTTTTCCTTACACTTCCAGATCGTTGAAGATAGAAATCGCTGGAGGACTCTGTGCATTAATGCATCCAATGTATTTATGGGTAACAGGTTAATAGGTAAATATAGATCTGGAACTGTCCGGTTCTGTGGTGACATAGAGCAGGGTGCCTTTCTGATGGCCAAGGTACTGAGTTTGAATCCCATTGCAGGCAGTTGTGCATCCGGACCATTCAAAAATCAACAGAAAACTACTGAATGTAAACACTGCCAAGAAAAATCACTGTGTCATGTCATGTGTATCATGTGGCGTATTCTTTCCAGAATGTAGACTTCCTTATAAATCTCATTCAACCACCATGGTCTGCAAGTTGTCCCGCTTCCTCTAATGACATGTGCAGGCAGTTATGAATATTTCTTGACCAGCAACATCTTGGTCAACCTTTGTCTCTACTGCCTTCTATTGCCCTCTCCAACAACACTATAAGCCTCTACTGCCTTCTATTGCCCCCTCTAACAGCACTCTTTGCCTCTACTGCCGTATATTGCCCCCTCTAACAGCACTCTTTGCCTCTACTGCCTTCTATTGCCCTCTCCAACAACACTATAAGCCTCTACTGCCTTCTATTGCCCCCTCTAACTCATTTCATGCCATCATGTCTACAGATGCCCGTGTGTTGCCGGGGCCTGAAAGGGGAGCAAAGAATAGCAACACTGTTTACCTTCCACGAATGTCGTAAAAGGCAACTAAGGAGGTTATGGGATGGAGTTGGCTGTCCCATCCGATATAGGGTCAGTGACCCAAAGCCATGCTGAAGTCGGATGTGTCAGGCCGAAAGGCGCAGATATTGCAGCAATGCTGTAAACCATGACACAACGCATTCCATTCTCCAGACTACATCCTGCTAATCTGCAGGAGTTTGAGAATGAAAGAAGAAGATGTCTACAGAAAATCAGTTCAGTCAAAAAATGCCGGGTTGATGGCTACATCCTGAATACTACCAATTTTTTTAATAGGTCAGGAATGCAAGTCATAAGAGGCAACTAAAGAGGTTCGGGGTTGGCTATCCAATCCCATATAGCACAGGTTCACAGGTTGTTTAGATCTCATCACAATAAACTACTTGATCTGTCAACTCATGATGACAACATTATACCTATTTCACAATGAAATCATGGCATCATGTTATACCTATTTCACAATGAAATCGTGGCATCATGTTATACCTATTTCAAAATGAAATTGTGGCATCATGTTATACCTATTTCACAATGAAATCGTGACATCATATTATACCTATTTCACAATGAAATCATAGCATCATGTTCTACCTATTTCACAATGAAATTGTGACATCATGTTATACCTATTTCAAAATGAAATCGTGGCATCATGTTAGACCTATTTCACAATGAAATCATAGCATCATGTTATACCTATTTCACAATGAAATCGTGACATCATGTTATACCTATTTCAAAATGAAATCGTGGCATAATGCTATACCTATTTCACAATGAAATCGTGACATCATATTATACCTATTTCACAATGAAATCATGGCATCATGTTATACCTATTTCACAATGAAATAGTGACATCATGTTATACCTATTTCACAATGAAATCGTGGCATCATGTTATACCTATTTCACAATGAAATCAGGACATAATGTTATACCTATTTCACAATGAAATCGTAGCATCATGTTATACCTATTTCACAATGAAATCAGGGCATAATATTATACCTATTTCAATATGAACTCATGCATCATGTTATACCTATTTCATGATGAAATCATGACATCATGTTATACCTATTTCATGATGAAATCATGACATCATGTTATACCTATTATTTTTCTGATATCTTCATTTCTTATTCTACTACTCCTTGTAACTCCAACAACTTTTCTCAAACATCTCATGGCACAGGAACCGGTAGCATCTCATGTCACAGGAACCGGTAGCATCTCATGTCACAGGAACCGGAAGCGAACTTGTTCTAGGCATAGTTAAATAAAGACCAAATTTCCACTGATAGTGTAGTTGCACGTATACTTCAAGCAATTATGAAAGTTCATCTGCGAGACCAGTAGGCCTACATGTTTAACCAGTCAATCGCTGAATTAATTTCTAAAATACCTGTATAACTAGTTAATCATTGAATTCAATTACCTGCACACCTGTATGATCTGTTAATCACAAAATTAACTACTAAAACTCACCTGTAACACTAAATACCCCCAGAAAAATGACCCCAAAAGAAGACCTTGAAAATCTTTTGGCCAGGTAAACTCACCAGTCTATAAAACAGAAAAAGATGATAAATAACAGTTATTTACAAACCAAACCAACAATAATGTTAGAAATAAATTATTGTATTTTATTAGTCCTTGTCAATCTTTTTAATTTTGGCAATTAGAACAATGTCTCTTGTGTATCTCTTGTTATTTAGGCTATTTCGACCCACTGATTCTCATGTTATTTAGGCTATTTCGACCCACTGATTCTCATGTTATTTAGGCTATTTCGACCCACTGATTCTCATGTTATTTAGGCTATTTCGACCCACTGATTCTCATGTTATTTAGGCTATTTCAACCCACTGATTCTCATGTTATTTAGACTTTTTCGACCCACTAAAATTCCTGGAATAATATCAAATGCTTGAATTATGTTTTAAATGTATATAGAGAACAAATCTGGTGAAAGTACACATCCCTGTATGACACCTTTTTTATCTATTAAAACACCCGTGTGTTGCTGGGGATTGAAAGGGGAGCAAAGAATAGCAGCACTGTTTACCTTCCATGCATGTTGTAAAAGGTGACTAAGGAGGTTATGGGATGGAGTTGGCTGTCCCATCCCATATAGGATGAGTGACCCAAAGCCATGCTGAAGTCAGATGTGTCAGGCCGAAATGCGCAGATATCGCAGCAATGCTATAATACAATGACACAACGCATTCCATCCTTCTGACTAATCTGCAGGAGTTTGAGAACGAACGCAGAAGAAGAAGAAGATCTATTAAAATGGTGTGAACTTGCTGCCCACTAATATAGCTGCTATTTTTATTGAATGTTCTTAATTATTCTGATTGAAAGTAGTTTTTGTACAAATCAATATCAAATTTTACTGCAATAATATCATGGTTGTGTCTTCATGCATGTTTATGGCAAGAATGCAGGACCTGGAAGTGAAGTTCTGTGTTACAATAATGCAGGACCTGGGAGTGAAATTCTGTGTCACAAGAAACGAGCGGGATATAGGAATCAAAAGAAGAGTTAACCAACATAGACAGGAGCAGCAAGTTACCTTATGCTGAAAGACATACTTAATATGAGAGCACCTATGTACGTGTCCGCAGTACGACGATGATGATAATCATATGACTAACTAAATATGGCTGTTTTATGAAATGCTGCAATAGAGATTCTATGACAATTTGAATTTTCAGTCATTTCTGCATGCACCTGAGAGACGCAACAACACAAATCTGAGACTTGTCATTATCTCCTGCAATCTATCTATCACAATAGAACAGATAAGGAAAGTTGAGCGCAGAGTAGATAGGATAAATTAAGTATAGAACAGATAAGAAATTAAGTATAGAACAAATAAGACAAAATTAAGTATAGAACAAATAAGACAAAATTAAGTATAGAACAGATAAGAAATTAAGTATAGAACAGATAAGAAAGTAAGTAATAGAACAGATAAGAAAAGTTAATGCAGAACAGATATGACAAAGTAAGTATAGACCAGATAAAGAAAGTTGAGTATAGAACATAAAGAAAGTTGAGTATAGAACATAAAGAAAGTTGAGTATAGAACATAAAGAAAGTTGAGTATAGAACAGATACAGAATGTTTCCAAGACTGCATATATTTAAATGAGAGAACACAGAAGTAAAGATGATAAAGTGAGAGATGATAAAGTGAGAGATGATAAAGTGAGAGATGATAAAGTGAGAGATGATAAAGTGAGAGATGATAAAGTGAGAGATGATAAAGTGAGAGATGATAAAGTGAGAGATGATAGAGTGAGAGATGATAGAGTGAGAGATGATAAAGTGAGAGATGATAAAGTGAGAGATGATAAAGTGAGAGATGATAAAGTATGAGATGATAGAGTGAGAGATGATAGAGTGAGAGATGATAGAGTGAGAGATGATAGAGTGAGAGATGATAAAGTGAGAGATGATAAAGTGAGAGATGATAAAGTGAGAGATGAGATGATAGAGTGAGAGATGATAGAGTGAGAGATGATAGAGTGAGAGATGATAAAGTGAGAGATGATAAAGTGAGAGATGATAAAGTGAGAGATGATAAAGTGAGAGATGATAAAGTGAAAGATGATAAAGTATGAGATGATAGAGTGAGAGATGATAGAGTGAGAGATGATAGAGTGAGAGATGATAGAGTGAGAGATGATAAAGTGAGAGATGATAAAGTGAGAGATGATAAAGTGAGAGATGATAAAGTGAGAGATGATAAAGTGAGAGATGATAAAGTGAGAGATGATAAAGTGAGAGATGATAAAGTGAGAGATGATAAAGTGAGAGATGATAAAGTGAGAGATGATAAAGTGAGAGATGATAAAGTGAGAGATGAGATGATAGAGTGAGAGATGATAGAGTGAGAGATGATAAAGTGAGAGATGATAAAGTGAGAGATGATAAAGTGAGAGATGATAAAGTGAGAGATGATAAAGTGAGAGATGATAAAGTATGAGATGATAGAGTGAGAGATGATAGAGTGAGAGATGATAGAGTGAGAGATGATAGAGTGAGAGATGATAAAGTGAGAGATGATAAAGTGAGAGATGATAAAGTGAGAGATGAGATGATAGAGTGAGAGATGATAGAGTGAGAGATGATAGAGTGAGAGATGAGATGATAGAGTGAGAGATGATAGAGTGAGAGATGATAAAGTGAGAGATGATAGAGTGAGAGATGATAAAGTGAGAGATGATAAAGTAGGGGATGAGATGATAGAGTGAGAGATGATAAAGTGAGAGATGATAAAGTGAGAGATGATAAAGTGAGAGATGATAAAGTGAGAGATGAGATGATAGAGTGAGAGATGAGATGATAGAGTGAGAGATGATAGAGTGAGAGATGATAGAGTGAGAGATGATAGAGTGAGAGATGATAAAGTAGGGGATGAGATGATAGAGTGAGAGATGATAAAGTGAGAGATGAGATGATAGAGTGAGAGATGATAGAGTGAGAGATGATAGAGTGAGAGATGATAAAGTAGGGGATGAGATGATAGAGTGAGAGATGATAAAGTGAGAGATGATAAAGTGAGAGATGAGATGATAGAGTGAGAGATGATAGAGTGAGAGATGATAGAGTGAGAGATGAGATGATAGAGTGAGAGATGATAGAGTGAGAGATGATAGAGTGAGAGATGATAAAGTGAGAGATGATAAAGTGAGAGATGATAAAGTGAGAGATGAGATGATAGAGTGAGAGATGATAGAGTGAGAGATGAGATGATAGAGTGAGAGATGATAGAGTGAGAGATGATAGAGTGAGAGATGATAAAGTGAGAGATGATAAAGTGAGAGATGATAAAGTGAGAGATGATAAAGTGAGAGATGATAAAGTGAGAGATGATAAAGTGAGAGATGAGATGATAGAGTGAGAGATGATAGAGTGAGAGATGATAGAGTGAGAGATGATAGAGTGAGAGATGATAAAGTAGGGGATGAGATGATAGAGTGAGAGATGATAAAGTGAGAGTTTAGATGATAGAGTGAGAGATGATAGAGTGAGAGATGATAGAGTGAGAGATGATAAAGTAGGGGATGAGATGATAGAGTGAGAGATGATAAAGTGAGAGATGAGATGATAGAGTGAGAGATGATAGAGTGAGAGATGATAGAGTGAGAGATGATAAAGTAGGGGATGAGATGATAGAGTGAGAGATGATAAAGTGAGAGATGAGATGATAGAGTGAAAGATGAGATGATAGAGTGAGAGATGAGATGATAGAGTGAGAGATGAGATGATAGAGTGAGAGATGAGATGATAGAGTGAGAGATGATAAAGTGAGAGATGATAAAGTGAGAGATGATAAAGTATGAGATGATAGAGTGAGAGATGATAGAGTGAGAGATGATAGAGTGAGAGATGATAGAGTGAGAGATGATAAAGTGAGAGATGATAAAGTGAGAGATGATAAAGTGAGAGATGAGATGATAGAGTGAGAGATGATAGAGTGAGAGATGATAGAGTGAGAGATGAGATGATAGAGTGAGAGATGATAGAGTGAGAGATGATAGAGTGAGAGATGATAGAGTGAGAGATGATAAAGTGAGAGATGATAAAGTAGGGGATGAGATGATAGAGTGAGAGATGATAAAGTGAGAGATGAGATGATAGAGTGAGAGATGATAGAGTGAGAGATGATAGAGTGAGAGATGATAGAGTGAGAGATGATAAAGTGAGAGATGATAAAGTGAGAGATGATAAAGTGAGAGATGATAAAGTGAGAGATGATAAAGTGAGAGATGATAAAGTGAGAGATGATAAAGTGAGAGATGATAAAGTGAGAGATGATAAAGTGAGAGATGATAAAGTGAGAGATGAGATGATAGAGTGAGAGATGAGATGATAGAGTGAGAGATGATAGAGTGAGAGATGATAGAGTGAGAGATGATAGAGTGAGAGATGATAAAGTAGGGGATGAGATGATAGAGTGAGAGATGATAAAGTGAGAGATGAGATGATAGAGTGAGAGATGATAGAGTGAGAGATGATAGAGTGAGAGATGATAAAGTAGGGGATGAGATGATAGAGTGAGAGATGATAAAGTGAGAGATGATAAAGTGAGAGATGAGATGATAGAGTGAGAGATGATAGAGTGAGAGATGATAGAGTGAGAGATGAGATGATAGAGTGAGAGATGATAGAGTGAGAGATGATAGAGTGAGAGATGATAAAGTGAGAGATGATAAAGTGAGAGATGATAAAGTGAGAGATGATAAAGTGAGAGATGATAAAGTGAGAGATGATAAAGTATGAGATGATAGAGTGAGAGATGATAGAGTGAGAGATGATAGAGTGAGAGATGATAGAGTGAGAGATGATAAAGTAGGGGATGAGATGATAGAGTGAGAGATGATAAAGTGAGAGATGAGATGATAGAGTGAGAGATGATAGAGTGAGAGATGATAGAGTGAGAGATGAGATGATAGAGTGAGAGATGATAGACTGAGAGATGATAGAGTGAGAGATGATAAAGTGAGAGATGATAAAGTGAGAGATGATAAAGTGAGAGATGAGATGATAGAGTGAGAGATGATAGAGTGAGAGATGATAGAGTGAGAGATGATAGAGTGAGAGATGATAAAGTAGGGGATGAGATGATAGAGTGAGAGATGATAAAGTGAGAGATTAGATGATAGAGTGAGAGATGATAGAGTGAGAGATGATAGAGTGAGAGATGATAAAGTAGGGGATGAGATGATAGAGTGAGAGATGATAGAGTGAGAGATGATAGAGTGAGAGATGATAAAGTAGGGGATGAGATGATAGAGTGAGAGATGAGATGATAGAGTGAGAGATGATAGAGTGAGAGATGAGATGATAGAGTGAGAGATGATAGAGTGAGAGATGATAGAGTGAGAGATGATAAAGTGAGAGATGATAAAGTGAGAGATGATAAAGTGAGAGATGATAAAGTGAGAGATGATAAAGTGAGAGATGATAAAGTGAGAGATGAGATGATAGAGTGAGAGATGATAGAGTGAGAGATGATAGAGTGAGAGATGATAGAGTGAGAGATGATAAAGTAGGGGATGAGATGATAGAGTGAGAGATGATAAAGTGAGAGATTAGATGATAGAGTGAGAGATGATAGAGTGAGAGATGATAGAGTGAGAGATGATAAAGTAGGGGATGAGATGATAGAGTGAGAGATGATAAAGTGAGAGATGAGATGATAGAGTGAGAGATGATAGAGTGAGAGATGATAGAGTGAGAGATGATAAAGTAGGGGATGAGATGATAGAGTGAGAGATGATAAAGTGAGAGATGAGATGATAGAGTGAAAGATGAGATGATAGAGTGAGAGATGAGATGATAGAGTGAGAGATGAGATGATAGAGTGAGAGATGAGATGATAGAGTGAAAGATGATAAAGTGAGAGATGATAAAGTGAGAGATGATAAAGTATGAGATGATAGAGTGAGAGATGATAGAGTGAGAGATGATAGAGTGAGAGATGATAGAGTGAGAGATGACAAAGTGAGAGATGATAAAGTGAGAGATGATAAAGTGAGAGATGAGATGATAGAGTGAGAGATGATAGAGTGAGAGATGATAGAGTGAGAGATGAGATGATAGAGTGAGAGATGATAGAGTGAGAGATGATAGAGTGAGAGATGATAGAGTGAGAGATGATAAAGTGAGAGATGATAAAGTAGGGGATGAGATGATAGAGTGAGAGATGATAAAGTGAGAGATGAGATGATAGAGTGAGAGATGATAGAGTGAGAGATGATAGAGTGAGAGATGATAGAGTGAGAGATGATAAAGTGAGAGATGATAAAGTGAGAGATGATAAAGTGAGAGATGATAAAGTGAGAGATGATAAAGTGAGAGATGATAAAGTGAGAGATGATAAAGTGAGAGATGATAAAGTGAGAGATGATAAAGTGAGAGATGATAAAGTGAGAGATGATAAAGTGAGAGATGAGATGATAGAGTGAGAGATGATAGAGTGAGAGATGATAGAGTGAGAGATGATAGAGTGAGAGATGATAAAGTAGGGGATGAGATGATAGAGTGAGAGATGATAAAGTGAGAGATGAGATGATAGAGTGAGAGATGATAGAGTGAGAGATGATAGAGTGAGAGATGATAAAGTAGGGGATGAGATGATAGAGTGAGAGATGATAAAGTGAGAGATGATAAAGTGAGAGATGAGATGATAGAGTGAGAGATGATAGAGTGAGAGATGATAGAGTGAGAGATGAGATGATAGAGTGAGAGATGATAGACTGAGAGATGATAGAGTGAGAGATGATAAAGTAGGGGATGAGATGATAGAGTGAGAGATGATAAAGTGAGAGATGAGATGGTAGAGTGAGAGATGAGATGATAGAGTGAGAGATGAGATGATAGAGTGAGAGATGATAGAGTGAGTGATGATAGAGTGAGAGATAATAAAGTAGGTGATGAGATGATAGAGTGAGAGATGATAAAGTGAGAGATGAGATGATAGAGTGAGAGATGATAGAGTGAGAGATGATAGAGTGAGAGATGATAAAGTAGGGGATGAGATGATAGAGTGAGAGATGATAAAGTGAGAGATGAGATGATAGAGTGAAAGATGAGATGATAGAGTGAGAGATGAGATGATAGAGTGAGAGATGAGATGATAGAGTGAGAGATGAGATGATAGAGTGAGAGATGATAGAGTGAGAGATGATAAAGTGAGAGATGAGATGATAGAGTGAGAGATGATAGAGTGAGATATGAAAGAGTGAGAGATGATAGAGTGAGAGATGATAAAGTGAGAGATGATAAAGTAGGGGATGAGATGATAGAGTGAGAGATGATAAAGTGAGAGATGAGATGATAGAGTGAGAGATGATAGAGTGAGAGATGATAGAGTGAGAGATGATAAAGTAGGGGATGAGATGATAGAGTGAGAGATGATAAAGTGAGAGATGAGATGATAGAGTGAGAGATGAGATGATAGAGTGAGAGATGAGATCATAGAGTGAGAGATGATAGAGTGAGTGATGATAGAGTGAGAGATGATAGAGTGAGAGATGATAAAGTGAGAGATGATAAAGTAGGGGATGAGATGATAGAGTGAGAGATGATAAAGTGAGAGATGAGATGATAGAGTGAGAGATGATAGAGTGAGAGATGATAGAGTGAGAGATGATAAAGTAGGGGATGAGATGATAGAGTGAGAGATGATAAAGTGAGAGATGAGATGATAGAGTGAAAGATGAGATGATAGAGTGAGAGATGAGATGATAGTGAGAGATGAGATGATAGAGTGAGAGATGAGATGATAGAGTGAGAGATGATAGAGTGAGAGATGATAGAGTGAGAGATGATAAAGTGAGAGATGAGATGATAGAGTGAGAGATGATAGAGTGAGAGATGATAGAGTGAGAGATGATAGAGTGAGAGATGATAAAGTGAGAGATGATAAAGTAGGGGATGAGATGATAGAGTGAGAGATGATAAAGTGAGAGATGAGATGATAGAGTGAGAGATGATAGAGTGAGAGATGATAGAGTGAGAGATGATAAAGTAGGGGATGAGATGATAGAGTGAGACATGATAAAGTGAGAGATGAGATGATAGAGTGAGAGATGAGATGATAGAGTGAGAGATGAGATGATAGAGTGAGAGATGAGATGATAGAGTGAGAGATGAGATGATAGAGTGAGAGATGATAGAGTGAGAGATGATAGAGTGAGAGATGATAAAGTGAGAGATGATAAAGTAGGGGATGAGATGATAGAGTGAGAGATGATAAAGTGAGAGATGAGATGATAGAGTGAGAGATGATAGAGTGAGAGATGATAGAGTGAGAGATGATAGAGTGAGAGATGATAGAGTGAGAGATGATAGAGTGAGAGATGATAGAGTGAGAGATGATAGAGTGAGAGATGATAGAGTGAGAGATGATAGAGTGAGAGATGATAGAGATTACAGAGAATTCTCAACATTACAGAGAATGATAGATGATAGAGTGAGAGACATTACAGAGAATGAGAGATGATAGAGAGACATTTCAGAGAATGAGAGATGACAGAGAGACATTACAGAGAATGAGAGATGATAGAGTGAGAGACATTACAGAGAATGAGAGATGATAGAGAGACAATAATGAGAGATGATAGAGTGAGAGACATTACAGAGAATGAGAGATGATAGAGAGACATTGCAGAGAATGAGAGATGATTGAGTGAGACATTACAGAGAATGAGAGATGATAGAGTGAGAGACATTACAGAGAATGAGAGATGATAGAGTGAGAGACATTACAGAGAATGAGAGATGATAGAGAGACATTACAGAGAATGAGAGATGATAGAGAGACATTACAGAGAATGAGAGATGATAGAGTGAGAGACATTACAGAGAATGAGAGATGATAGAGAGACATTACAGAGAATGAGAGATGATAGAGAGACATTACAGAGAATGAGAGATGATAGAGAGACATTACAGAGAATGAGAGATGATAGAGAGACATTACAGAGAATGAGAGATGATTGAGTGAGAGACTTTACAGAGAATGAGAGATGATAGAAAGACAATAATGAGAGATGATAGAGAGACATTACAGAGGATGAGAGATGATAGAGAGACATTACAGAGAATGAGAGATGATAGAGTGAGAGACATTACAGAGAATGAGAGATGATAGAAAGACAATAATGAGAGATGATAGAGAGACATTACAGAGAATGAGAGATGATAGAGAGACATTACAGAGAATGAGAGATGATAGAGTGAGAGGCATTGCAGAGAATGAGAGATGATAGAGAGACATTGCAGAGAATGAGAGATGATAGAGAGACATTGCAGAGAATGAGAGATGATAGAGAGACATTGCAGAGAATGAGAGATGATAGAGTGAGAGACATTACAGAGAATGAGAGATGATAGAGAGACATTACAGAGAATGAGAGATGATAGAGTGAGAGACATTACAGAGAATGAGAGATGATAGAGAGACATTACAGAGAATGAGAGATGATAGAGAGACATTACAGAGAATGAGAGATGATAGAGAGACATTACAGAGAATGAGAGATGATTGAGTGAGAGACTTTACAGAGAATGAGAGATGATAGAGTGAGAGACATTACAGAGAATGAGAGATGATAGAAAGACAATAATGAGAGATGATAGAGAGACATTACAGAGAATGAGAGATGATAGAGAGACATTACAGAGAATGAGAGATGATAGAGTGAGAGGCATTGCAGAGAATGAGAGATGATAGAGAGACATTGCAGAGAATGAGAGATGATAGAGAGACATTGCAGAGAATGAGAGATGATAGAGAGACATTGCAGAGAATGAGAGATGATAGAGTGAGAGGCATTGCAGAGAATGAGAGATGTGACTCACTGTATCATGTTTGGCAATGAGGTCTAAGGAAGCACAGTAATCATCTGCTGTAGCAGCTTGTCCAGTTAGCGATGTTGTCGCTACACCACTGCTGGAGTTGCCGTATTCTGTAATGTTGCTGTTACAGTAGAGAAATTGACCATTTTTTCAGGAATAATAATGGGAATGTGAGATGTTCTCAGTAGGTCACGTTCTCTCACTCTCTACTCGGTACAGTAGATATGTATGAAGTATGTCAGGTCATGAAACCATATTAAAAGTACTATGTCAGGTCATGAAACCATATTAAAAGTACTATGTCAGGTCATGAAACCATATTAAAAGTACTATGTCAGGTCATGAAACCATATTAAAAGTACTATGTCAGGTCATGAAACCATATTAAAAGTACTATGTCAGGTCATGAAACCATATTAAAAGTACTATGTCAGGTCATGAAACCATATTAAAAGTACTATGTCAGGTCATGAAACCATATTAAAAGTACTATGTCAGGTCATGAAACCATATTAAAAGTACTATGTCAGGTCATGAAACCATATTAAAAGTACTATGTCAGGTCATGAAACCATATTAAAAGTACTATGTCAGGTCATGAAACCATATTAAAAGTACCCTATGTCAGGTCATGAAACCATATTAAAAGTACTATGAAAAGACCACACACAAAACTGTACTGACAGCGCTTATTTTTAAGAAGTTTTGTGTGTATCAATTTTTGTAATAGAGATGATGGTGATGTCACACTAGCATGTAAGCAGGTAGCTTGTGACACATGAGGATGATGATGTTCCTCCTTCGCAATAGAAGATGAGCATGACATGAAAAACGATAAATGTGATGAACAAGTAGAAAAACAAAACGACATTTGTGATTGTCTAATTTGGTTTGTGAGTTCGTAGATACTCGATTCGTGCCAGGAAAGTTCTATTGCAGTGCATGTAGGAGTGTAGAGTGTTTAGAGTAGGAAAGTTTGATTTGTCCTTCCGCTTCCGTCGCTTGTAATTTGCCCGCAGTGTTCTTTCTTTTTTCAAATTTAGTGATTCCAGCAGTGATCTGGGTGTGCCAAGATGAACTATCAAGGGATGTAGTCTCACAGAAGCTAGGATCGATGCTGCAGTGCATGAAGGAGTTTTTTTTAGGTGATATTTGAAGCGCTTTTTCTTCCCGCCGCTTGAACGTTTACCGTAGCACGGCTCCCATGGCATAATCTCTTTGGGAGACGCTTGTCTGGCATACGGAAGATGTGGCCAGTCCAGTGAAGTTGGGACCTACTCAGCAGGGCATGAATGCTTTGCATACGAGACTTTTGAAGGATTTCCGTGTCTGGTACACGATCCTGCTAACGTACTCCCATGAGGTTTCTTTGGCACCGAAGGTGAAAAAAGTTAAGTTGTCGGGCGTGTCTCGCATAGACAGTCCAGGATGACGCATCATAAAGCAGTGTTGGTAGAACCACTGCGCAGTAGACGTCCAATTTAGTTGTCAAACTCAGACCACGCCTGATCCAGACGTTGGCAGGAAGACTCCCGAATGCCGCACTGGCGCGAGCAATACGAAGGCAACATTTTCGTCAATTGTAGAAGTTTGCGATATGGTGCTGCCGACGGTGATGATGAAATAATCACACCAGCTTGTGAGCAGGTAGCTCGTGGCACATGATGATGATGAAATAATCACACCAGCTTGTGAGCAGGTAGCTCGTGGCACATGATGATGATGAAATAATCACACCAGCTTGTGAGCAGGTAGCTCGTGGCACATGATGATGATGAAATAATCACACCAGCTTGTAGGCGGATAGCTCTGACAGCACATAGTCATTCAGACAATAGCGCAGGTTATTTTTGTAACAGAGATGACACTAGGATTAATATAATGTTGTGACAAAGTTATGAATGTGTAAGAGAGGGTTATGCATGCATGTTTAGTCCTTTAATGGAAGCATTCTAGTGTACCATTATCTTAGAATTACAGAATC
The DNA here is from genome assembly GCA_034231615.1 of Meghimatium bilineatum. Classification (NCBI taxonomy): domain Eukaryota; kingdom Metazoa; phylum Mollusca; class Gastropoda; order Stylommatophora; family Philomycidae; genus Meghimatium; species Meghimatium bilineatum. The sequence goes on along the minus strand of CM067322.1, from coordinate 2,239,262 downwards.
TGGCCAGGAGCACAGTACACACGTCTCAGTCAACTGTCTTAGAATTACAGAATCTGACCAGGAGCACAGTACACTTCTCAGTCAACTGTCTTAGAATTACAAAATCTGGTCAAAAGCACAGCACACTCGTCTCAGTCAACTGTCTTAGAATTACAGAATCTGACCAGGAGCACAGTACACACGTCTCAGTCAACTGTCTTAGAATTACAGAATCTGGCCAGGAGCACAGTACACACGTCTCAGTCAACTGTCTTAGAATTACAGAATCTGGCCAGGAGCACAGTACACACGTCTCAGTCAACTGTCTTAGAATTACAGAATCTGACCAGGAGCACAGCACACACGTCTCAGTCAACTGTCTTAGAATTACAGAATCTGGCCAGGAGCACAGTACACACCTCTCAATCAACTGTCTTAGGATTACAAAATCTGGTCAAAAGCACAGCACACACGTCTCAGTCAACTGTCTTAGAATTACAGAATCTGGACAGGGGCACAGTACATACTTCTCAGTCAACTATGTTAGAATTAACATTTTCTCTGTCTCTCTGAATTGTTGACCCACCCACAACCATGACATACCTAGCAGATCCCCCCTCCCGACACCTAGCACATATATCACTCGCTATCACCGAGGAGTCTGACATAAAAGGACAAAGATCCACTGCACTGCATCTCTTTGTCATCCATAGAGATTAATTGGTACATGACATGGATTAATTGGCAAATGACATGGATTAATTGGTAAATGACATGGATTAATTGGTACATGACATGGATTAATTGGTACATGACATGGATTAATTGGTAAATGACATGGATTAATTGGTAAATGACATGGATTAATTAGTAAATGACATGGATTAATTGGTACATGACATGGATTAATTGGCACATGACATGGATTAATTGGCACATGACATGGATTAATTGGCACATGACATGGATTAATTGGTACATGACATGGATTAATTGGCACATGACATGGATTAATTGGTATATGACAAAAGTAAGACCCAAAAAAGAGACAAGATATAACGATTATTTTTTCACGTGACAGGTTGTCAGCCTATCCCTTCAGCTTTCCTTAGTCGCCTCCTACGACATACGTGAAAAGAAGACAGTTACCATATTCTTTGCAATCTATACTGGTTGCCACACGGTCGAGGATAGACATTATATAACAATAGTATTATTTACTAAAACTCGTTCTCCGGACATTCCAACAGTGACTGTCTGCAACGTAAGTCTTATTAACTAATGGGAAAACAAGGCTTCTTAATGACGTATTTTACTATTCTCGTGTATCATTTCATTGGTTGCTATGATTATACTTTGCGTGAAATCATCTTGTCTTATTGTGCAATAAATAGTTGTAAGTTTGTTTCAATCTTGTACAATATGATGTTTTCAGTATTCCCTAACACTCTTTCGACCACCCGCCGCTCTTGTATTGCCCACTACCCATTGAAATATCCCACTTCCCCCCAGGGGACTTTTATACCCACTTAGAGAAACCCTGCTCTAGTAGGTTTAAGCCCACCACATTTTACATAATTATTTAATCCGCGTGTTATGGATACAATATGCAAGAGCTATGCGTCAACATGAAACGAGGTCAATGTAGAACAATGAAATATGGTGTGCGAGTTTATCTCATTTGACATGGTTGTCATCTGCAACATGTGATAAGTATGATTTATATCCATATTGATACTAACTTGCAATTGTCTGTGGGGCACACTATGTTTCGTTGTTAGCTGGTGAATTTGTCTTGCTGGTCCGAGACACGCTCCTTCAACCCTGTATGTTACTCTTATTGGTTATATCGGGACGTTTTGTGTGGCCTAGGGTCCTGGGTTGTCCTGTGGGAGATTGGTTAGTTTGACCTGGGGTCTGGTCTGAATGTCATAGTTATGACAACTTTAAACAATTTAGAGGGCTGGGGTAGTAGAGCACAGTCTTACTCTTATTTTTATGTTCTTATCTTTATTCCTTCCAGTTTTTCCATGCTTCTTACGATCCCTGTTATCTTTCTTTTTTAACTAAATTTCTCTAGTGTTTCTGCTCTTCTTTGTATTTTTCTGTACGTGTTCATATACTTTTGGTCATCACCTGTTTGTTGAGCACACAGAAATTGATGACGTAGTAGCTATATTGCTGCTACACGACAACTGATGACGTATCTATATTGACATTACAGGACAAGTAACACAACTGATGACGTATATATACTGCTACTGCACAACTAGTGATGATGTGATATGCGACAACTGATGACGTATCTATACTGCTACAATACAAGGAATCACAAGCTAACTTGTACCATCGTGTGCTTTTGTGTACAAGGAATCACAAGCTAACTTGTACCATCGTGTGCTTTTGTGTACAAGGAATCACAAGCTAACTTGTACCATCGTGTGCTTTTGTGTACAAAGAATCACAAGCTCACTTGTACCATCGTGTGCTGTTGTGTGCTTTCTCATACATCCAATCCTTGAACTATCTGGTATCGCTAACTCCTTTGTCTGTATACAATTCCTGATATTTCACCTCCATGCAACACAACCCATATCACCCCATGATTGTCTGCATCATTCATATCACATTTTAAAACATTTTTATACCGAACTAGAAGACGACCCTGAGTTCTTTTCCCAGACTGTACTTCTTCACAAAGTAGATCTTTTGGTATTCTGCCATCTTCCATCCTCCTAGTGTGTCCCAGTCATCAGACATCTTCCATCCTCCTAGTGTGTCCCAGTCATCAGACATCTTCCATTCTCCTAGTGTGTCCCAGTCATCAGACATCTTCCATCCTCCTAGTGTGTCCCAGCCGAGTCTGTACAGACTGATCATAGAAAATACTGTGGTATTTCCTGTTCTTTCCAATACACCAGTGCTAGTGACTTTGTCCTGCAACCTAACTCCAAGAATTATACATAAGGCACCACATGTGAAAGCTGTTTAGTCGTCTCTCCTGGAGAATATAGGTTGTCCATGTTTCACTGCCATAGAGAATGATGCAGAAGACACAGACTTGGTAAACCAAGAGTTTAGTTTTTATTGTTATTTTCTACATTATTATTATTATTTATTATTATTATTATTTTATTACATCGTTTGGCTGGTTAGCTTCTGGTGGTGTTTTGACAGTTTTGGTAATATACTTAATTCACAAATCGATTTTCTCTCCTCACCTGTTGCATAATCCATAATATGTACTTACTGTGCACAACTGAAATCTAACAGGTAAATCTAGGAACTGAGTAATGAAGTTTTGCTAATCACTGGAGACACACATAATCACACACACAAATCGACGTTTCGGCTAAATGGCCTTTATCATGGCTATATATACAACAAAAAACGAAAGAACGACACTATAGAAACTCACATGCCCCAGCTAACTGTGGAGATGGACCAGAAGAGTTGTAACTAGGGTTGCATATCCACAGTACAGTTAACAGGACCATGTGAATGTCTATAGTGTCGTCCTTACTTGTCTTTTTCTGTTATGTGTGTAATCTTCATAAAGACCTTTTGGTCAAAACGTCGATTGATTTGTGTATGTGATTATGTGTGTTTCCAGTGATTAACAACACTTCATTACACTGTTACTAGATTTACCTGTTGCTTAATCCAAACATCAATGCCTCCATTCCCTTAATCCAAACATCAATGCCTCCATTCCCTTAATCCAAACATCAATGCCTCCATTCCCTTAATCCAAACATCAATGCCTCCATTCCCTTAATCCAAACATCAATGCCTCCATTCGCTTAATCCAAACATCAATGCCTCCATTCCCCAAACATCTATTTTCTCTACATACCCGTTCATTAATCCACACATCCATTTTCTCCACTCACCTGCTGTTTGATCCAACCGTGCTATTGATGTCGTTGTACTTAATCATGCACACCATTGCTATACTGAGGTTAACACGCTGTGTATAGAGAACCGCAAAACCCCAGAATGTCACTATTGCTGTCAGGAATCGCTGAGACGTCCAGAATGGGACTGAGAATAGAAATCACATGATCAAGTTATCACACGGACACCAACATATACAGACATGATCAAGTTATCACACGGACACCAACATATACAGACATGATCAAGTTATCACAAGGACATCAACATATACAGACATGATCAAGTTATCACACGGACACCAACATATACAGACATGATCAAGTTATCACACGGACACCAACATATACAGACATGATCAAGTTATCACAAGGACATCAACATATACAGACATGATCAAGTTATCACACGGACACCAACATATACAGACATGATCAAGTTATCACACGGACACCAACATATACAGACATGATCAAGTTATCACAAGGACATCAACATATACAGACATGATCAAGTTATCACAAGGACATCAACATATACAGACATGATCAAGTTATCACACGGACACCAACATATACAGACATGATCAAGTTATCACACGGACACCAACATATACAGACATGATCAAGTTATCACACGGACATCAACATATACAGACATGATCAAGTTATCACACGGACACCAACATATACAGACATGATCAAGTTATCACAAGGACATCAACATTTAAAAAAACAATTTTTGTTGTTGTTGTTCGTCCATCACAAGTGATGATGACCATTTGTTACATCCACTTTTGAAAATTCAATTTTAGTTATGTCCTTGATTATGAGTTCGTAGATGGCTAATGTGCCCTATTCGAGCTGTAAATGTCCTTGGACAGTTTGGACATGGAATAACGACTGTAGACGGATTTTGGTCTATCCGTGACTTTCTAGCTGCTCTCCGCTGTTGAGCTGCTGCATTTCTCTTCTTTTCACAAGATGATGCGCTCTTTTTTATTTTAGAACGCCATGTAGATCTATTTTGTGCAAGTTCTTCCCATGTATCGTGGTCTATTTCAAAGGCTTTCATTGAGTCCTATAACGAGTCCTTGTAGCGCTTCCTTTGGCCACCTTGAGATCGTATACCCTTCTCTAGCTCACCATAGAGAAGTATCTTTGGCAGACGATGGTCTGACTTACGTACCAAATGACCTGCCCAACGAATCTGTAACTGCATCAGGATCGTGTCAATGATTGGGATACCAGCTCTATCAATGACAGTGGTATCTGGACATCAACATAAAACAGAGTCGACATTTACTCCATTCTGTTTAATTACACCGGATTTCAGATCAGTAGTTTTTTTTCTTTTACAAACTTGCTCTGTTGATTTTACTTTTACTCTCTCTCTCTCTCTCTCCTGTTCTTGTTGTATTTGTCTTTTTTCTACCTTTTTTCTTTCTCTCATCTTATCTCCCTTATCGTCTTCTTTTGCTCCTCTTTCTTATAAAGATTCTCTGTAATATTCATTTCTTGTAATTTGTTTTTGTCCTGATGAAAGTCATAATTAAGAAGGCCTTCATTCGATGCTTTTATATTATTGTCGTATATTCCGTTGACCACTATATATATACACTTGAATTCACATGCCAAGGCAGCTCCAAGTATATAAATGGTGACCAATGAAACACAACAATACTCAATAACGTAACGAATCAAGTCCTAATAAATTCTGTGCAGAGGTCTTCTATACTGTATTTTGTCGTGGTTCAAGCGTGAATCTCGACAGTATCGGATACACGAGAATCACAATATGACATAGATTATTTCCGTGCTTTCCGTTGCTTGACGTTGGCATGTGATACAAAGTATATACCGTCCCCAACGAAAATCACGGCAATAATTAACATTATCACGTACGAAGGCTTGTTTTGATTTTACTTGTGGCGAGAATCACGGTTCCATATATCATGGGTAATACTCCCCCTCGCGACTTCCTGTCTCAAATATTCATGTTAACATTGCCCGTTTACTATGTGTACCTTTGTTTGCCATCATTCAGTATCACTATCTAGCAGCCTGTATTGTTCTCACTTTTTGTGCTATCCGAAGACACCGAATACTTGGCTGAAATCCTGTTGATAATTGAGGTAGGGGTGGGAGCACCACCTCCCCTTTTTAACAAATGAGAAAATGACTTCTAGTGCTGGTAACTTATCTAAAAGGTGGACCAAACGTCCAACCCCTATTCTCTAGCAATTTTTCTGAAAAAAGTCCATCAGAAATTTTATCACAATTGATAATTGACACACGGAAACGCATGAATGATTTTAAAAAAGAAAAATGTAGGTGCCCCCCCCCCCATTCCAACAATGAGGGGAGTATCTACGGCCCTGCTTTGCTGCCATATCGAGGTTTAATGTGATTTGGAGAAAAGTATGATCAGTTGTACAGTTTACAGTTAAGATGACAATCTATTCAGATCTGCTAGTACTTAGTACACTTTTATACGGATATGAAATCTGGACACTCAATGCAGACACGGAAAAAGGCTTTTGAAAACAAGTGCTACAGACGTTTCTTAAAAATTAACTATACAGAACACAATATATTCGTACGGTTACAAATAAACAAACTTGAACGCAGATGTAAGGGTCCAGCAAATTATTCAGCGCAAAACGAACGGCTTAACCACTGCGTCAGAAAGATGTCATTATGAATACTGATTGATTAGTAGGTGTTCGCGGTGAGGCTATAATAGTTTAGAAGCTGGAAGTGAATATCATTGTAAGAGAAATGTAAGGAACAAGCGAGTGATGTAAGAGGAATGTAAGGGTCCAGCGATTGATGTAAGAGGAATGTTAGGGTTCAACGATTAATGTAAGAGGAATGTAAGGGTTCAGCGATTGATGTAAGAGGAATGTAAGGGTTCAACGATTGATGTAAGAGGAATGTAAGGGTTCAACGATTGATGTAAGAGGAATGTAAGGGTTCAACGATTGATGTAAGAGGAATGTAAGGGTCCAGCGAGTGATGTAAGAGGAATGTAAGGGTTCAGCGATTGATGTAAGAGGAATGTAAGGGTTCAACGATTGATGTAAGAGGAATGTAAGGGTTCAACGATTGATGTAAGAGGAATGTAAGGGTTCAACGATTGATGTAAGAGGAATGTAAGGGTGCAACGACTGATGTAAGAGGAATGTAAGGGTTCAACGATTGATGTAAGAGGAATGTAAGGGTTCAACGACTGATGTAAGAGGAATGTAAGGGTTCAGCGATTGATGTAAGAGGAATGTAAGGGTTCAACGATTGATGTAAGAGGAATGTAAGGGTGCAACGACTGATGTAAGAGGAATTTAATGGGGCAACGACTGATGTAAGAGGAATGTAATGGTGCAACGACTGATGTAAGAGTAATGTAAGGGTCCAGCGATTGATGTAAGAAGAATGTAAGGGTTCAACGATTGATGTAAGAGGAATGTAAGGGTTCAACGATTGATGTAAGAGGAATGTAAGAGTTCAACGATTGATGTAAGAGGAATGTAAGGGTTCAACGATTGATGTAAGAGGAATGTAAGGGTTCAACGATTGATGTAAGAGGAATGTAAGGGTTCAACGATTGATGTAAGAGGAATGTAAGGGTTCAACGATTGATGTAAGAGGAATGTAAGGGTTCAACGATTGATGTAAGAGGAATGTAAGGGTTCAACAATTGATGTAAGAGGAATGTAAGGGTTCAACGATTGATGCCTAGCATGACGAGCGGATAGGGTTTACAAGAGAGTGATCTTCTTTGGTGTACATTCTCAAACTCCCGTGGGATCTCTCTTGTAGCAGGACAATGATCCTACTAGAATCCCAGCATAATCTCGAGAGAGAATGGAAATACGCTGTTTCACCGTTTTATTTGCGCTAATGGTCCGACACATACACTTTCGGTGGAATAATGTGGTTATGGTGATGATGTTAATGATTTAGTAAGGAATGAGATTAATTGAAGTGATAAAACTGAACGAAATTAATCAATAAAACGGTTTACTTATCTCAGTGGAGGTCTGACTGGAAGCCAACAGTCGCTGCGTTTCGTTGCTATGTTTTCTCTATTATGTTTTCTGTAATATGTTTTCTTTAATATGTTTCCTTATAAATATAGGTAACATTTATATCTAGTTCCTTTCATTGTTAAAAAAGCTGCTTTGTGTTAACCTTTGCATTTCCAGCGTTGGGGTTTTTTCCCCCTAACTACGCCATCTTATTTATATTTGTATTTATTCAGCGTGTGTGAACACGATGCGTAACTCTACGTATAGAAATACCAGGTACAATGATATACCCAGTAATACCACATAAGCACACACTGGCATCTCAACACACTAGATTCCCACAGGTGATACCCCGTGTAATCTGTAACAGCGGACACCGGTAGACGGTTGGTGTATGAATACCTAAATGTTATAATATATGAATGCGTTTGTAAGAACACTGGCATTTGTACTTGGAACGTTAGTTGTAAGAACACGTATCATTTGTGATTGGAACGTCGGTTGTAAGAACACGTATCATTTGTGCTTGGAACGTCGGTTGTAAGAACACGTATCATTTGTGTTTGGAACGTCGGTTGTAAGAACACGTATCATTCGTGCTTGGAACGTCGGTTGTAAGAACACGTATCATTTGTGATTGGAACGTCGGTTGTAAGAACACGTATCATTTGTACTTGGAACGTCGGCTGTAAAAACACGTATCATTTGTACTTGGAACGTCGGCTGTAAAAACACGTATCATTTGTACTTGGAACGTCGGCTGTAAAAACACGTATCATTTGTACTTGGAACGTCGGCTGTAAAAACACGTATCATTTGTACTTGGAACGTTGGTCGTTTACGGAAATTTGGTTGCCTGAATATATGATATAAACCGATTGTGTCTATTTTGTGAGATACACTGATTGTGTCTAATCTGTGAGATACACTGATTGTGTCTAATCTGTGAGATACACTGATTGTGTCTAATCTGTGAGATACACTGATTGTGTCTAATCTGTGAGATACACTGATTGTGTCTAATCTGTGAGATACACTGATTGTGTCTAATCTGTGAGATACACTGACTGTCTAATCTGTGAGATACACTGATTGTGTCTAATCTGTGAGATACACTGACTGTCTAATCTGTGAGATACACTGATTGTGTCTAGTCTGTGAGATACACTGATTGTGTCTAGTCTGTGAGATACACTGATTGTGTCTAATCTGTGAGATACACTGATTGTGTCTAATCTGTGAGATACACTGACTGTCTAATCTGTGAGATACACTGATTGTGTCTAGTCTGTGAGATACACTGATTGTGTCTAGTCTGTGAGATACACTGATTGTGTCTAATCTGTGAGATACACTGATTGTGTCTAATCTGTGAGATACACTGACTGTCTAATCTGTGAGATACACTGATTGTGTCTAATCTGTGAGATACACTGACTGTCTAATCTGTGAGATACACTGATTGTGTCTAGTCTGTGAGATACACTGATTGTGTCTAATCTGTGAGATACACTGATTGTGTCTAATCTGTGAGATACACTGACTGTCTAATCTGTGAGATACACTGATTGTGTCTAATCTGTGAGATACACTGATTGTGTCTAATCTGTGAGATACACTGATTGTGTCTAATTTGTGAGATACACTGACTGTCTAATCTGTGAGATACACTGATTGTGTCTAATCTGTGAGATACACTGATTGTGTCTAATCTGTGAGATACACTGACTGTCTAATCTGTGAGATACACTGATTGTGTCTAATCTGTGAGATACACTGACTGTCTAATCTGTGAGATACACTGATTGTGTCTAGTCTGTGAGATACACTGATTGTGTCTAATCTGTGAGATACACTGATTGTGTCTAATCTGTGAGATACACTGACTGTCTAATCTGTGAGATACACTGATTGTGTCTAATCTGTGAGATACACTGACTGTCTAATCTGTGAGATACACTGATTGTGTCTAATCTGTGAGATACACTGATTGTGTCTAATCTGTGAGATACACTGACTGTCTAATCTGTGAGATACACTGATTGTGTCTAATCTGTGAGATACACTGACTGTCTAATCTGTGAGATACACTGATTGTGTCTAGTCTGTGAGATACACTGATTGTGTCTAATCTGTGAGATACACTGATTGTGTCTAATCTGTGAGATACACTGACTGTCTAATCTGTGAGATACACTGATTGTGTCTAATCTGTGAGATACACTGACTGTCTAATCTGTGAGATACACTGATTGTGTCTAATCTGTGAGATACACTGATTGTGTCAAGTATATGATATAAATCGATTGTGCCTAATCTGGATGAGGCATTGATTGTATAAACTGTTCTGTTCCATGTTAGTAACTGACCATAAATTGTTCTGTTCCATGTTAGTAACTGACCATAAATTGTTCTGTTCCATGTTAGTAACTGACCATAAATTGTTCTGTTCCATGTTAGTGACTGACCATAAATTGTTCTGTTCCATGTTAGTGACTGACCATAAATTGTTCTGTTCCATGTTAGTAACTGACCATAAATTGTTCTGTTCCATGTTAGTGACTGACAATAAATTGTTCTGTTCCATGTTAGTGACTGACCATAAATTGTTCTGTTCCATGTTAGTAACTGACCATAAATTGTTCTGTTCCATGTTAGTGACTGACCATAAATTGTATTGTTCCATGTTAGTAACTGACCATAAATTGTTCTGTTCCATGTTAGTAACTGACCATAAATTGTTCTGTTCCATGTTAGTGACTGACCATAAATTGTTCTGTTCCATGTTAGTAACTGACCATAAATTGTTCTGTTCCATGTTAGTGACTGACCATAAATTGTATTGTTCCATGTTAGTAACTGACCATAAATTGTTCTGTTCCATGTTAGTGACTGACCATAAATTGTTCTGTTCCATGTTAGTGACTGACCATAAATTGTTCTGTTCCATGTTAGTAACTGACCATAAATTGTTCTGTTCCATGTTAGTGACTGACCATAAATTGTATTGTTCCATGTTAGTAACTGACCATAAATTGTTCTGTTCCATGTTAGTAACTGACCATAAATTGTTCTGTTCCATGTTAGTGACTGACCATAAATTGTTCTGTTCCATGTTAGTGACTGACCATAAATTGTTCTGTTCCATGTTAGTAACTGACCATAAATTGTTCTGTTCCATGTTAGTGACTGACCATAAATTGTATTGTTCCATGTTAGTAACTGACCATAAATTGTTCTGTTCCATGTTAGTAACTGACCATAAATTGTTCTGTTCGATGTTAGTGACTGACCATAAATTGTTCTGTTCCATGTTAGTAACTGACCATAAATTGTTCTGTTCCATGTTAGTGACTGACCATAAAATTTTTGTTCCATGTTAGTAACTGACCATAAATTGTTCTGTTCCATGTTAGTTCCTGACCATAAATTGTTCTGTTCCATGTTAGTGCCTGACCATAAATTGTTCTGTTCCATGTTAGTGCCTGACCATAAATTGTTCTGTTCCATGTTAGTGCCTGACCATAAATTGTTCTGTTCCATGTTAGTAACTGACCATAAATTGTTCTGTTCCATGTTAGTAACTGACCATAAATTGTTCTGTTCCATGTTAGTGACCGACCATAAATTAGGGCAACACATTTTTACCAGTTTTTTACCCCCCCCCCCCCCCTTCCCCCTCTTGTCAATAACTATCTAAACTTCAGTCCCACCCCTCCCTCTGCTAAATAGTGTATGAATGAATAAAAATAACTCGAAAAATTTAGATCGCCCCCTCCACCCCGTATCCTTATAAAAATGCTTAGACGAAAAAGTACTCATAAACTACGTCATTTCCGTATATTTTTAGTACAACAAATACGTTCAAGATTCTTTGATGTGAGAGTACCAGGGGCGTTTCTTTGATATGAGAGTACCAGGGGCGTTTCTTTGATATGAGAGTACCAGGGGCGTTTCTTTGATATGAGAGTACCAGGGGCGTTTCTTTGATATGAGAGTACCAGGGGCGTTTCTTTGATGTGATAGTACCAAGGGCGTTTCTCTGATGTGAGAGTACCAGGGGCGTTTCTATATGAGAGTGTCAGCGTTCTTCTTTAATATGAAGGATCTAGTGCTATTGTTTAATGTGAAGGGATTAGTGCTCCTCTTTAATGTGAGGGGATTCGTGCTCTTCTTTAACATGAGAGGAGTGGAGCTCTTATTTCCATTAATGTGAGAGGATTAGTGCTCATGTTAAATGTGAGAATACTAGTATTCTTATTCAAAGTGCATGTCTCTCCCAGCTATGCGAGGCACGCATATATTTTTATATCTGGGGTCGACTGGAAAGTGTATGTTTCGCAAAATGAACATAGAAACTCTAGGCAACAAATAAACTTGCTAATCTCAGGCGGAGGAGGAGGTTGACCACTGCATTAAATAAGCTTGCTAATCTCAGGTGGAGGTTGACCACTGAATTAAATAAGCTTGCTAATCTCAGGTGGAGGTTGACCACTGAATTAAATAAGCTTGCTAATCTCAGGTGGAGGTTGACCACTGAATTAAATAAGCTTGCTAATCTCAGGTGGAGGTTGACCACTGAATTAAATAAACTTGCTAATCTCAGGCGAAGATTGACCACTGAATTAAATAAACTTGCTAATCTCAGGTGGAGGTTGACCACTAAATTAAATAAGCTTGCTAATCTCAGGTGGAGGTTGACCACTGAATTAAATAAGCTTGCTAATCTCAGGTGGAGGTTGACCACTGAATTAAATAAGCTTGCTAATCTCAGGTGGAGGTTGACCACTGAATTAAATAAGCTTGCTAATCTCAGGCGAAGGTTGACCACTGAATTAAATAAGCTTGCTAATCTCAGGTGGAGGTTGACCACTGCATTAAATAAGCTTGCTAATCTCTGGTGGAGGTTGACCACTGAATTAAATAAACTTGCTAATCTCAGGTGGAGGTTGATCATTGCATCGACTAAACTGATACAAGTTAAATACATGTGGCTGGACTGTAACACAATTGTACATCTAATTTTTCTTAGAGCACATTCCCAGTTGCATATAGAGATGGGAATCTTGGACAATCCCCAACAATGTGAAAACAAAACTGCAGTATTTGAAAGGAAATCTCTGCCGAAGACGGATGTGTCGGGCCATTGGCGCAAATAAAACGGCGACACAACGCATTTCCATTCTCTGGAATGCATCCTGCTGGAGATCTAGTAGTACTGCTACAGGAGATATCCAGCAGGAGTTTGAGAATGAACGCTGAAGAAGAAGAAGAAAGGAAATCGTAGAGAAGAATCATATGAATACCATGGACCACAAAGATTTCAACTTGCACATTCTGAGAGAATTGACAATAAAAGGAAACTGGCTAAACAATAAGGTTTTCTTTATAAAATTATAATATTTCGTTGGCCTTGTTAAACAACATGGTATCATAGAAGAGACAATAAAGAAAGGGATACTGTTAGGGCAACGGAAAAGAGGTAGGCTACATAGAAGATGGACACAAGATGTCCAAAAGACCACATGAACATGACACAGAAACAAAAAGATTGAATCAAATCAGATGGAGTTTTTATAAAACTGTGATTATTGTCGCATCCTGTCCATGATTTGCTACACCATGCTCTGTCCATGATGTGCTACCATGCTCTGTCCATGATGTGCTACCATGCTCTGTCCATGATGTGCTACCATGCTCTGTCCATGATGTGCTACCATTCTCTGTCCATGATGTGCTACCATGCTCTGTCCATGATGTGCTACCATGCTCTGTCCATGATGTGCTACCATGCTATGTCCATGATGTGCTACCATGCTCTGTCCATGATGTGCTACCATGCTATGTCCATGATGTGCTACCATGCTCTGTCCATGATGTGCTACCATGCTCTGTCCATGATGTGCTACCATGCTCTGTCCATGATGTGCTACCATGCTCTGTCCATGATGTGCTACCATGCTATGTCCATGATGTGCTACCATGCTCTGTCCATGATGTGCTACCATGCTCTGTCCATGATGTGCTACCATGCTCTGTCCATGATGTGCTACCATGCTATGTCCATGATGTGCTACCTGGTAATGACTATTTATCTCATTTTCCTAATGCACATCAAAGAACACATTACAAATGCACATCAAAGAACACATTACTAATGCACATCAAAGAACACATTACAAATGCACATCAAAGAACACATTACTAATGCACATCAAAGAACACATTACTAATGCACATCAAAGAACACATTACTAATGCACATCAAAGAACACATTACTAATGCTCAATTGACACAAGAAACTATGATAAATGTCAGTTTTTATACATCAAACTTGACTACTAAAAGATCAAGATGGACATCAAACTTGACTACTAAAAGATCAAGATGGACATCAAACTTGACTACTAAAAGATCAAGATGGACATCAAACTTGACTACTAAAAGATCAAGATGGACATCAAACTTGACTACTAAAAGATCAAGATGGACATCAAACTTGACTACTAAAAGATCAAGATGGACATCAAACTTGACTACTAAAAGATCAAGATGGACATCAAACTTGACTACTAAAAGATCAAGATGGACATCAAACTTGACTACTAAAAGATCAAGATGGACATCAAACTTGACTACTAAAAGATCAAGATGGACATCAAACTTGACTACTAAAAGATCAAGATGGACATCAAACTTGACTACTAAAAGATCAAGATGGACATCAAACTTGACTACTAAAAGATCAAGATGGACATCAAACTTGACTACTAAAAGATCAAGATGGACATCAAACTTGACTACTAAAAGATCAAGATGGACATCAAACTTGACTACTAAAAGATCAAGGCGGACATCAAAAGACAGATAATATCTACAATTTTCGCAACAACACTAAGCTACTAATGTCAAACATGGTCTTTAACAGTCTCGCAACAGAGGAAAATCGTTAAATGTGAAAAGAAGTGTCTGAGAAAAGCTGAAATGGTTACCAAGTTAGATCAATTAGGAAAAGAGTCGGTATAGTATTATGCATTGAGTATATCTACAGACAAGTAAAATGGTTCTGTCACCTTATGAGAAAGAAGTCAAAACAAATACTAATAAGAGCATATCACAAAAGAATAATCGAATAAAGAGCCAAAGGTAGACTAGACAATTTATACATCATTACTGATCCCCTGTGTGTAGGAGGCTTGTCAAAGCCTGGACAATCAAGACAAGGACGAATATTAATAATAATAAAAATGAACGTACCTTGAGACCAATCAGGTTCTTCGTGACCTTTTTCTTTGAGGGCGATATTGTCATTGACTTTCTGGTCAGCCATGATGATGATGATATTGATGAATGATGACGGTCAGGGCTAACTGTTTGTTCCTTTGTTCTGTGAATGAGATATGAAGGATGCATTATTTCTCATTTTTTGCATTTATTATCTAATTATGTGCCTCCCTGATTACATATCTCCCTGATAATGTGCCTCCCTGATTACATATCTCCCTGATTACATATCTCCCTGATTATGTACATCCCTGATCATTTGCCTCCCTGATTATGTACATCCCTGATTATGGATCTCCCTGATTATGTGCATCCCTGATCACATATCTCCCTGATTATGTACATCCCTGATCATTTGCCTCCCTTATTATTACATCCCTGATTATGGATCTCCCTGATTACATATCTCCCTGATTATGTACATCCCTGATCATGTATCTCCCTGATTATGTACATCCCTGATTATGGATCTCCCTGATTACATATCTCCCTGATTATGTGCATCCCTGATCATGTGCCTCCCTGATTACATATCTCCCTGATTATGTACATCCTTGATTATGGATCTCCCTGATTATGGATTTCCCTGGCCAAGCCAAGAGATAGTGGGTTCGAATCCTGTTCACAAAATCTTGTTTACAAAATGCATTTTTTCTAAGATCCCGGGGATTATCTCTCGAAGATACGGAGCTAACGTGCTGTGAGTGGTACTCTTGGCAGGTGTATTACGGCTTCATTGAGATGAGTGACGTACATATGGGAGTAACACGAGTATAATAAAGTCAATCGTCTACGCGTTTTGAGCCCTTTTATTATCTGATGGCTATCACAGGAAGATGGTGTATCTGTAAAATGTGCAGGTGCCATTAGGCGAAACGTCAGCTTTACTTTGTGTTTATGAAGCCAGGTGAGTTGCATTCATTAGGCGGAACGTCAGCTTTACTATGCGTTTACGGAGCCAGAGAAGTTGCATTTTTATTCCCGGACACATGGGTATGGAGGGAACGCTCGATACGACAAATTAGGTGGCTCTGCTACCATAACAGAAGATCAACCTATCTTCTCTTTTTCGATGTACTCCCTAGCGTAGTGGTTAAGCTATGCTCAAGAGGTCAGGGGTTCGAATCCGACTCGTGTCGTCTTGTGTATAACATTGATTTTTTTCGGAGATCCCTGTAGATTATCACTTGAAGCTACGGAGTTACGTGCTATGAGTGGTACTCTCGGCAGGCGGCGTGCCGTTTCGTTGAGAGTGACGGAGTATATATGGCAAATCGAGTACAGTGAAGTCAATCCTCTACAACTTTTGAACCCTTTTTCTTTTTAGTAGCATATCCTTTTCAGGACGTGGCCATCAATCCAGCATTCTGAGACATCCAATCAAACTGATGCTGGTTAGTGAGACATCCAATCAAACTGCTGCTGGTTAGTGAGATGTTATCCACTCAAACTGCTGCTGGTTAGTGAGACATCCAATCAAACTGATGCTGGTTAGTGAGACATCCAATCAAACTGATGCTGGTTAGTGAGACATCCAATCAAACTGATGCTGGTTAGTGAGACATCCAATCAAACTGATGCTGGTTAATGAGACATCCAATCAAACTGATGCTGGTTAGTGAGACATCCAATCAAACTGCTGCTGGTTAGTGAGACATTCAATCAAACTGATGCTGGTTAGTGAGACGTTGTCCACTAAAATGGCTGCTGGTCAGTGAGAAGTTGACCACAGAGCGGAATCTACTGTTTCATAATCTGTATATTTTCTTCTTCGTTCGTTCTCACAATCCTGCAGATTAACAGGATGTAGTCCGAAGATGGGAATGCGTTGTGTCATGATTTACAGCATTGCTACGATATCTGCGCCTTTTTACCAGACATCGGACAGCATGATTTTGACAATATATGGAGTGGGACAATATATGGAGTGGAACAATATATGGAGTGGGACAATATATGGAGTGGGACAATATATGGAGTGGGACAGCCAACTGCAGCCCATAAGCTCATTATTAGTCTCTAACAATAGTATTGCTACTCTTTGTTCCACTCTCGGGCCCGGCAACAAATGTGCGGTCTACATATTAGCTGCGATATCTGCGCTTTTCGACATAAAACATATTTCAGCCTGACTTTTTATGTCACTTTGACCCAAGCCGTAAATAACGGAGGGGATGTGGCGTTTAGGGGTGGCTTTCCCTCGGGAAATAAACTTGACTTTTAGCAATTATGACACACTTGGCATTTAGTAATTAGGACACCCGTAGTCGTAACCTTCGATAACAGTTACCATGTTATTCCGACAGACCGACGTTGTGCTTGAACTAGTTACGGGCACGGCGTTGGTGGGCGGAACAACAAAGAAATCTGTAGCAAAGGCCAGAGTTGTGCCCTGGTGTCGATGTCTGTTTCAGCGGCATTAGACTCGAAACACCATCGAGTCGGATGGCTGCTGGATCAGAGGGCGAAGCACTTATGGGAATGCCCCACGTGCCATGAGGCCAGTTTCTAATCAAGAATCAAGAATTAGGATACACTTGACTTTTAGTGGTTTACGGCAGACTTAAATTTTAGTAGTTTATGGTAAACTTAAATTTTATTTTAGTTATGCAAACTTGGGTTTAGTTATTTCGTGTAAATTTTTTATTTAGGACTTTACGGTGAAGTTGTCTTTCAGCTTTAGGGAGACTTGACTTTTTGTTTTTAGGGTGAACATTGCTTTTTTTAAATAGTTTATTGCAAGCTTGAGTTTTAGTACTTAGTAACTTAGCAAGAAGGTGGGTAAACGTGTCTTTTAGTACTTAGGAACTTAACAAATAGGTGGGTATTTGTGTCTTTTAGTACTTAGGAACTTAGCAAGTAGGTGGGTGGGTAATCGTGTCTTTTCTTCTTCTTCTTCAGCGTTTATTCTCAAACTCCCGCTGGATCTCTGCCCTACTAGATTTCCAGCAGGATGTAGTCCAGAGAATGGAAATGCGTTGTGTCGCGCGTTATATAAAAAATATAATGAAACAGTTAAACTTGCAATGAAAATTGGCAGAAAAATGTGTGTAGGTAAACATATATATATACTTAGAATGTACTCTATTTACTGAATTTCCCCCCCCCCTCCAATTTACTGGAATTACCCCTTCCCCCCACCCCATTTACTATTTACTGAAGTCTCTACTTTGTCCTATCTGGTGGGATAACTAAAAACCCCTCCACACCCATTTAGTCATCTCTTACGACATCCATGGTAGTTCACAGTGTTGATATTGATATCTCTAATCTATTTTCTCTGACTCAGCGCCTGGCATATAAGTTAAATTAATTTGAGGCTAGTCACAGGTCTAACGTTACACACCACACATCCATTATTTTATGTTTATCTCCCTGTGAGGGAGCAGCGATGTGCTGCAGCTGGGGTTTTTCCCCTATATCTGGGGTTTTATCCCGTCGTCTGTGGTACTAGGGTTTTTTTGACTAAATTTGCCTTAATATGGGTTATTTCATAAAATCCTAGAACTTCAGTTGTTTTTTTAATGAGTAAATCCTCCCGATTTCCCGAAGAAAAGGTCATCAAAAGTCTCATGAAACGAAGTCGGAAGAATGACTTTTTTGTAAATAGTTATATTAAGTACTGCGCTGGCCTTGCATCTATAGATTTACTTAGTCTGGGGTTATCTGGGGTTTTTATTAGGGCAAGAAAGGATTGGATAACGCAGGTAATGGTGAGTGGATGGAGATTCACTCTCACACTGACTGAAGAGTGCAGGGAATGGTGTCCGACAGTTGTGGAGTCGTAGGTGCAAGCTCTGATCTGTGAGAATTCCAGGAGGGTGATATTATTGTATATACAGATGGTTCGATTGAGGGGGTGCCTGGGCCTTCACGACTCGGAGGTGGGTGGGGGGGGGAACCATCGAAGAGGAGTGTGGTGCGTTTCCTCAGACGACAAGCAGCATGACAAGGGAGATTTTGGCAATAGCCAGAGTTTTGTAATGGATATGCTCGTAGACTGCGACACGTGCCTGTACTCGGTGACTCGACGAACACGATTGTGAAAGTACAGCCGAGGTGCATTCGGGAGCGGTGGCTGGATGTGGTGGGGAATTTATGTGTGCGGAAAATGACTTATTTTTGTGCGGGACAGCCGACAGTCCGGGGTAATGAGAGAGCAAGTTGTTTGGCCGCACACGCGACTACTGCGGCTTTTACGGAGCGATGAATCTGGCAGACGGTTTGAACACCATACAGGAAAACGCACCAACAAATGACTGTATGGGTGACGATGACTCTTGTTTCATGACTAGAATAAGAGAGCTTTATTTGAAATGTGGTGTCGCTAGAGTGGAGCTGTTTCGTGGTCAGGGAATAGGGATGGTCAGCCAACGGCGTAATGAAACCGTCAACCAACGTGTAATAGCGGATACACTCACGGAAAGATATGAGCACCTATAAACTTGTCCGGAGTGCAGAGACGATGATCCAACGACTAACTAACTAACTTTTAATATGGCGATTTGGGGTTTTTCCCTAAACGCCAGTGGTAACACTGTGCGCAAGCGCAGAAGAATAGGTTGACAACTGAAGAGCAGATAACAGGAAGAGATATTGTAAACATAGGACACAGGAAATGTTGACAGAGTTGACATTTCACACAACATGCAAACAGACCTGGCAACCACATTATAGGTCATGGACATTATCTGTCTATTAATCAGATTATGTGCCGTCTTCACATATCACATGTGGGCTTAGATCCACATCCATAAAGTTTTTACACATTCTATGTCCACTCTTCAAACTCTATGTTCACTCTTCAAACTCTATGTCCACTCTTCAAACTCTATGTTCACTCTTCAAGCTCTATGTTCACTCTTCAAACTCTATGTTCACTCTTCAAGCTCTATGTTCACTCTTCAAGCTCTATGTTCACTCTTCAAGCTCTATGTTCACTCTTCAAGCTCTATGTTCACTCTTCAAACTCTATGTCCACTCTTCAAACTCTATGTCCCCTCTTCAAACTCTATGTTCACTCTTCAAACTCTATGTTCACTCTTCACACTCTATGTCCACTCTTCAAACTCTATGTTCACTCTTTAAGCTCTATATCCACTATTCATACTCTATGTCCACTCTTCAAACTCTATGTCCACTCTTCAAACTCTATGTCCACTCTTCAAACTCTAGAATGTAATAGAATGCACTCTAGAATGCATTGTAATCCTGAGCTAGTTTAAATATATAATCATAACAAAACCCTTTAGGTATTAGGTATGTTGATTATCCTCTTCACACACCGGACACGTCCATAGGTGCTCTGATCTCCGCTTCAGTAAATATCTCAGGGTATAACGGCTGATGGTTCCGGTTCTATGTTGGTTCACTACTCTTTTTGAAATCTTTGTTAAGGGTTCTCTTTGGGCCACGCCCATTCTCACTCCCAATTCTTGCATTATTGATATTGACTCATGCTTATTCATCTCAAACTTCTCTGATCGTGAGGACTCACGAAGAGCAGTGAGTATGTCTGCTCGGTCCATGGGCTGACCGTCTGTTGTGGTGGTGAGACTAGCTAATTTGTCGGCACGTTTGTTTCCCTCCGTGCCCGCATGTCCGGTGATAAAAATAAGCGTGAGTTTTCGTAGTGATGCCCGCATTTTAGCTCTCTCCAATGACTCCATTCATCCCCTACGTACATCACCTGTTTTGACTTTCTGAATCATATTCAGTGAATCACAAGACCCTTGCATCCCATAATATCAATATTGTTATGCATTGTATTTCTGGCCACTCAAACACACTTGGCAATGACAAGGCAGACAATCAAAGAAGGGATCAAGACAAGAACAGCCAAACAAACACACTTGGCAATGACAAGGCAGACAATCAAAGAAGGGATCAAGACAAGAACAGCCAAACAAACACACTCAATGACAAGGCAGACAATCAAAGAAGGGATCAAGACAAGAACAGCCATACACACAAACGACCATGCACAAAGTTAATATAATGTTGAAATCTGTGAACAAAAAGACTTGGCTGAATACATGGGTCATGAGAAACACTGAGGGAGAAATCTACAAATATATGATCAGCCAAAATTATAAAGACAACATCAACCTCGTGCGAAGGAAAGACCACAGTGTCATATTCCGACTGCGCACACAACATGTACAGCTTAACAATCACCTGAACATAATACAACCACAACACACTCCAGGGTGCCGGCTGTGCACTCATCCATATGAAACTGTTGACCACCACCTTTTTGAATGTCCAGCGCTGGATGACATCACGAAAATACTTCTCCTTCCAGGGCCAGATAAATGGATCACATTATATGGAACAAATCAACAGCCCATAAAAACATGCATATATCACGCAATGGCATTAGTTCAAAGGACATGAGCCCAATGAACACTGGATCAACAACCAACCAACCAACAATAATTCATTAAGGCTGGTAGTGCTACTGCATAAAAAAGGGCTAAAAAAACATAGAGGATTGGCTTCATTGTACTCGGGCCCCCCATATATACTTCGACCCTGTCATCAACGTGGCATGCTACCTGTCGAGAGCACACATTGTAACACGTAACGTTGTCAATAATATCACGTGATAATATTTGACCTGGTTCAATTCCCGTCAGCCTTAGGAATTATTTTCATGTATCCGTCTGTTCCTACTTGAATTTACTTGTATAAGATATATTTTGAAGCAACATTATTCTGTCTATATGTTATTTATGTTTATAAGCAGGCCTATAGGTCCTTGTAGTACGAATACGGCTGTTCTATGTTTGTGTTCATGTGTATACTTCAATAATTGTACGGGATGTTCGTTGTTGTTGTTGTAATAGTCATTGTCTCGACTGTTCCGTTCTCAGTAACTATAGAACACAGGTTGAATGTCTTGACGAGATCACATCTTTTGGGACAGAAAACTTGTTTTCTTGAGTATCAAGGCTATTCGGTGCCGCTAGAACGGACCTGGTTCGATTCCCGTAGAATGCCTCTACAAATGAGCATCTCATGACCTGTGTTTCTTCTTCTTCAGCGTTCATTCTCAAACTCCCACTGGATTTCTCGTGTAACTGAACGATGATCCTACAAGATTTCCAGTTGAATGTAGTACAGAGAATGGAAATGCGTTGTGTTGCCGTTTTATTTACGCCAGTGACCCAACACATCCGTCTTCGGCTGTTGACCTGTGTTTGATCGTCACACATTAAATTAACTACAAAATAAAGAATCATGAACTGAAGATTATACCCACGTTGTTGTATGGCTCAGTAACATGGAGAACAAACAAATGGAGTAACCAGTAAATTATAAACTGTTATCACTGTATGCAAGCTTAGAATAAAAGGTTTGATAGTGTATGTTGAGTAAAATAAAGATACACAAAGCATACACAAAGGATATATGGACACGTATATACAGATAGATCCGCACAAGAAACAGTATTGGATGGAGCAGCAGGAATATGACA
Organism: Meghimatium bilineatum; assembly: GCA_034231615.1. Taxonomy (NCBI): domain Eukaryota; kingdom Metazoa; phylum Mollusca; class Gastropoda; order Stylommatophora; family Philomycidae; genus Meghimatium; species Meghimatium bilineatum. Next base: position 2,216,594 of record CM067322.1, on the reverse strand, counting down.
CCGATGGAAAAGATTTTTTTTTTTAATCCATACCCACACGCAAACATTCCATAAATTTCAAAGCAGAAATAGAAGCCATAATAGAGGCAGCCAAAATGTTCATAAATTTCTTGCCGAGTCACAAAAGACATGTAATATTTCTAACTGATGCAAATTCAGTTTTACAATCACTAAAAGATCCAAAGAACATGAGCAGGAACATGAGTCCTGCTTGCTACATCTTAGCACTACCACCAAAGAAACAGTATTGATATGGATACCTAGTGACTGTCAGAATTGGAAATGAAAAGCCTGATCTCCTGGCAATGAAAGGGGGATCACTAGAACAAGTAGAAAGTGATAATACTTACTATAAATGTAAGACTGATAAAAGCAGAATATAAGACAAACTGGAAGCAGCTTCCTCCTAAGACGAAACGTGACGCAAAGAACAAACCATCCTCTTCAGACTACGAACTGGCCAGAACAGACTGAGATGTCACTTGTTCAGAAAACGGAAGATTGGCGAGACAGACCTGTGGACTGAGCCCAGAGACTGCAGAACACATTCTTCATGCCTGTCAACTCTACCAAGAAGAGAGGGAGAAAATATGGCCTACTGAGACGGCACTACTTCCAGACTTGAGGGATTCCATGGATCACCTGAAGCGAATTGAAAGTATCGGTGATGTAACATGATAACAGTCTGAAGAACGGGGGGCGGGATGAACAGAGCGCAATACTCAGCACATATACCCAACCCGTAGATAAAAGTTGGGTGTGAGTTTGAAGTGTTTTAACACTCCCCTCAGCAAATGGATTGTAGTACTAGGAATGTAGATAAGAAAGGCATAAAACATCTCACTTAAGGATTTTTTTTTCAGAAATGTCATCAGAAAATTGCATATGCCTACTAAAACAGACGAACTTGTTTGTATAGGTCACTCATATATAAGTGACAATCTGGACTAGGAAAGATTGTGAAACATAAATATTCACATACTTCATCTGTACATATTTAAAGTCCGGCTCTGTGGCGGCCCGTCCATTGAAGTGTGTGACGGCCAAGGTACTGAGTTCGGTCCCCGCCAACGGGCAATTTTGCGTCCGGACCGTTCAGAAAGCACGGGCAAATTACTGAACGTATTTATATTGCCTAGAATATCACTACAGCCAAAAAATGATGTGTTGATGGCCTCGTCCTGTATAGGAAAAGTTACCATTTTTAACATATTTGAAACCGCTTACACTATATTTTGGTATTACATGTGACAGCGAATGAAGACCAAAATCGATCTCACGTGTCATATGGTGACACTTTTTGGAACGCATTTACCCCCCTTCCAGCCAAACAAAAGTTGGGGGATATTCAATTTCATTCTCCGGGTCTGCAAGACTGGGTAGTTAAATATTAGTCCAGCGCAAGTGTGTAAAATATAGGTCTGATGTCTTTCAAAATCTAGCGAAGGTTGTTGTGTCTTGTTAGCACGCGAGAGAGGGTATTATGCCTAATCGATTGCAAGGGTTTCCTTACATCCAAATACAACGACCTAGTACATCCTTCACCTTGCTCAAACTACCTTGACATTGGTAGATGGACTTGCGCAAGGTCAGAGAAAAACGGAAGTCAGAATTAGACGCGGTGTAAGGTCAACTTCTCGACCGGTAATGTGACCTAGGTCTGCACGTAGTAAGAAAGCCGGCGTGAGAACAATTAAACACGCTAGGCTTTAGCCTTTCCCACATCCTGCCCACACACTTGCAACCACTGAATTTAACCAAGTAAATTTTAAGTAGGCAGAATACAACCGTAACTTTGGTGGCGGTGTAACCCACCAGTGGCAAGGCGTGGCCTCAGATCCGAAATGATAACCTAACACCGTGTCTACTTTATCCTCCATCTAACTTCATCTCACCATGCTATTTTTAATGTTTACTTAAAGTATTATGTAAGGCACATTCTGTAGATTGTTCAAACGATTTTTTTTCAAAGATTAAAAAAAAGTACCTAGCAAGAGTCAAGCCCTGGGCATGTCAGTTCGGAGGTCAGAAATTTAACCTCACCGCCATGCACAACAAAGTGTGAAAACAGCTACTCACCATACATAGAAATAAGAAGAGGGGTTAGACAGGGATGCATTTTCTCACCAATCCTATTTAATATCTACACAGATAATATCTTTAAACATATAGCAAGAATGCCAGGACTCAAGATCAATGGAAAAATACTAAACAACCTGAGATATGCAGATGACACTGTTCTATTAGCAGAAAGTGAATATAAACTACAAAAACTAATAGATCAAGTCAATAAATCAAGTAATGAATATGGACTGGATATAAATATATTTTTTTTAAATGATAATCAACAAAGACACAGAAGAACAAGAGATAAACATACATGGAGAGAGAAACTACAACAAGTAAAACAGTATCAATATCTTGGACACATAGTCACAAATGATGGCAGAAGTTAAAAGGAGAATAGAATGGCTAAAAGTACCTTCAATGACATGAGGAAAATAGTAACAACAAAGTACAAACAAGTTAAAAATGAGAATTATAAAATGCTACATCTATTCTATAGTAATGTATGGCTCAGAAACATGGACACTAAACAAACAATTAGAAGGCAGAATTGATGCCTTTGAGATGTGGGTATATAGAAGAATAAGGAGAACATTATGGAAAGAGAAGAAAACAAAGAGATTCTAAAAACACGTAATATTAAGAAAGAATTACTATGAGAAATAAAGATCAGGCAAATAAAATATTTTGGGCACATTAAAAGACATGACACCTTATTGAAGACCTTACTTGAAGGTAAAATCAAAGGGAAGCGAGCAAAAGGTAGGCAGAGATACAAGTGGGAGAGTAACATCACAAGATGGACAGGTTACAGTCTAACGTGATCTATACACTCCGTCTGTCGCGATTCTAGTGACGGAAAAACAACTGGTAACTGGACACAACTTTCTGGTACCCAAATAAGGTTGGGTCAGCCCTGGAGTCATGTCAATCTCAAAACAGTTCCACCTCAATTGGGGAACGAACCAGGACAACTCACATGCGAAGCCAGTGCGCTAACCACTGCGCTGCGCCCTAAGATGTGCTAGAATGTCAATCAAAATTTAGGTAAACCCCCCTCCCCTCCACCTCGAATTGTTTTCCTAAAAATGGGTAACCAAACTTGATTCCTGATTAGGAGCTTCAATACACAACGGGTATTCCCATAATATACACAACGGGTATTCCCATAAATTCCCTCCTTAATATCCCGTCAGCCATCCAAAATGATATAAGCTCTGTGTCCCAGCCAGTTGTGGGTTCTGGTATTTTCAGTGAGGGTGCAGTTCCTCCCCTCTTCCCTGGTCACTCCCATTTCTATCATTCTCTGAATATGTATATTGCCTTTTTCAGCATCCTCTTAATTATTTTGTAGTGTATCCATGGCAACACCCTCTTCGTCATTTTGTAGTGTATCCATGGCAACACCCTCTTCATCATTTTGTAGGGCGTCCATGATTATTTAGTAGAATATCATGTTCAGGGCGTACCCGGCATGGGGGGAGGGGGAGGCTGTGATGATGTTCTAGAAAATATATGTGCGTTCAGAAGTTTGCCATTGCTTTCTGAACGGTCCGGATTCGAACCCAGTACTTTCATGGTCGCATACTCCTCCACAGAGTATATGATTGTGTTATCTTTTCTCCACAGAGTATATGATTGTGTTATCTTTTCTCCACAGAGTATATGATTGTGTTATCTTTTCTCCACAGAGTATATGATTGTGTTATCTTTTCTCCACAGAGTATATGATTGTGTTATCTTTTCTCCACAGAGTATATGATTGTGTTATCTCTCCTCCACAGAGTATATGATTGTGTTATCTTTTCTCCACAGAGTATATGATTGTGTTATCTTTTCTCCACAGAGTATATGATTGTGTTATCTTTTCTCCACAGAGTATATGATTGTGTTATCTTTTCTCCACAGAGTATATGATTGTGTTATCTTTTCTCCACAGAGTATATGATTGTGTTATCTTTTCTCCACATAATATATGATTGTGCTATCTTTTTTCCACAGAGTATACGATTGTGTTATCATTACCAGAACTGCGACTTCCATTATTCGTGTATTATTGTGAATATGTGATATAACTAAAATGGAACTAATGTTCCCGGTTGACAGAAGGCTACCTCACATAAAATGGAACTAATGTTCCCGGTTGACAGAAGGCTACCTCACATAAAATGGAACTAATGTTCCCGGTTGACAGAAGGCTACCTCACATAAAATGGAACTAATGTTCCCGGTTGACAGAAGGCTACCTCACATAAAATGGAACTAATGTTCCCGGTTGACAGAAGGCTACCTCACATAAAATGGAACTAATGTTCCCGGTTGACAGAAGGCTACCTCACATAAAATGGAACTAATGTTCCCGGTTGACAGAAGGCTACCTCACATAAAATGGAACTAATGTTCCCGGTTGACAGAAGGCTACCTCACATAAAATGGACATTTTACTTCACCAAACAATGCAGTAGGAACGCGTTAGTCCAGTTGATAGTGAACTTTCTTAGTGATCCGGGTTACAGCATTCCGGGTTCGAAACCACCCCCGGGCACACACAAATCCTGGTCGTGATTTCTTCCTTAACACGACCGCACCTCCAGTCGCTCCAGCTGTAAATAGGTACGACGCATGAGTTTGGGAATGTAAACACAACATGGGAGGGAACTGACCACCCCACCTAATAGTTGCTGCGACTTGTAGATGAAGAGTTGTATAGAAGGATTAGTGGGTGGGTGGGTGGGTGGGTGGGTGGGGACGGCGATGGTAATAGTTGTAGTAGTGGGTGGGTGGGTGGGTGGGTGGGGACGGCGATGGTAATAGTTGTAGTAGTGGGTGGGTGGGTGGGTGGGTGGGTGGGGACGGCGATGGTAATAGTTGTAGTAGTGGGTGGGTGGGTGGGGACGGCGATGGTAATAGTTGTAGTAGTGGGTGGGTGGGTGGGGACGGCGATGGTAATAGTTGTAGTAGTGGGTGGGTGGGTGGGTGGGTGGGTGGGGACGGCGATGGTAATAGTTGTAGTAGTGGGTGGGTGGGTGGGTGGGTGGGTGGGTGGGTGGGGACGGCGATGGTAATAGTTGTAGTAGTGGGTGGGTGGGTGGGGACGGCGATGGTAATAGTTGTAGTAGTGGGTGGGTGGGTGGGTGGGGACGGCGATGGTAATAGTTGTAGTAGTGGGTGGGTGGGTGGGTGGGGACGGCGATGGTAATAGTTGTAGTAGTGGGTGGGTGGGTGGGGACGGCGATGGTAATAGTTGTAGTAGTGGGTGGGTGGGTGGGTGGGGACGGCGATGGTAATAGTTGTAGTAGTGGGTGGGTGGGTGGGTGGGGACGGCGATGGTAATAGTTGTAGTAGTGGGTGGGTGGGTGGGTGGGTGGGTGGGGACGGCGATGGTAATAGTTGTAGTAGTGGGTGGGTGGGTGGGTGGGTGGGTGGGTGGGTGGGTGGGTGGGTGGGTGGGTGGGGACGGCGATGGTAATAGTTGTAGTAGTGGGTGGGTGGGTGGGTGGGTGGGTGGGTGGGGACGGCGATGGTAATAGTTGTAGTAGTGGGTGGGTGGGTGGGTGGGTGGGTGGGGACGGCGATGGTAATAGTTGTAGTAGTACCAGTAGTAGTGGGTGGGTGGGGACGGCGATGGTAATAGTTGTAGTAGTTGTGTGACTAGTTTATTTTACGTCCCAACAAATCCGACTTCAGCAAGGCAATTTTGGACCATTTTAATCTTCTACATGTTAGAGTATCTAACCCCACGCCCAACCCTACTTAATCGTCTCTTACGAATGCATTCGAGTCACACTGTTATAGTATGACCGTCTGCTAGTATAAGACATGTGTACAGCACGTATACAGCCTTCATTCTGTACGTTTTTTTTATTGTCTACTCTTTATATACTTGGAATCGCCTTGGCTATTTTTTAGCATGTGATTTCAAACATATAAATAGTGACCCAATGAAAACTAGTATAAGATTTTTTTTTTAACGTAGCTAATGAAGGCATGTTTACTTTCTGTACACATGTCTTGTATATTCAGGGGGTAATGGTTAAAGTATTCTATGCTTGTATATTCAGCATCGAAAACACACAGGTGTATCATTGTGTTACAAATTGACATTTGGAGTGTGTACACGATATCGATGTATTCACCCGTATAGGGGCCTACGTCTATACGACCCTGTGTACACACCTAGTTACACACCAGCTCAAGTAGTAAAATAGAGTAGACGCAGAAAACAATCAAACAATACTGTGAAAAATATATTATTCAAATGATGTTCCGAGACACGTCAAAAACAGACAACAACGAAATGACTTTTCTGTACTCTGAGAAAAGTGAATTATATTTTTATAGCGTATCAAAGTAATGGATATGTAAAAATCAGAATTAATAAACATATATGATAGTAGATAAATTTGTTTTAAATATAATAATTAATTGGTTAAATATGTTTTACAGAGTGCAAAAGGATATTTCGAACAAAAAAACTGTAATAAGAAATGACAAAGAAAAGATCGCATGATAAACAGAGACTACATGGGGTTAATGAGTCTCGTATCAAATCAAACAAATGATACTACTAGATTTCCAGCAGGATGCAGTCCAGAGAATGGAAATGCATTGTTTCGCCATTTCATTTTCGTCAATAGCCCGATACATCCATATTCGGTGAAGTGTGCAATTCAGGCTCGCAGATTAGGCATATTTAGATAATTTGAGATGTCTCTTGCCCATCGTCGTCTTGGACAGCCCTGTCCACACACTTTTCCATGTTATCTCCTTATACGGCCTAAACACCCCCTGCTATCTGGTAATGTTGTTTAATATTCAATGCTGTTCCATATTTAATTTTCTTATCACTTCTTTATTGTCTTGTTTTTTTCATGTAGAAAATATTCTCACAATCATATTCTTATGCGGACATCTTATTTCAAAGGCATCAATTCTCTTGTATGACACATTTAACATAGCATTCCTAGAGCAGCCCAAAATTTGATGAATTTTTGTTTTAAAATCGCTGGTGGGGGGAGGTAAGGTGGGGGTTAGCAAACCTTTAACCAAGTTACTAGAGGTAAAAGTTATGTTTCAATTTGCTAAGAGGGGATTTGAACTCCCCATAGCCGCCCTTAGCTACTGGCTTGCATCTATCCCCTGAGGTTGCAATGCACAAAGGGATGAACAGTGGATGGATAGATGTATGCTAAGATAAGATAAGAATAAGATTAGATCAGTAATATTAATCATGAAGGCAACACACCGAAACGTTAATTTGACTATTGTATTTCGTCAATATTTTTTATATGGGGGTGACTACCATTATTTATTTGTAACACACCAACACAGATACAGGTTTTGTGAGGACAAGACATGAGAAACTACAGATGACAGAAATGGAATAGACAAGACATGAGAAACTACAGATGACAGAAATGGAATAGACAAGACATGAGAAACTACAGATGACAGAAATGGAATAGACAAGACATGAGAAACTACAGATGACAGAAATGGAATAGACAAGACATGAGAAACTACAGATGACAGAAATGGAATAGACAAGACATGAGAAACTACAGATGACAGAAATGGAATAGACAAGACATGAGAAACTACAGATGACAGAAATGGAATAGACAAGACATGAGAAACTACAGATGACAGAAATGGAATAGACAAGACATGAGAAACTACAGATGACAGAAATGGAATAGACAAGACATGAGAAACTACAGATGACAGAAATGGAATAGACAAGACATGAGAAACTACAGATGACAGAAATGGAATAGACAAGACATGAGAAACTACAGATGACAGAAATGGAATAGACAAGACATGAGAAACTACAGATGACAGAAATGGAATAGACAAGACATGAGAAACTACAGATGACAGAAATGGAATAGACAAGACATGAGAAACTACAGATGACAGAAATGGAATAGACAAGACATGAGAAACTACAGATGACAGAAATGGAATAGACAAGACATGAGAAACTACAGATGACAGAAATGGAATAGACACTTAAATCTGTGTTCTATGGGTTCCACGCCGTTAATGGCCACTCCACAAAGAAACAATCACGTCCCTGTGTCGTTGGGGTCTGAAAAGGGAGCAACGAATAGCAGCACTGTCACCGCCACGCATGTCGTAGTAGACGACTAAGGTTATGAGGTGGAGTTGACCCCTCCCTTGCCATGGAGGATTAGTGAAACAGAAGCCATGCTAAAGTCGGGTATGTCAGGCCCACAGCGCAGATACCGCAACAAAGATGTAAAATAAAATAATGACAGAATGCATTCTTTTCTCGTGACTAATTCATATTAAAACGAGCAGGGGTTCGGAACGAACGCAGAAGAGACGAAGATTAACAAGTCAAGTCCGTAGAAAGGGAAGAGGGGGAAGCTCCCACCCCACTCTTAGAGGAAAACTAGAACATGGAGACATTTAAAGCAGTACTAGAAAGCAGGCTCTAGTGTGTTGAACCGGAACCGACAGTAAAAATCTCTGTACACAAAGTAAATATGGCCTGAAAGGCTGATTATTGATTATGTTCATGCCTTTCGTTGGTCGATCTTGGATTTGTGTAATATTTTTATGTTTGCGTGCGACTCAAAGTGTATAAATGAATGAATAAACCCGTAACCCATCAGGGTCGTAGGGGTAGCACATTGGATTCTTCAGCACACAGAGTTCTCCAGCACTTTCTACCCTCAACAATGCAGAGGAATGAGGAAAAATCTTGTCCTGTCCATTCCTTGTTTGTCCATGTATTTATTTGCCCTCCTCTGCTTCCCCCACCTTCGACGGTTCCTTTCAGTATTGTTTTCGACAAGGAATCATGTCTGCTTTTTGTCTAAAGTATATACATAGTAACGAACGACAAATCACGACAGAAATCAAAAACATCCCGAATAAAGTCTTGTGTACCATCTGTTGAGAGGTCTATGCTGAAACACGGCTATGGTTGACCCCCCCCCCCCCCATTACTTAATGTATGAGGTTAAACTTCGTGCAATGTTGATGTCTGAGACAGCACGTGTAGTAAACTTGTAAGTGTATTTGATGGAAAAAACACATCAAAATTATGGTATCGTTCAAGATCAGATTTAGAATTCAGCGGTGAATAATTAGAAAACATCCAATAATTCTTAGTTACCGGTGTAAATTTTACACTAAATTATTGCACACCAAAAATAATACCCTGACTTACCTTGTTAAACAGAACGCCCTTCAGTTTCACACAACACGGTCCATTATTTAGATAACACACACACGCCGGTGCTCTTAATTGATTAACCACGCGGAACTTAAAAAATTATATTTAATTTATATTAGGAAATCTCAAAGCTTGTGAAATTTCCCTAAAAATATATAAGATTTTATAAAAGGCTGATGTTTATCTTTGATGTTTCTCAAGTATAGGGCTTTTGTTCCACATCCGACGCAAGGTGCATATGTAGATTTGGCCAGCCAACTCTAAAAATCTGCTAGTTGCCTCTGAAAGCGTGAAATGCGCGCTGTGTCCTGCGTGTTGAGAATATGCCTCAGAAGGTGTGGGCTAAATATAAAACTATATAGCCCAGTGTTCGCGTGCGGTTTTGTTGGGTTTCCGCTGTTCGATGCTGGAAACAATCGATTTTAGCTTCCTCAGCACCAGTCTGGCTGGGCGTGTGCCACACACTGCAACAATAGTCCATCATCATCAGGTCACGTCTCCGCAGCAACGGTATTGGCTGAAACAGAACTCCAGTGGTTAATCCGTTTGATTTGTTCTCAAGAGGTCGCGGGTTCTAGTCCTGCTCGCGTCGTGATGTTTATTAAAGTGGATTAATTTCGGTGATCCCTGAGGAGTATCGCTTGAGACTACGGAGTTACGTGCTATCAGTGGTACAGTATACTCAACAGACGGTGTGCTGCTTCTTTCAGATGAGCCGAGTACAAATAGGTGAAGCCGAGAGTAGGATGCGGACAATCAGTGACGTAGGTTGTGATCGCGTTTTCGTGTCATCTTATTTTGAATAACGATTTGATTTTTTTTGTGAAAAAAAAATCGCTATGTTAGGGGGTAGGGATAATTTAAAAAAAAATCTTATAGGGATTAAGCTGTTCATCTAACGCTCATATGGTATCGGGTTCGAATCTCCCTTCGACATCTTGTTTACAAAGTGAATCTTTATCGGAGATCCTTAGTGAATAGCGTTTGAAACTACGGATTTACGTGCTATAGGTGGTACTTTCGGTAGACGGAGTGCTGTTTGTTGAGAGGGACGGAGTAATGTAGGTAACCCAAGCACAATTAAGTCAATCCTCTATGCATTACAAACTTTCAAATAAAACTTTCAAAAAAATGTTTCCATTTGAAGGCAAGCTTTTCTTCTTTCGTTCACTTGAAACATGTCTATATCTGCCATTCTGTCTCCTTAATAAAACTCACTGTCTTTTGTAGTTCATACAGTGTCCCATAGAGCTTTGATTCCAGTGTTGTTTCCTCTGGCCAATATGTCTGCTTCAATGTTTCATGCTCAGAACACTCTTGAAGTATATGTTTGGCACTATGTGAAGGCAAGCTTTGGTTCCTACCCTTTTCTATCCCCAGGAAATGCGAGCGATTAACTCTCATTTTCTAAAGGAACCCCCGAAGACGAATGTGTCGAGCCATTTGCATGGCTTTATGGGTATGAGCCTCGAAGTATATAAATATTGACAAACGAAAATAATGACAATAATCAAATACGTCACGAATGAAGTAATGTTTACATTCTATTTACAGGTCTATACTTGGGCCAGGTGTAGTCAAATACATTTTTATTGAGAAATTCAGCATGTTTTTTTTATCGGACATTTATTCATTCATTGGTACCATGCCTCAGGCATAGGCGATCATGTCTCTCCACAGTCCTCTGTAACTTGATTTTTCATTCTTTGGATGTGCAGTGGTGGTTTCCCCTTGCATTCCATTGACCTATGGCTAACAATAGCCTATCGGCCAATTCGCTAAAGATAGGATATTTGTGTGGGGAAAATTGTCAAATTTATGTGTATATGTTTTTGTGATATCTCAAATACCCATCATAATTAAGGGCCGTCTCCACAACGATGGTTGGCTAAAACAGACCTCCAATATCCCCTGTCTCTTGTCTTGGTGATGCACTCTGCTAGACCGTAATCTGTCCATCTCGCGATGTTATTCTTCCACTCGTATCTCTGTCTACTTCCTTCTCGTCTCCCTTCGACTTTATCCTCAAGTAAGGTCTTCAGTAAGTTGTTATGCCTTTTAATATGTGCACAATACTTTACTTCTTTGATATTTATTTATTGTAATAATTCTTTCTTCATATTAAGTGTTGTTAGAATCGTGTTGCTTGTTTTCTTCTCTTTCCGTGATGTTCTCCATATTCTTCTTCTTTCGTTCAATTGAAACATGTCTATATCTGTAATTCTGTCTCCTTAATAAAACTCACTGTCTTTTGTAGTTCATACAGTGTCCCATAGAGCTTTGATTCCAGTGTTGTTTCCTCTGGCCAATATGTCTGCCTCAGCGTTTCATGCTCAGAACACTCTTGAAGTATATGTTTGGCACTCTGTGCTGCCTGTCCACATGTACACATGACCGTGTTGCCAATCTTGAACTTTGTATACATGTGACTGCGGAGTCGGTTGTGTCCTGTTCTGAGACGTAGAATTATACCTTGTTCTTGTCTGTTCATAATGTGATAGTCATCTTGTGTTGGTGTTTGTGGCTTTCTTATTGACTTGATCATCTGTTTTTTCTGATGGTAGGTGATTGGTATATCTGGTTGGTCTTCGGCAGCACCTTCCTTAGCCAGTTGGTCTGCTTTGTCATTTCCTGGTATTCCACAGTGAGAGGGTATCCACTGCATGGTTACCCTATACTGGTACATATTCTTCTATATACCCACATCTCAAAGGCATCAATTGTATTTTCTAATTGTTTGTTTAGTGTCCATTTTTCTGATCCATACATTAATATAGAATAGACGTAGCATTTTATAATTCTCATGTTTAACTTGTATGTAATTTGTTTAGATGTTACTATTTTCCTCATGTCATTGAAGCTACCTTTGGCCATTCCTTTTCTCCTTTTAACTTCTCTTTCATCTGCCATCATTTGTGACTATTTTTTTTCTTTCTTTTGAGTTCGTTCTCAAACTCCTGCAGATCAGCAGGATGTAGTCCGGAGAACGGAATGCCTTGTGTCATGGTTTACAGCAGTGCTGCGATATCTGCGCCCTTCGACCTGAAACATCCGACTTCAGCATGACTTTGGGTCACTGACCCTATATGGGATGGGACAGCCAACTCCATCCCATAACCTCCTTAGTCGTCTCGTACGACATGCATGGAAGGTACACAGTGTTGCTTTTCTTTGCTCCCCTTTCGGGCCCGACAACACACGATTTGTGACTATGTGTCCACAAGATATTGATAATGTTTTACTTGTTGTAATTTCTCTCCATGTATGTTTATGTTTAGCTCTTGTTCTTCTGTGTCTTTGGTGATTATAATGTTATTTTGTGTTGTTTTTATTTTGGTTATTTATATCCACTCCATATTCATTACTTGATTTCAATACTTTTTATCACAACTCAAACAATTTTCTGCAACAAACTATTAGAGTGACGTAATTTCGGCAGTATTTCCTTGTTTCAAGAAACCCGTGCTTGACCGATGTGCACGTAAAGGTAACGATTGAAAGAAAACAGGTGGCTTCATATACAAGTCCTTATTTTATTTTTTATTTTTATTTTGGCAACATAAGCCAAACTAGTTTTAACTATTTTACCGACAGGCAATAAGATACTGATGACATTTTTGGAAGCTATTTACAGGTATGTTGCGTTTTTGGCTCCGGTAAGAATAGTTTTGTGTGTAAATACACAGGTCATTCATTCCAGAGTAGGCATATGTAGTAGGGAAAAAGGTGGGTGTAGCCTTAGTTTAGGGGTGTAACCCCCCCCCCATATAACACGCACAAACACAATTCATTACTTCGAAAATATTTATAAAATGTTTATATATGGAACGTCGAAAACGGATGTGTCGGGCTGTTGGTGCAAATAAAACGGGAACACAATGCATTTCCTTTCTCTGGACTACATACAACCTGCTGGAAATCTAATAGGATCATTGTCGTGCTACAAGAGAGGTCGAGAGGGAGTTTGAGAATGTTGTCCTGCTACAAGAGAGGTCGAGAGGGAGTTTGAGAATGTTGTCCTGCTACAAGAGAGGTCGAGAGGGAGTTTGAGAATGTATGCTGACGAAGAGGGAGAACAAATGTGAGAAATTTGGCTAGAAAGTTTGTTTTTTTCTCCATGAATTGATCTGTGTGGACGCACAATTCTTCTTCTTCCGCGTTCATTAATATTTTGGTCTTGCTATAGATCTTCAGGACAGTCACCAAGATGAAGCTCCCAGTCCTCTCCGGGGCAGAGCGGCTGCCCCAAATTTATTGCCTCAGTTCAGCCCATTATGGCCAAGTCTTGCCTTACAGTTGTTTGTATCCAGGACAGTCTTGCCTTACAGTTGTTTGTATCCAGGACAGTCTTGCCTTACAGTTGTTTGTATCCAGGACAGTCTTGCCTTACAGTTGTTTGTATCCAGGACAGTCTTGCCTTACAGTTGTTTGTATCCAGGACAGTCTTGCCTTACAGTTGTTTGTATCCAGGACAGTCTTGCCTTACAGTTGTTTGTATCCAGGACAGTCTTGCCTTACAGTTGTTTGTATCCAGGACAGTCTTGCCTTACAGTTGTTTGTATCCAGGACAGTCTTGCCTTACAGTTGTTTGTATCCAGGACAGTCTTGCCTTACAGTTGTTTGTATCCAGGACAGTCTTGCCTTACAGTTGTTTGTATCCAGGACAGTCGTGCCTTACAGTTGTTTGTATCCAGGACAGTCTTGCCTTACAGTTGTTTGTATCCATTACAGTCTTGCCTTACAGTTGTTTGTATCCAGGACAGTCGTGCCTTACAGTTGTTTGTATCTAGGACAGTCGTGCCTTACAGTTGTTTGTATCCAGGACAGTCTTGCCTTACAGTTGTTTGTATCCAGTACAGTCTTGCCTTACAGTTGTTTGTATCCAGTACAGTCTTGCCTTACAGTTGTTTGTATCCAGTACAGTCCTGCCTTACAGTTGTTTGTATCCAGTACAGTCCTGCCTTACAGTTGTTTGTATCCAGTACAGTCCTGCCTTACAGTTGTTTGTATCCAGGACAGTATTGGTGTATGTATTCACAGACATGTATGTATGTTCCGCATTAACATTCACCTGCGTGGGTCACCCTCAGGACCGGCCCTAACAATTGAGGGGCCCAATGAGAAACGGATTGCACGGGGCCCAGTCTGTGTAGGGAAGAGGATAATAAAATAAATTATAATATGAATTTATGGGCCTATGAAGTGCGGGGCCCACTGCGGCCGCATAGGTTGCAATGGCCTAAGACCGGCCCTGGTCACCCTGATCCGGTACAGTTGACTGTATCCTGTAGTGCCTAGTTCTAAGTCGAAATATGATAGTCTGTTATTGTCTGTGAAGTTGATGTTCAATATCCATATCTATCTATCTATCTATCTATCTATCTATCTATCTATCTATCTATCTATCTATCTATCTATCTATCTATCTATCTATCTATCTATCTATCTATCTATCTATCTATCTATCTATCTATCTATCTATCTATCTATCTATCTATCTATCTATCTGTCTGTCTGTCTGTCTGTCTGTCTGTCTGTCTGTCTGTCTGTCTGTCTGTCTGTCTGTCTGTCTGTCTGTCTGTCTGTCTGTCTGTCTGTCTGTCCGTCCGTCCGTCCGTCCGTCCGTCCGCCCGCCCGTCCGTCCGTCCATCCGTTCATCCATCTATATATCTATCTATCTATCTATCTATCTATCTATCTATCTTTCTAATCTAATCTAATCTAATCATCTATCTCTCTAGTCTGTCTGCCTGCCTGTCTGTCTATGCATTCATCTATCTACCTATCTATTGCCATTTACACTTGTGCTGTTAAGCGTCTACTTTGAGGGGGGGGGGGGGGGGTTGGAGTTATCTGTCTTTGGTCATTTCGGTCGCGCATTGGTCATGGTCAGACAGTGTGTCTTTAATGTTTCTTTGATTGTCTCTACCCATCTAGTTCTTGGTTGTGCTTATGCCGTGTAGCCCGATCTTCTGCTGTTGTATGCACGAAGGGCTGGTTGAGTTGGTTCATTCTCATGACGTGACCGAACCACCTGGTTTTCGATATAGTCTTGACTTGAGATTGTCTTTATTTCTTTCCTGAAATATTCATTTCTCCGTCGGTTCTTCTCGTGACATTTATAGCTTTCCTCAAAGACCTCATTTCACATACTGTGGTCTCTTTCGCTAGTGTCTTTGTCAAGATCCATGTTTGACATTGGTAGCACAGAGTTGGTATAAAAATACTGCAGGACATAAAACAACGTATTATGTTACCATAAAAACAACTGTGTATAATACTATTGAGGTCTCCTTCAAATATAATATATCTTGGTCTGGTTATTTCATTGAATGGGCTATACTGAAGAGGCAGATTTGTCAGCAATACAGGGTTGCCATAATTTTGCCATGTTTTTGTGAAATATCCTAAATTTTGTGGTTTTAAAATGTTACTAGCCATCATATTTATGTTTTGGTCATTTTGTATTTCTAGTCGCTTATTAAAGGCTAGCTATGTAGAACACAAGATAAATATATTCGTCCGACAGCAAATAAATATACTTTCAGGTTATCAAGAACCACTTTTGGCAGTGGTGAAATGGCGTAAACTTGTTTGGTTTGGACATGTAGCATGACACAACTACACAATTATTTTGCAAGTATTAGTCGAGGATGGAAGGAGAAAAGGAAAGGGAGGAAAATCCTGGATTTAAAACATCAAGCAATGTTATGGGCTTGACTTTCTAGACTCCTCCACATGACTGAGTTTATAGATATTTGGTTAACTTTTTGTGCTTATGTCTCCATCTGCACCCTTACAACCACGGTGAGTTATATGTTTTATTATTATTATTATTTGTCAGTTTACAAATGAGTTAAATAAAAGTTACGAATTTGACCATCTTTGGCACATTTTAACTGCAATTTGACTATTATCACTGGCAACCCTGGAGAAAAAAAGTGCTTAAACTTAAGAGGAACGTTTCCGCTTTCGAGATTGTATGCGTTGAAAACTTGCACGTAGGTAAATGACGTCATCGAATTGAGTGTCTTCCGTCAATCTTGGCGTCCCTTGAAATGTTGCTTTTTCAATGAGAGTTGGACAATTACAGCGGAAATGGTGAGGAGACTATAGCTTTTGAAAACAAATGTTACAGACGAATATTGCGCATCCATTATAAAGAACATCAAAGCAACATATACGCGAGAAACAAAATAAATACTCCTGCAAGCTAACAAGAACATCTCATGTCAGTGGTGAGGGAAGTAAGCTTGTGTAGTTTGATCACGTGATCAGGCACGATGCTCATTCTAAAACTAACATGCAGGAAGCTACTCTAGGTAGAAGAAGAAGAGGATGTCAGAAGAAAGTAAGAATTGATAATATTAAAGACTGGACAGGATTAAGATTCTCCATACTTGAACAAAGAACTGAGAACATGGAGGCATGACAAAACATTTGTGTTGATGTTTTCAGAGTGGCACCCCTACGACACTGAAGGGTTATGGGTTTGATGATGATTTCTGTCTTGTTCGTTCTTCAACTTTCTTGATGGTAAAGTCGAGGGAAGGGCGGCAAGAGGTGGGCAGAGATGCAAGTGGGAGAGTAACATCTCGAGATAGACATTTTACAGTCTGGCAGGGTGCACCACCAAGACAAGAGACAGGAGATGTTGAAGGTCTGTTTCAGTCAATCTTCGTTGCGGATAAGGCATTTAATAATGATCAGTTCTTCAACGCAATGTCAAGGTCAGAACTCTTACCTTTCAAACATGGATGTAACAAATCATCATCATCATGTGACGGACGCACAACGACAATTCTTCGAAGATGTTTGCTGTCAAAGGCAGATATTCATCCCTGGTTATGTCTTGTTATATCCGTGGTTATGTCTTGTTATATCCCTGGTTATGTCTTGTTATATCCCTGGTTATGTCTTGTTATATCCCTGGTTATGTCTTGTTATATCCCTGGTTATGTCTTGTTATATCCCTGGTTATGTCTTGTTATATCCCTGGTTATGTCTTGTTATATCCGTGGTTATGTCTTGTTATATCCCTGGTTATGTCTTGTTATATCCCTGGTTATGTCTTGTTATATCCCTGGTTATGTTTTGTTATATCCCTGGTTATGTCTTGTTATATCCCTGGTTATGTCTTGTTATATCCGTGGTTATGTCTTGTTATATCCCTGGTTATGTCTTGTTATATCCGTGGTTATGTCTTGTTATATCCCTGGTTATGTCTTGTTATATCCCTGGTTATGTCTTGTTATATCTCTGGTTGTCTTGTTATATCCGTGGTTATGTCTTGTTATATCCCTGGTTATGTCTTGTTATATCCGTGGTTATGTCTTGTTATATCCGTGGTTATGTCTTGTTATATCCCTGGTTATGTCTTGTTATATCCCTGGTTATGTCTTGTTATATCTCTGGTTGTCTTGTTATATCCGTGGTTATGTCTTGTTATATCCCTGGTTATGTCTTGTTATATCCGTGGTTATGTCTTGTTATATCCCTGGTTATGTCTTGTTATATCCCTGGTTATGTCTTGTTATATCCCTGGTTATGTCTTGTTATATCCCTGGTTATGTCTTGTTATATCCCTGGTTATGTCTTGTTATATCCCTGGTTATGTCTTGTTATATCCCTGGTTATGTCTTGTTATATCCCTGGTTATGTCTTGTTATATCCCTGGTTGTCTTGTTATATCCGTGGTTATGTCTTGTTATATGAAAGGCCTTTTATTATTCTTCTACGTTCATCCTCAAACTCATACAACTTAGCAGAATGTTGTCCAGATAAGGGTTTGCGTGTGTCTTGGTTTACAGATTTGCTGTGATATTTGCACCTGTCTGACTGACACATCCGACTTCAGCATGGCTTCTGTATGACTTTGATCCTGTGTGGGATTGACAGCCGACTCCACCCCATAACATCGTTAGTCTTTTCTTACGATGTTCATGGAAGACATATGCGTATGGCGCTGCTATTCTGTGTTCTTCTTTCGGGCCCTAGCAACACACGGTTTATATGAAAGGTCAAATATCGATTTAGCCACGATTCTTGATTCTTGATTATAAACTGGCCTCACGGCACGTGGGGCATTCCCATAAGTGCCCCACCCTCTGTTCCAGCAGCCATTTGACTTGATGGTGTTTCGAGTCTAATGTTGCCGAAACAGACGTCGACATCAGGGCACAACTCTGGCCCTAATGACAGCTTTCTTTGTTGTTCAGTCCACCCACGCCGTGCCCGTAACTAATTCAAGCACAAAGTCGGCCTGTTGGAACAACATGGTAACTGTTATCGAAGGTTACGACTACGGGAAATATTAGTACATTTAGCCACGATAAGTATTTGATGCCTGTCCTGAAAGCAGCCCCTTTTATTTGTCATTTCTCATTTGTTTCAAAATATAAGGGGGAAATAATACATACAAGTGGCTGCTTTGATGACAAGTGACAGAACATAAGGGGAAATAATACATACAAGAGACTGATTTGATGACAAGTGACAAAATAATAACATTTTCTGAATGTTTCTAAAGGTTTGCCATATGAAGTCAGCGCCAGAGTTTCCAGGCAAACAAGTATCCAAGTTTAGAGAGGGAGAGGGGTATTCAACCATCACCTCTCCCTTTCCCCAGTCTTAGGTAATCTGAACATGACTTTTGGCACTGCAAAGTAACAAACCCCCGCCCTTTACCGGCCACGAAAACATGTGTTGTTGTTTCTTTTGCAACAAAAAATAGGTATTCTCTTTTTGACAGTTTGCCATCCGTGCTGAATAAAATTTCTATTCATGCACTTATTTCTTTGCATAGTAGGAGTTTTACGATAATCTTGGGGACCCTGTAACTACGAAGACAGTTAAAGTTCTGTACCGATTCAAGTTGCACGTTATAATGATTGTTGATGTTGGAGTGTTATAAACGGAGGATCCCGGGTCTCTTGATGTTTATTGATGGGAAAAACATGTCGCAGTCCATTGCCAATCATTACTCTTTTCAGAGTTTCGTCTATTGAATTTTCAGTTTTGTTGCAGTGATGACATAGTATTGATTTTCCGTCAATCTTTTAATGTTCTTGTAGAATTGTTTCAGTGTAACAACTGCAGCCACATCGTCACCTTGCATCACCTACTTGAGAAGTATGAACAACTAGAGTTACATCGTCACCTTGCATCACCTACTTGAGAAGTATGAACAGCTAGAGTTACATCGTCACCTTGCATCACCTACTTGAGAAGAATCTCAGTGGTTTTAGTTTTCGCTTTCAGGTGGGCCAGGTTAAACATGGAACCATCAAATATCGTGCGAATTATAACGTCAGCGTCCGAGTTTACGAAAGACACAACGAACCAGGTGGTTTACGAAAGACAACCAACCAGGTGGTTTACGAAAGACAACCAACCAGGTGGTTTGGCCACGTCATTAGAATGGAACAACGCACAGCCAGCCCGTCGTGCATACAACAGCAGAAGATTGGGATACACTGTCAAAGAAGACCAAAAACTAGATGGATGAAGACATTCAAAGAAACCTTGAAGAAACACGGGCTGACCATGGTCAATGTGACCCAAATGGCCAAAGACAGACAACTCCAACTTCTCTTCCCCCCCACCCCTAACGACGCTTACTGGAGCAAGTGTTTGTTTTGTTTTGCGTTCGCTCCATTGCAACCATCACGGATATCCGTGTGATTTCCGCCGGGAGCGTGATTACGTTGTGCCACCGTTATGCGCCTTGTAGGCCTAGCACATCCGATTTCGGCATGCCTTGACAATTCGGGTAGGCTACCCTTATCCTGTGACAGCCTCTATATCTGTCTCCAGGCACGCGTAGTGGCGACTCTTCTCCCAGACGATTTTTGCTCTCGTCTGACTCGCACAAGGTGTTCCACTGTCTATGAACTTGCCTCGTGTAATTGGACGTGCTGTGCCTGTGCCCATTGGGTACTGAACCGTTTCTCATCCGTGAGCCTGGTTCCTGAAGGGGGAGAACTCAACAGAGGAGTTGGACCCTGGCTCTTTCGCCCTCTTAGCCGAGGTGTCATTCACCGACATCGCGTACCCCTTGTCCAAGTTCGAGTCTCACACCACGCGTTTGAGAGCAAGGCGTTCTCGAGCTGAGCGTCCTTGTCCCAATAGCGCCTGAGCCCATCAGGTACTGAACCCTTTCTCTCTTCAAGTGTATTTCCGGTGTAGGAAAACCTGACAGTAGAGTTGGGCCAGGGCTAAATCGTTGTCCCTTTTGTGCCTGAGCCCATCGGGTACGGAACCATTTCTCTCTGCAAGTGTACTTCCGGTATAGGAAACCTTGACAGTAGAGTTGGGCCAGGACTACTATCGTTGTCCCTTTCTTGCCTAAGCCCATCGGGTACAGAACCCTTTCTCTTCGCGAGCATATTTCCGGTTTAGGAAGGCTCGACATTAGAGTTGGATTAGGTCTTCTTGCTTTACCAAACGCCAATGAATGGGTCTGGGTCTCTGTCTGTAAGGAACACAGGTAACTAGAAGCTCGTCTCGAGCTGACGGTGCTTTTAGTTCCACTTTCCTAGGGACTTTTCACTTTCTATTTGCAGTTCGCGCTACCCTCTAGCGCTGTTCTGCCCTTTCATTGTTTTATTGTACTCGGTATGAAATCTATTTGTCTCTCGCCATGCATCTACCTTTACGTGCATTTTACATTGGCCGCCCCTCCAATGTTCGGACTGGACTGACTAGTTTCACTGTATGTCGACAGTGTCGCTATATGTGGTGGTGCTGGTGGTGTCAGAGATATTGTCTGTCTCTTGTGCAGTCAAATCTCTTTCCATCTGCTACCTCCACATTCTCGGACACGATCCCCAAATTATTTGGCCAGAATCAGCTCGAGCTGCTGTATTTCTGTTTCCAGGGTGCACCACGTGGAGGTACATTTGGGATCTTGGTTATTTGCTAACCATGGGTCCGCCTAAAGCTGCTGTATTTCTGTTTCCAGGGTGCACCACGTGGAGGTACATTTGGGATCTTGGTTATCTGCTAACCATGGGTCCGCCTAGAGCAATGCGTTCCCTTTGCACCCCACTGGAGCAAGTGGAAATGACAATCGATAAAACAGAATGTAATATTTTCACACAATAGATCAGACAGAATGTAATATTTTCACACATGAAAGACACACATTGTAGAGACTTTCATAAATTACGTCGACAAATTCTTGACAGAATCTTTCATCCACCTGCCTTTTACCCACCCGTCTTTCACCAACCTGCCTTTTACCCACCTGCCTTTTACCCACCTTCCTTTTACTCACCTTCCTTTTACCCACCTGCCTTTTACCCACCTTTTTTTTTACTCACCTGCCTTTTACCCTTCTTCCTTTTACTCACCTGCCTTTTACCCACCTGCCTTTTACCCTTCTTCCTTTTACTCACCTTTCTTTTACCCACCTTCCTTTTACCCACCTGCCTTTTACCCACCTATTTTTTATCAACAGCTGTCAAGAAAACACCCCCCTCCATTCCCCAAAATTTTAAACTACTTGACTACACCAAAACCCGTGAATTTTGTGTAGCACAACAACTGCAAATACAAATACATATTTTGTTTCACATTATTAGCAAACATGTTCTTCATCTCCAGCGTTCATTCTCAAACTCCCATTGGATCTCTCTTGCAGCAGGACAATGGCTCTACTAGATTTCCAGCACGATAGCCTATAGTCCAGAGAATGAAAAGGCGTTGTCTCGCCGTTTATTTGCATCAATGGTCCGACACATCTATCGTCAGCGGAGCAAACATGTTCAAATTCCAAACAATTTCGAGGAAGTATTTTTTATAAACAGTACTGTCGTGATCAACATTCGTTCACCCCCCCCCCAACATCCCCCCATTCTTCCCCCATTCCCACTCAACACCCCCCCCCCCCTCTCCACGTTGTTGACACCGATAATTTATGGCCTGCCCCTATAGAACAAGGGACGTAACCATAAAATATTCAAATAGTGTATGAAATAGGAAAATGTTATCTAAGGGAGAAAATTTTAATATGTGGTTTTTCAATGACTCAAGAATGGCGCAATATTCTCGGCGCATACTAAAGAAAGATTTCACCTCCGTCTTAGTGCCGTCGTACAAGCCCCATGTACTCAGATTGCCATCTCCGTTCTGAGGAAATAATACATGAATTTCCTGTCTGATTGAAATCCTTATCGATGTTGTCGGTAAGATCAGAATCGCAACCTCCACTACAGAGAGGAATCGACTTACGACCTATGCAACTTACGACCAAATCGTGTTACGACAGGTCTGTCGGAACCAATAGTGGTCGTAAGTTCAGCACTACTTGTACTTGTGATAGTGGTCGTAAGTTCAACACTAGCTGTACTTGTGATAGTGGTCGCAAGTTCAACACTAGCTGTACTTGTGATAGTGGTCGTAAGTTCAACACTAGCTGTACTTGTGATAGTGGTCGTAAGTTCAACACTAGCTGTACTTGTGATAGTGGTCGTAAGTTCAACACTAGCTGTACTTGTGATAGTGGTCGTAAGTTCAGCACTAGCTGTACTTGTGATAGTGGTCGTAAGTTCAGCACTAGCTGTACTTGTGATAGTGGTCGTAAGTTCAACACTAGCTGTACTTGTGATAGTGGTCGTAAGTTCAACACTAGCTGTACTTGTGATAGTGGTCGTAAGTTCAACACTAGCTGTACTTGTGATAGTTAAAAGCTCTGGTATGGGGCTGTCAATGCATTACGTCCACCTTTTCGCTGACAATGTCTGACCCCCTCCCCCTATCATTGTCAACAAATTGCCACGAGCCCAGGAACACGACCTCCCTCTTAATTTTGTCCACAATTAATTTAATTTCGCCCTCCAAAAACAGTGTTTTGTTGTGAAGAAAAACAGGTAAAGATACATTTTATGTCCAGCTATTTCGATAACGTTTTCAAATTGACTTCAAATTGACAAAAACTCATTGACTTGGTATATAATTTTTTTGTTTAATTCTTGACGTCAATTTTGTTTAACTCCTCCCTCCCCCTATCCTTGTCATCGCCTGCCAATGTTGTTGTTTTTTCCAGACCACAAACACCCCCCCCCCAACCATATCCACTTATTCACATAATTTGTGCACAGCACATATAACCATATTGTACGAACGTCCGCGATTGAAATGAACATACTGCGTCAATAGAGCTCAATTTTACTTAACCATGCAAACTGGCACATCCGACTTCAGCAATGCTTTCTACGTTATTATGACCCTCTATGGCTGCGACAGCCAACTTGACCCCAAACCTTCCTTAGCCGCATCTTACTGCATGCATGACATGTAAGAGAACTGGTATTCTTTACTCTCCTTTCAGGCCTATCAGCACACCGGCGTCAACTCCAGTGATTTCCACTAACATCGTGGTAACAGGTTTAAACATTGCAGAGGATTGACTTCGCTGTATTCGGGTTTCCACATATGAACTCCGTCCTTCTCAGCAAAGCTGCATGCTGTCCACATATGAAATCCGTCCATCTCAGCAAAGCTGCATGCTGTCCACATATGAAATCCGTCCATCTCAGCAAAGCTGCATGCTGTCTACAAAGAGTATTTCTCATTGCTCGTAGCTTTAAGCTATAATTCCAATGAATCTCTGAAACATTATTTGTAAACAGAACCTCACGAGCTGGATTCGAACCCGCTACATCTTGAGCACAAGTTAAACGGCATAACCACTACGCCAAAGGTATCACAAGAATTGCTCATCTGAGAATAGCCATATAGAACCACATTTAGAGAGTGTATGCGTCTCAGGGTTACACTGAGCAAAATGAAGAGCTTTGTGCTACACCGAGTAAGCTGGAGTAAGATGGATATCTCTGATTCTTGATTAGAAACTGACCTCACAGCACGTGGGGCATTTCCATAAGTGCTCCGCCCTCTGTTCCAGCAGCCCTTCGACTCGATGGTGTTTCGAGTCTAATGTTTCCTAAACAGATGTCGACATCAGGGTACAACTCTGGTCCTTGCGACATGTTTCTTTGTTGTTCCGTCCACCCACGCCGTTCCCGTAACTAGTTCAAGCACAACGTCGGCCTGTCGGAACAACATGGTAACTGTTATCGAAGGTTACGACTACGGGATCCCTGAATTTTGTCTAATGGACCGTGGTCAATTCTGAAGAAAGATTCATAGAGTGACATAATCATTGTCATCAAAGTGATGTGTCCTTTACATACTCTTTTACAGTGCTGTGTTCAGACATTCCTCGATATCATGTGCCCATCGTAGTTTTGGTCTGCCTCTTGTTCTCTTCCCTGGGAAACCCCCCCCCCCCCCCAACCACCATGATTACACATCTTTCTATACCTTTGTGTCTTTTTATATGTTAAAAATAGATTAGCTTCCGTTTTCGAGTTCTCAGTCAAAATATCGTGACCTATTCATTTCTGTTCAATGTGTGAATGTTGTCTTCCTCGGGGCAACAATAGTTTCTGTTAAATGTGTGAATGTTGTCTTCCTCGGGGCAACAATAGTTTCTGTTTAGTTCTCGCCACTGAAGTCGCGTGCACAGATTGTTTTAGTGGAGACTTTATTTCCCTGAAACATTGAGATACACGGCTCTGAGGGACGCTGCCTCCTAATTTTGCCAATTCTACTTTTTCGTTACCAGGGATGCCATAGTGAACTGGTATAAATTGTTGTATTAGTATAGTTTTTCTAGATAATTCGTTTGGTGTTGTAAAATAGTTTGTCTTGTTTGCTATTTTGGGTGGCCTGCAAGACTGACATCGAATCACTAAAGTTGCGATAATTTTATGCATCATGGACTCTCGGTTGTTGAATATTTGAGAAGCAGTGAGTAGGGCAGTTGCCTCTGCCGTGAAATGTAGACTGCATTTTATTCATGTGGGAAGGGATTGCCTGTTTGTGGTGTCGTATGGAAACATGATGTATAGAGCCTATTTGTTGTGGCAAGGGATTGCCTGTTTGTGGTGTCGTATGGAAACATGATGTATAGAGGCTATTTATTGTGGTTTCTTCTTCTTCTTCTTCAGCTTTCATCCTCAAACTCACTCTGGATCTCCCTTGTAGCAGGACAATAGTCCTACAAGATTTCCAGCAGTATGCCTATGTAGTCCAGAGAATGGAAATGCGTTGTGACGCCGTTTTATTTGCGTCGATGGCCCGACGCATCCGTCCTCGACAGACTTGTTTGAAAATGTCCAACTTCTGTGTGCACATGTGCATCCAGATAGGTCCTATTTCTGGAATCTTGAACGTTTAATGTCATACATCTCTTTGTTCTATTTCTGTGTGAGCGGTCTTGTAGTTCATTTTTTATAATTCAGAATATTAATAGGCGTAGCCTATAGTTTTTTTGTTTTGGTCAGTGTCCATGGTTCACGAGATAAAACCGCGCACATGTTAATTAATATCAATGTTCTAGTGATACAGCATTTTGCATGCATGATTCTCTTGTTATGTGGTTTGGATTTTTCCTTAGAAATAGTCCGTTATTAATTGATGCTTGTTGAACTGCTTTGTTTAGAGAGTGTCCTTTCAGGCGCCTTGATTTGTCATAGTGTAGGACATTTGGTACAGTCCTCGCATAGGTCTGCTTACTCTAAATGCAGGGCTGGTCTTAGGCCATTGCAACCTATGCGGCCGCATTGGGCCCCGCATTTCATAGGCCCATAAATTAATATTAGAATTTATTTTATTATCCTCTTCCCTACCCAGACTGGGCCACGCGCAATCCGTTTCGCATTGGGCCCCTCAATTGTTAGGGCCGGCCCTGTCTAGATGTCTGTAGTTTTGGCCATTTCTATGACGGGACTGATTTTCATTGATCCAAGTATTATTCGCAGTCCCGTGTTTGGAATTATGTCGACATTTTTCTGTGTTTGTTTTGGCTGCATAGCCCACCAGCTAAAGGCGTAGCCCCCCCTATTCGATATTTGTTCTGACTGCCCCTGTATATAATAAAATTGTTTTACTAGTTTTGAGTTCGCGCCCCAGGTGATGTCCGCTAGTGATTTATTACTACAAGTTTGTTTTCCTTACTGCAATGTATCACTATATATATGTATTTATCACTACCTTATATATGTATTTATCACAGGTTGTCAAACTGTCTAATATTTTCTCACGTTGTCGCCCTCTGTCTCTGGTGCCTTCAATCTTGCCTGTTGTGATTATGTTCTCTAAACCTGCCTGTCTCATGAAGTGGCCAAAAAAAAGAAGATTGCCTTTTTCTTATATTGTTGATTAAGGTCCGTTTCGAATTTAACTCTTTTAACACCTCTACATTAGTTTTTCTGGCAGTCCATGGTATTCTCAGCATTCTTCTGTAGAACCACATCTCTGTTGCCTCCAATCTCCCACTTTCCAGTTTGTTTATTGTCCAAGACTCCCGTCGATATGTTAGTATAGGGGTTATATAGCACTGCAGAACTCTCTTTCTCACCTCTAATGACAAGGTCATATTACACGGTATATTTTTCATTTTTCTGAATGTTGTTTTTGCCTGTCCTATTCTGCATCTTATTTCTGTTGAACTTCTTCCATCTGCTGTTATAATTGTACCTAGATATTTGAATTGGTGGGCCTGTTTTAATACTATATCATTCACTATGATCTTGCAAGGTCTTTCTTTCTTTCTTTCTTTCTTTCTTTGAAATAACCATTACTTCTGTTTTCTTGATATTTAGGAAGAGGCCTTTCTCTTTACTTTCTGTGACTACTACTTTAATTAAGTTTTGAAGGTCTTCCTCACTTTTTGCAATCAGAACAGTGTCATCCGATGTCTCAAATTATTTATGTTGTAACCTATGAGTATAACATAGGTTTTTGAAAAACAAACCAGTACAAGTGTGTTGCAGTGTTGGAACAGACGAACACACTAGGTTACAATTACACTTTCACTACTACACTACACTAACTACACAGTGATAATTAGGCCTAACACGATTTATTTTCATTTATACCGTAATTGCACGCACAATTAACGGTAAATATTGTGTTACCCAATTGGTAACAATAGAAGTCCCAGTTAATGGGGATCACTATTTAATAAAAAAGTCCACACGCTCTAGTGTAACCCACAAAGACAAACTTATGATCTTCAATTGATCACCTGTAATAATCTGTAAATCACTAAAAAGTGAATTTAAGATACTGGTAAGATACGCAATTTTTTGAATATGTCGGTTCCATGGTGTAATGGTTAGCACTCTGGACTCTGAATCCAGCGATCCGAGTTCAAATCTCGGTGGAACCTGATTTTTTTTTTTTTTTAATTCTTAAAAATAATTCGGCTACCGACTGGCAAATGTCCTCCCCCCCCCTGACTGTGATTTGGGACAGGGTTGGCCGTCCCATCCCAAAAATCTGAAAGTAGCCCAGAGCAATGCTGAAGTCGAATATGTTATGCCGAAACTTGATAGTTGTCTTTTGACTGGTCGACTCCTGATTTAGTCTCTTGACTAAATCTTGACTAATTAAGTCTCCGAAGTTATTAGTCTCTTGAAAAATATCCCATTTGGACCGACACGTTGAGAATTGTCCTGTTTAGTTTTACTGTATGTTTTTATTTACTTTTTTTATATAATTTTATTCATCAATGTCATGTGGTGTATTCTTCCAGAACGTTGCCTTCCTAATGAACTCGCTGAACCTCTCTCTGTCTTGGGCGATGTGGTTTGAATTTTATAGCGATGTATTCATGTTATCTTTGATGTCGTCAGTCCATCGTCTTCTTGGTCTGCCCTTTCTCCTCTACCCAGTACAATGAAAATTTGTGGGTGGAAGGAATATAGAGGGAAAAAAAGAAATCCCGGATTGATAACATCAAGGAATGGTATGGGCATGATTTCTCATCACTCCACTGTGGAATGGCTGGGGATAGAGTTGTTTAGATAGTTTTTTGTGCTGATGTATCCAGTATGGCACCCCTACGACCCTGGCGGGTTATAGGTAATAGTATTATTATTATTACCTCGTATTACTATTATTATTATTATTATGTGTCATGTGTATATAGATGAGGCACAAAGCACACATTGACAACTAGAATCATGGTCATGGCTGAAGTTCATCTCCCCCCCCTCCCTCAATATGGTATGCAATGCTAGTTTCTCTTTAAATATACTGCACCACAAAATAAAACGTGATTGTACATAAGAATTAATCCCACCAAAGATGGGCATATCGTGGCAATGGCGCTAGTAAAACGGCGACACAGTGCATTTCCATTCTCTGAACTACATCCTGCTGGAAATCTAGTAGGATCATTGTTCTGCTACAAGAGAGATCCAGCGGGAGTTTGAGAATGAAATTTAGTAGAACCATTGTTCTGCTACAAGAGAGATCTAGTGGGAGTTTGAGAATGAAATCTAGTAGTACCATTGTGCTACTACAGGAGAGAGCCGGTGGGAGTTTGATAATGTTCTGCTACTGTGTGTTCCACATGCCATCTACTGAGTGTTCCACATGCCATCTACTGAGTGTTCCACGTGTCATCTACTGAGTGTTCCACATGTCATCTACTGTGTGATCCACATGTCATCTACAGAGTGTTTCACACGTCATTGACTGAGTGTTTCACATGTCATTGACTGAGTGTTTCACATGTCATTGACTGAGTGTTTCACATGTCATCTACTGAGTGTTTCACATGCCATCTACTGGGAGTTTAATGTTTAATTGTTCGCGTGGTCAAATAGTTAGAGCGTTGATCACACACCAGTGAGGTCCAGAGTTCGATACCTGGTTAGGGCTGGGATTTTTATGTCAGTGTAGATTTTTAAAAACTCACCTGAATTGACGTGACGATACACAACCACTCGATTATTCATTGAAACTCCCTAACTTTATCACACACACACAACCCTTGAATACTCCCTGTAACTCCCTAACTTTATCACACACACACAACACTTGAATACTCCCTGTAACTCCCTAACTTTATCACACACACACAACCCTTGAATACTCCCTGTAACTCCCTAACTTTATCACACACACACACACACACACAACCCTTGAATACTCCCTGTAACTCCCTAACTTTATCACACACACACACACACAACCCTTGAATACTCCCTGTAACTCCCTAACTTTATCACACACACACACACAACCCTTGAATACTCCCTGTAACTCCCTAACTTTATCACACACACACACAACCCTTGAATACTCCCTGTAACTCCCTAACTTTATCACACACACACACACACACACAACCCTTGAATACTCCCTGTAACTCCCTAACTTTATCACACACACACACACACACACAACCCTTGAATACTCCCTGTAACTCCCTAACTTTATCACACACACACACACACACACAACCCTTGAATACTCCCTGTAACTCACTAGCAGTACGATACACTTTTTTTTAATAATGATTTGATCTGATAGTGAGACCTTGAGAACCTCCGAGTGCAAGACAAAGTGGAAGAGACCTCTGATTTATATTGCCCTCATCCTTCATTATCATCGTATTTTATTTGTGGCAACACATGCACATTTTTATAAAATATTAATGTTTCTCTTCGTGTTACTTTAGCCCTCACTTTATCGCGTGTTGTGATAGTATACACAACCAATACAATATGGATGAGACTAACTGAACCAAAAAATCATGGATAGGAATATAATGTTCACATTACTTGTGTGCAATATCAACACAAGATATTTAATTCTAACTTTTTTATTTCCGAAAAAAATAACATGGTCTGGAAATAATGATAAGAAATCTTCCTCAAAATTTCATTAAATATATTTCAAGCATGAATTTGTGATGTTGACTTTGACTTGATGTCTACTCATTCTCTGAGACCCTAACTGCCATAGACAGACCACACTTCTTACTTCGTTCGCTGACGGGCATGTCAATGTTAGCCAATGAGTTCTAGCCAATGTTTAGTTGGTGATGTATATTACATCTGGTTTATCACGATTGTGGTTGTCCACTAGGGTGTCGGCTGGGGCGTTCTCAACGAAGGTTCTCATGTTGACA
Source organism: Meghimatium bilineatum (assembly GCA_034231615.1). Lineage (NCBI taxonomy): Eukaryota > Metazoa > Mollusca > Gastropoda > Stylommatophora > Philomycidae > Meghimatium > Meghimatium bilineatum. The sequence goes on along the minus strand of CM067322.1, from coordinate 2,186,322 downwards.
AAGTTCGGTGACTGATTGTACCTTGCTAAAAATTTACCTCCAACGTACAACTTAAATGTCGGCATGGCTTTGATGTTCTCCATCTCGCACAGTTCTAGATAGAAGTTCACAAAATGGATAAAAGTTCACAAAATGGATAAAAGTTCACAAAATAGATGAAATATCACAAAATGAATAAAACTTCACAAAATGGATACAAGTTCACAAAATGGATTGAAATTCACAAAATGGATACAAGTTCACATAATGGATAACAGTTTAAAAAATGGTTGCAAGTTCACAAAATGGATACAAGTTCACAAACTGGATGAACGTTCACAAAATGGATACAAGTTCACAAAATCGATACAAGTTCACAAAATTGATAAAAGTTCACAAAATTGATAAAAGTTTAAGTTAGTTTGGTTAAGTAAAATGTACCTCTTATGGTGAGGTACGCTTCTTTCAACCGAGGAGGTTAGTCCAATTTTGGTTATATCAGAGTTTTGCAACCATCAAACTATAGTAGTGTTCGCGGTTCTGGTAATCCAGCCACCATGAATAACGGAACAATTAAAGGTTTAATTAGTAAAGATCTAATTAAGATTGTAATTTTGGCTGCACGTGTGTATTGAGTTCCATTTCATGTCTATGTAGCGTTTGATGGTGGCCCCATTCCACGTCCATGTAGCGTTTGATGGTGGCCCCATTTCACGTCGATGTAGCGTTTGATGGTGGTCTCATTTCACGTCCATGTAGCGTTTGATGGTGGTCCCATTTCACGTCCATGTAGCGTTTGATGGTGGGCCCATTTCTGGAACTGATACAGAATCTTTTATAGCATTTAAAAAACAAACTAATGATATCCTTAGTAATATTAGTCAAGCGTCATGTTGAATATTTATTACGAAATCTTTAGTAATATTAGTCAAGTGCCAAGATATATATTTGTTATGAGGATTAAGAATTTCAGTAAGTTACTTCCCTTGTAAGTGTATGTCATCATCATCATCAGGTGCCATGCCGGGTGGCGTAGGCGGTCATGGCTCTCCACAGCTCTCTGTCCACAGTATTATGTATCAAAGTCGTTGTTGTTTCTTTGTCGTGCCAGGTTGTCAAACTGTCTAATATTTTCTCACGTTGTCGCCCTCTGTCTCTGGTGCCTTCAATCTTGCCTGTTGTGATTATGTTCTCTAAACCTGCCTGTCTCATGAAGTGGCCAAAAAAAGAAGATTGCCTTTTTCTTATATTGTTGATTAAGGTCCGTTTCGCATTTAACTCTTTTAACACCTCTACATTAGTTTTTCTGGCAGTCCATGGTATTCTCAGCATTCTTCTGTAGAACCACATCTCCGTTGCCTCCAATCTCCCACTTTCCAGTTTGTTTATTGTCCAAGACTCGCACCCATATGTTAGTATAGGGGTTATATAGCACTGCAGAACTCTCTTTCTCACCTCTAATGACAAGGTCATATTACACAGTATATTTTCCATTTTTCTGAATGTTGTTTTTGCCTGTCCTATTCTGCATCTTATTTCTGTTGAACTTCTTCCATCTGCTGTTATAATTGTACCTAGATATTTGAATTGGTGGACCTGTTTTAATACTATATCATTCACTATGATCTTGCAAGGTGTGTTATTTTCTTTCTTTGAAATAACCATTACTTATGTATATATGTAATAACCATTAAGTGTATGTATATATGTATAAATATTTATATACATATATCTATTTGCTAAACAACCTTTCGGCATCGAGGGTAGAAGAGTTTTCTGGAGACGGCCCCCTTGTGCGCTGGGTATATTATAGAATTTGTCGCCTCCTTTATTTCAGTGGTCCATCGTTTTCGTGGTCGCCCTTTAGGTCTGCCTTCGCTGTATCTGTGTAGCATAACTTGCTACATACATATATATATATATACATTATGCATATATATTGACATATTTATATTACATTATATTATATTATTCTGGATTATACATGTAGAATTTTACACTCAGAAATATGACTTTCCTTGGGAAGTACGACAGTAGTTTTCCGTTGTCTTTTCTCGGTTTATGTACGGACTCTCCGCTAGCCTTTGGACTTACAGGTCCTAACTGCAAGGCAGCAGTGGGTTTACAAAGTTATGAAACCCAAAATGTTTACAATATCGAATACAGCGTCCTGCTGACTCTCCGATGAACCGTAAAGAATGATAAACATCCAATCCATATCCTCGAAAAATACACAGAAAACAATATTATTTCAATGTCATTACTTTCAATCTATCTATGTGAAGTATCCTTTGAAGAACGTTGTTATCACTACCACTCTGTAAGTCTCTCGGTTCTGTGCATACTGCCCAATCTCTTCCAGTGCCTTGTTCGGAATGTCTTCGATATCCCATGTCCATCGTAGTCTTGGTCTGCCTCTTGTTCTCCTCCCTGGAACTTTCCCTCCATGTTTCTAAACCAGTGTGTCTTTTATATGTCCGAAATATGCTAGCTTGCGTTGTTTCGATACTTTTATATGTCCGAAATATGCTAGCTTGCGTTGTTTCGATACTTTTGAGTAGCCAGTCTTCTTTTATGTTCAGATCAATATACACGTCTACTTTGGTGGTTCTTACGACCTTTCTATATTATATTTTGAATGTCGATTGTTTTCTTTTTCACTGCGGATTTCATTGTCCACTTCTCATAGCATACCACAAGAAAAAATATATCTTCTTAACAGTTGTAACTGTTGTTTTTTCTGTTTGCTGCTTGCCATAGATTTGTCATCTGTAATGTTTTTTTTGTGTAGGGTCATTGCTAATCTCTTTCTGATCTCTGCTGGGCAATCTCCTGTGGTGTTGGTCGTTTACCCGAGATATTCAGTTGCTGACATTTTATAGTTGTTCTTAGTCAATGACTATTGCAGGCGTGAGTTAATGTCTGTCCATGTGTATTCATGGTGTCTTTATTCTATTGAGATGCATATTGTGTGCCTCACTATAATGTTTAACTGACATAATCATGTGTTCTAAGCCTTGATGTTAGGGTGGCGCCATATGTACACCAATCTCATGTGGAATATGGAATCTCATGTTCTCCGATATTAATGGGTTTAAACTGTTCATAATGTGTGTCTTCTCGTACATTTCGCATGATGTTATCTGCGTATTTGCTGAACAAGTGTGCTGAGAGAATACATCCATGCCTGACTCCTTTTTTAAACCTCTAACCAGTCAGAAGTTTCTCCCTCGAAGCGGATAGAAGCCTGTTGTTCCTGGTAAAGCATTTTAATGAGTGATGTGGGCTGGTTTGGGAAGCCTATGCTTTCCTTTATGTTTCATAATCTCTGATGTATTGCACAGACACTAATTTACAATTCGTATTTGTTGCTATTTATTTGTTATATTAATAATCAGGGACAATAATACATTTCTACAGTTGTTATTGTTTCTTGTTTTTATTACTGCGGCACTCTCCACCTTGTCGGACATCCTCTGACAGTTTGCTACTGCAGCAGTGCCCACCTTGTCGGATGTCCTCTGACAATTTGGTTGCTATTCAAAAAAAGGGAATTATGCTTAATACCTTGTGCTGTTGGGTTACACCGAAGCTGTAGTATTTACGCCTTACCGCATTCAATTTCCACTGGAAGATATATATATATATATATATATATATATATATATATATATATATAGCATTCCCCTTATAGCGCATCCTTTTATAACATATTTCCCTATATAACAACACTTTTAAAATCCCCAACTGTATTATTTATACTGCATATAGCGATTTATGTTATTACATGCAAATTTTGTTTTGGTTCGGATCAAGTTGTTATAGCGGGATTTGACTGTGTGTATATATATGTGTGTGTGTATGTTTTTGCGTACGTGCGTTTGTGTGTGTGTTTGTATATATATATATATATATATATATATATATATATATATATATATATATACATATATATATGTAAAGAATAGATTCAACTCAGTATAATAGAACATTGACATAGTTCTTATTGTGTGAAGAATAGATTCAAATCTGTAGTAATAGAACATTGACATAGTTCTTATAAGAATATATATATATATATATATATATATATATATATATATATATATTAATCTTAATACTCACGTTCCTCTTTTGTGCAGTCCACTGCTGCGTAAAAACGGTTCTTGACCATGGTCGTTTTGGCTGCTTTGAGGAAGTGGGGTCTAGCGGACTGGCAATAGATACAATCCGGGTCATAAAACATGACCAGGGCTGCTTGGTCCTTGTTACCTGGTGAATAAGACAGAAGAGCAGACGTGATTGTTCTATGTAACACTGTTTTCAGTCATCAATAAATAATCAGCGAAGATCGAAAGAGATGGAAATGGAAATGTTCGCGCATCATAGCATTTATTGGGTGAAGAATAGATTCAACTCAGTAGTAATAGAACATTGACAAGTTCTTATTTTGTGAAGAATAGATTCAATTCATTGTAATAGAACATTGACATAGTTCTTATTTTGTAAAGAATAGATTCAACTCAGTGTAATAGAACATTGACATAGTTCTTATTTTGTAAAGAATAGATTCAACTCAGTGTAATAGAACATTGACATAGTTTTTATTTTGTAAAGAATAGATTCAACTCAGTGTAATAGAACATTGAAATAGTTCTTATTTTGTGAAGAATAGATTCAAATCTGTTGTAACAGAACATCGACATAGTTCTTATTTTGTAAAGAATAGATTCAACTCAGTATAATAGAACATTGACATAGTTATTATATTGTCAAGAGTCCTGTCTGCTCTACAAGCCATAGCAAACTGGAACCCAACAGCAGAACAACTATAAGCATCATTACTTCAAGCTAAAACATACTTACATCCTATGGCATCAATACTAAACTACAGTGGATACCACGCCACACAGGTATCTGTAGGGGGAAAAGTTATGATAAACTTGCAAAAAAAAGGGAGCAAGTACCCTCCAACCAGGAATTTCCACCAACCTTATAACAGCTGAACACAGTATCCGCAACAACTGCAAACACCAATGGGTGGACCGCTGGGCTACTGGCTCAAAAGGAAGAGTGCTATATGTGTGATAGTATCTGGTTACGGAACCCTTCACAAACAGGGGGCTTCACAGTAAGAAGCGAGAACCCTTCACAGATAGCGAGATATTGACGGCGTGAAATGCCACACATTGCATCTCTTGGGTAAATGTTGTCACCACGGACATCGCTGACACGCAATGAAAAGGTGTGTTTATCTAAGAACGTGTCAAGCGACGATAAAACACAAACGTGTGTTCTTATAAGAACGCGTCAAGCTTTGATCAAGTGCAACGTTTGTTTACCTAAGAACATGTCAGATAATAGACAGTCGGGAATCATACCAGGTAGAAGCTTTCTGGTTGGTCTGAGGCAACGTGGGTTTATTGTAACCAGAAGGATCAATTTCTGATTGGCCAGGGGTTTTCCTCTGGGGAAATGAAAGCTTTTGATTGGTTGGAAGTTTTTATAAGTTTGGAGAAACTTCTGAGTGGAGGAGGAAGAAGATTGCATTATCGACTGCCGAGCAGGGCGGTCGCATTTCACTCCTGAGGAAGCAGTCCCCGGAGTCAGTTCCCAGGTTAGAGGTCAGTCTCTATCAGGCTTGTCTCGGACAGTCAGTACTTGTCTCCCAGGAGAGGCAAGCCCTAGTTAGTCTCGCAACAGTCAGAGTTAGAGCGAGATAGTTAGTCGGTGTATACTCTCTAAGACTTAGCTTATAACCAGAGTGAAACAATTTCTGGATGTGTTAGCGTAATTTGTAATCTGAGTTGATTATATTATTGCCCAGTTGCAGATAATTTAGGATTAGTCTGCAGAGTTGAGGACGGACTCGAATAAGACTAGATTGTGACTTGTGCCTTGTGTTTATTTGCCTCTCTTATGAGTATGATGCTATTAATTGATGTATATCAACTTGTGTAAATAAACCTCATATTCTGGGAAAGGAGTGCTTTGGTTAACTGATTGATGTCGAGCAGTATTACACAGATTTAGACCTGGTCACAGCACCAGTATTCCAGTAAGTCCTAAAAGGCATTTTCTTCCGTCGCAAATTATTGTGACGCTACAGATCTTCTTTCTGTCACACTAGTCTGTCCAGGACAGACAGTCAACTATATGTTTTCGGTAACAAGTTGTTTCTGTCACACATAAGTGCAGATCATGTTACTGTTACATATGCAGACATTTCATAACCGTATTAACATTGCAGCATAAATAGACTGCACCGCAAAGATCAAACCACAACATTTAGGATGCGAACAACACATGCACAACTTAACAAACACATGCAATCCACCGAATACGAATGTGTCGAGCCATTGGCGCAAATAAAACTGCGGCACAACGCACTTCCATTCTCTGGACTACATCCTGCTGAAAATATAATAGGATCATGGTCATGCTACAAGAGATATCTAGCGGGAGTTTGAGAATGAACGCTGAAGAAGAAGAATCACCTACAAAGGAGTACCACAGACCATACTACAATCACTACAACAGACAAGAGGAGGAAACAGTAAAACATCACATTATTGAATGCCCTGCACTACAAGACATACAAAAACAACTGTTACCAGCAAACCCATCACTAACACCCTTTATACAGACACAACACAGCTCAAGAAGACATACACCTACCACCACTTGGCACAGGGAAGAAAGAGTGAAAGCTTGCAACCCCGAGGATCCGATAAGTAAGTAAGTATTGTTCATAATTCTTGTATTGTCGAGAGTAGATTCTACTCAGTAGTAATAGAACATCGACATTCAAGGGCTTGTTATATGCCCTTACCCTGACCATGAAAGGGTAGGTGGAGGTAGTTCACATTTGGCACATAGCACATTCAAATTGTAACGGATAAATTTCCCGCCACAATTGATTTTTCCAATATGGTGCATGGAGGGACACACCCTATTGACCGGATTTACTGCTTCAATTGTTTGTCAGAACAATGGAGAAATCGGAGACCACGAATGTGATGCAATTTTGGATGTTACATTTACAGAAATACACAGAGAGATTGAGCAGACATATGGAGATTTGGAGAGTGCTGTCCTTCATATGTTTCTGTAGAAAATAGGTGTAAGCAGTTTAAGTGTGACAGTTCCCATGTTGTTGATCTGTCAAGATCAGGAAGACAGTCCACATAGTTCAACGGTGAAAATTCTGCAAGAAAATCATTGACCAGGATAGGTAAATGACGGTTCATTACGGGACGTGTGTCCACATTTTTTTAACGAAGCAAACCATACATTATTTAACGAAACGAACTTTCACTATGAACGCATACAGAGCAGCATCCATCGATCCTGGAAGATTGTTCGGTTGGGAGTCCTCAGTGCGTTGCGCGCAGATCGAATGATCGGTGGCAGACGCTGTGTGTGTTTTACTATGTCCTCGTCACGGAAGCTATATGAAATCAAGCGTAATATTACAAAGTTGGAATATATGGGATAAGTCTCCTCGCAATGAACCAAAATTACAATTGCAGAACTATCTTATTCAGCTAAACTCAGTGAGTATGCTTTTTTTGGTTAAATTTTACACATCAGATTGAATAGGAGAAAATTGGGTTTCAGCTAGTTCTTGCATCTGTTGATATGTGAACAAAAACAAACGAGGATTGGTTGCTGTTTCCAGCTAGTTCTTGCATCTGTTAATATGTGAACAGAAACAAACGAGGATTGGTTGCTGTTTCCAGCTAGGTCTTGCATCTGTTAATATGTGAACAGAAACAAATGAGGACTAGTTGCTGTTTCCATGGAAAGTCAAAGGTGTCGTCAAACTGACAGATGACCTGCCCCATGGAAATACTACAAAAACATTTTTTAATACACCAATTCATTTATTTAAAATTCAAATTGTTATATACACCAATTCACTTATTTAAATTTGAAATTGTTTTGTTTTAAATCTAAAATACAATCATGTAGTTTTTTGGTCCTTTTTAAGGGGGAAAAGGGTGGGGGTGTCTTCGACGTAAACATGAGGGACCCCTTAATTCTGGACAGTTTTTTTACTATCAAAAATAGGCAAACATTGTTGCCGTAATATATCCACAGACAACATTTCATTTTTAGCCGTAAGTAATAGTCAGTTCATGTTCATCTTTAGGTCATAGTTCATGCTGAAATAATACATCAGTAGTTCATATTCAGACACGCTTCACAGTCAAGTCATAGTCACCCACACATCGCAGCAAGTTCATGTTCAGACACACTTCACAGTCAAGTCATAGTCACCCACACATCGCAGCTAGTTCATGTTCAGACACACTTCACAGTCAAGTCATAGTCACCCACACATGGCAGTCAGTTCATGTTCAGACACACTTCACAGTCAAGTCATAGTCACCCACACATCGCAGCTAGTTCATGTTCAGACACACTTCACAGTCAAGTCATAGTCACCCACACATGGCAGTCAGTTCATGTTCAGACACACTTCAGTCAAGTCATAGTCACCCACACATCGCAGCTAGTTCATATTGCGTTAAACTGTCAGTACGGACTCACCTAAAACCTGAGCAAAATTGCCCTTGACCAATGACTTAATAGATCTGGACTGAATAAATGCATCGTAAGATAGGTCTGGTTTCTTAGTGACAACTTGTGCAGGCATTCTCTTTACCGTTTCCCATACAGAATCCTACAGACATCAGAGCAGACTATGGTAAAATAATAGTGCCTACGTACAACACAAGGTCGACCAGCTTGGCAGGGAACTCACAGACTATCAGACTATAGGTCATGTGTGAGATATAATACATACAACAGTATACAAGACAGTCAATACAAGACAGTCTATACAAGACAGTCTATACAAGACAGTCTATGCGTTCTATGTAACGCTAATCGAACTTGTGTTTTACAGCATTCTCACTTATTATCGATAAATGGAGAAATGACACGTTTAAAAAAAAATCTGCTGTGCCTATACGGTGGCATATTGATACATATACTAGACCTCTTTCTGCATGGCCGCCATATTAACTATTTAATTGTCAAATGTCTCATCTAACCATTGTTAAAGTATATTGGCAATGTAATTTACCAACCGTTTTTCACGCATATACATTTCCATATTTTGAAAACATCTACATTTCCATATTTTAAAACATCTACATTTCCATATTTTAAAACATCTACATTTCCATATTTTAAAACATATACATTTTCATATTTTAAAACAGCTACATTTCCATATTTTGAAAACATCTACATTTCCATATTTTAAAACATCTACATTTCCATATTTGAAAACATCTACATTTCTATATTTTGAAAACATCTACATTTCTATATTTTGAAAACATCTACATTTCTATATTTTGAAAACATCTACATTTCTATATTTTGAAAACATCTACATTTCTATATTTTGAAAACATCTACATTATATATTTTGAAAACAAGTACATTTCTATATTTTGAAAACATCTACATTTATATATTTTGAAAATATCTACATTTCTATATTTTAAAACATCTACATTTCCATATTTTAAAACATCTGCATTTCTATATTTTAAAACATCTACATTTCCATATTTTAAAACATATAAATTTTCATATTTTAAAACAGCTACATTTCCATATTTTGAAAACATCTACATTTCCATATTTTAAAACATCTACATTTCCATATTTGAAAACATCTACATTTCTATATTTTGAAAACATCTACATTTCTATATTTTGAAAACATCTACATTTCTATATTTTGAAAACATCTACATTTCTATATTTTGAAAACATCTACATTTCTATATTTTGAAAGCATCTACATTATATATTTTGAAAACATCTACATTTCTATATTTTGAAAACATCTACATTTATATATTTTGAAAATATCTACATTTCTATATTTTGAAAACATCTACATTTCTATATTTTGAAAACATCTACATTTCTATATTTTAAAACATCTACATTTCCATATTTTAAAACATATACATTTTCATATTTTAAAACAGCTACATTTCTATATTTTGAAAACATCTACATTTCCATATTTTAAAGCATCTACATTTCTATATTTTGAAAACATCTACATTTCTATATTTTGAAAACATCTACATTTCTATATTTTGAAAACATCTACATTTCCATATTTTCTTATTTAAATTTGATTGCAAGCTGTGCGACAGGTTTTTGTGTGGATATTTACTACTGGTGTATGCACGCTGTCTATTATACTCATGTATAAATGTAGATCGGACTCTCATAATAACATTACACGAACTAAAATAACGTTAGCAATGACATATTTGTCAGTGTGAAATGAATGAGTTGATTATTGGAGAGATGTAATACAAGTGTATAGGTAGGTATAGTTCTTGAAGATTAAGCATGATTTTAGTAGTTTGCAAAATGACAAATGTGTCATTTTTTGCCATTTTTAACGAACAATTTGACCATAAACAGTTCCTACCATCTGGCAACTCTAATTTGCTGATCTCTATATATCTTATCCCAAACGCATCTATTAAAGACAAAAATGGCAAAGTTTTAACAACAACTGAACAACAAAAGCAAAGATAGGCCGAACATTTCCAATATCTTCTTAACAGACCACCACCCCAATCTACTCCAAATCTAGAGGAAGAGGAGACAATGCCACCACTAGAATCTTCGATAGAAAATTTCACCCTTGAAGAGGTAAAACAAACCATTAAGAAATTACAAAACTATAAAGCAGCAGGTCAAGATGACATCACAAGTGAAATATTAGAAGCAGCAAATGATAATACCTTGTCATTTTTACTGAATATTTTCAATATGATTTGGAAAAACGAATGCCCACCCCAACAATGGAAAAATGGCATCATTATCAAATTACCAAAAAAAGGAGACCTAACAAACTGTGATAACTGGAGTGGAATCACACTGCTATCCGTACCTGGCAAAATTCTTTGTAATATGATGCTTGCAAGATTAAAGTCATCCTTAGACAAAAGACTTAGAGAAGAACAGTCAGACTTTAGACCAGGTCGTTCCTGCCTCGACCATATATTCACTCTTAGAACAATAATAGAAGAATGTCTAGAATTTAGATCTAATCTCATAATAAACTTCGTTGATTTTCAAAAAGCCTTCTACAGCATCCATCAAACATCGACCTACGCTTTGGGAAATTAAAAAAATATATGGATTCCAAAATAAATATATAAATGTGATAAAATCATCCTATACCAACTCAAAATGCTGTGTTAGAACAGAAAAAGGCAATTCAGAATGGTTCCCCTTGATTACTGGTGTTAAACAAGGCTGCCCTATGTCACCATTACTATTCAATATCGCAATTGACTGGGCTATGAGAAAAAGCACACCCAACACAAATTTAGGAATCAAATGGATAAATAAAACAACAGAAGACCTGGATTTTGCCGATGATCTTGCACTATTGAGTAAAAACCATCAAGATGAACAAACAAAAACTGATAGATTAAAACTCATTGCAGGACAAATAGGTCTCCAAATCAATTCAGCAAAAAACAAAAATTATTGACTTCAAAAATTCACCTAACGAAATTACTTTAAATGGACAACAACTTGAAAAAGTACAGAAATTCTCCTATCTAGGAAGCAAATTAACACTCGACGGTGATGTCATGGCAGAAATTACAACTCGCATTGCCCTAGCATCAAGTGCATTTAACAGACTGTCTAATATCTGGAAGTCAAAGTCAATCAGCACACGCACGAAAATGCGGTTATTTAATTCCTGTGTTATTCCGGTTCTATCATATGGATGTGAGAGCTGGAAAAGCTCTTTATCTTCAGAAAAGAAATTACTGAGTTTCGAGAACAAATGTCTTCGTAGGATAACTAACACCCATTGGAGTGAATTCAAATCGAATGATAAAATCAGAGAAGAGACACATCAAAATTTCATCACAGATGTTATCAGAAAACGCCGTTGGTCCTACATCGGGCATGTCCTACGCGCAGACACCAACAGAATACACCACCAATCTCTTGATGGATACCTACAGGCAAAAGAGCAAGGCGTAGACCAAAAGAAACACTCAGAAGAACAATACTTAGAGAAAGTAAAACAAACAATATTCATACTATTCAAGAACTTCACAGAATAGCTTTGAACAGACAGAATTGGAGAGATCTGACCTCTGCCCTATGCGCTAACTTCAGCGCAATAGGAAAATGAATGAATGTATGAATCTATCTGTTGTATTTTCTCTGCTTATGCTGTAAGGCGTCGCAGGCCTGAATGATGTTTGGTTTTCGGGCTATGACACAGTGGATCGCTTGATGTGCAGTAATCTTGTCTTATAATGTCGATAGCTCCTTCAATCCACATTCTTCTTGGTCTTACTCTGCATCTTTATGTTTCAATTTGTATGCTCTTGCGTATTCGATAAACGGATTTCCTACTGAAAGCAATGGCAAACTACAAGGGTAATGTGCCTAGTGATTCTGTTTTGAATATTCTAATGGTCTAAAGCAAATGTTACTATCAACAACAAAAAATACAATGAAGCCAAAAACCTAATATGAAGAAAATAAAAATTATGACAACGGATAAAGTGAATGTACGACCAAAGATAATAATTGACAGTTTCGAACTAGAGGACGTAACAAATGTCCAGTATTTGGGCACAAACATAAATAGCTCAGGAGACTACGATATCGACATCAAGAGAAGACTTGCAAAGGCGACTCTGAAACTTGCGCAAATGAAAAATCTTTGGCAAGGTACCAGCAGCATAGCCAAACTATGTATGATCAGAACATGCATATTTCCAGTGGCAATATACGGTTGTGAGGCATGGACATTAAATAAATCAATAGCAAAGAGAATCCCTGCTTTAGAAATGAGATGCTACAGAAGAATGTTACGTATACCATGGATAGCTAAAAATACAAATCAGAAAGTGTAAAGATCAATAAACGTCGAAGAGGACTGGTTCCTTAACAACATCATAACAAGAAAGTTGTGTTTTGTGGTCATATTAAGAGACATAACAGCATTGAAAGATTAATAGCTGAAGGCAGAGTTAACGGCAGCAACAAAAGAGGGCGCCCAATACGACGATGGTGCAGTGATATATATATACATACATACATATATATATATATATGGTTGTTTAAACATGTCTCTTGCTGCGACAAGTCAACTCGCCCAGAATCGTGGAGTGGTCAGAGAATCCATAAGCAAGACCAGGTTCTGGAAAGAATATGTGCACTTAACAAATTATTCTTGTTTGGTACATTGTGATGGTAAACATCACCCCCCCCCCCATCCCAACCGTCGTTAACGGTGTTCAATGTAAAAGACCCCACAAAACAAAGTGATTACTTTCTTGTAAAAAAGACCCCACAAAACAGAGTGATTACTTTCTTATAAAAAGACCCCACAAAACAGAGTGATTACTTTCTTGTAAAAAAGACCCCACAAAACAGAGTGATTACTTTCTTGTAAAAAGACCCCACAAAACAGAGTGATTACTTTCTTGTAAAAAGACCCCACAAAACAGAGTGATTACTTTCTTGTAAAAAGACCCCACAAAACAGAGTGATTACTTTCTTGTAAAAAGACCCCACAAAACAGAATGATTACTTTCTTGTAAAAAAGATACAAGATGAATACACTCTTCCCTTAAAAATAATATCTACTCTTCTGATCGTACTTGCGTTCATTTCCGTGTAAGTTCAGGATAAGTTCTTCTTCTTTAGTTCTCACATTCCTGCAGAATAACAGGATATAGTCCGGAGAACGGAATGTGCCGTGTCGCATTTTACAGTTTTGTTGTGATAGCTTCACCTTCCATCCCGACACATTCAATTTCAGCATGACTTATGTGTCCCTTTGACCCTATATATGAAATGGGACGGAAAACTCAACCCTATAAGTTTCTTAGTCGCCCCTCACATCATGCATAAGCAGACAAACAGTGTTGATATTCTTTGCTCCTATTTACTGCCTGGGAACTCAAGGACGATCGAAATAAGTAAAGTCAAGTAAAATCACATTGTGATTCGTATATTAAACAACGAAATTGTTTACGGTATCTGATTACTCGTAAGTTAAACGTGACGTTTTATGATAGGGTTAATCATATTTCTCGGTGTACAGTGTACCTCTTGCCGTAACTAGCGGCCAATAACTAGAAGGATACAGAAATATTCATACAAGTAGTGTGTTACGATCCACAATATCTGTGTTCGTCCATCACAAATGATGATGACCATTATTTTACATCCATTTTTGAAAATTCAGTTAGAATTATGATCATGCATAATAGTTCGTAGATGGCTAATGAGCCCTATTCGAGCTGTAAATGTCCTTGGACAGTTCGGACATGGAATGACCACTGTGGGCGGATTTTGGTATATCCGTAACTTTCTAGCTACTCTCCGCTGTTGGGCTTCAGCATTTCTCCTTTTTTCACAAGATGATGCGTTCTTTTTTACTGTAGAACGCCATGTAGATCTATTTTGTGCAAGTTCTTCCCATGTATCTTGGTCTATTCCAAACGCTTTCAGTGATGTCTTTAACGAGTCCTTGCAGCGCTTCTTTAGTCAACTATCTATATATTACAATATATGACATGAATATCTTACAAAATTATAGAAAAATACTGAAAATAACTGCCAAATTAATGTGACATACCTCAGTTTCAGAGTTTGTAATGTGTTTGTTGTGATGGCAACAACGCAAAATGGATGACACGTGTTGATTGCTAAGTGACGTCATTGAGTAATGGCGTTTTAAGGGGCACATTTAATGGTTAAAAGTACTTCCAATGCATCAATGCATTAATGATGTAAAAATACATCAATATAGAATAGATGTAGCATTTTATAATTATCATTCTTTGTTTGTAATTTGTTAATATGTTAATACTTCCAATGCCATGAAGAATGTATTAACATATTAACAAATTACAAACAAAGAATGATAATTATAAAATGCTACATCTATTCTATATTGATGTATTTTTCAGAAACATGGACAATGAATAGACATCTAGAAGACAGACTTGATGCCGTGAAATGTGGATATATCATCATCAAGTGCCGTCTCCGCAACGAAGGTTGGCTGCAACGTATCTCCAACATCTCCTGTCTCTTGTCTTGGTGGTGCACTCTGCTAGACTGTAACCTGTCCATCGTGTAATGTTACTCTCCCACTTGTATCTCTGCCTACCTCTTGCTCGCTTCCCTTTGACTTTACCCTCAAGTAAGGTCTTCAATAGGGTTCATGTCTTTTAATGTGTCCAAAGTATTTTATTTGCCTGATCTTTATTTCTCTTAGTAGTCCTTTCTTCATATTAAGTGTTTTTAGCACCTCTTTATTTGTTTTCTTCTCTTTCCATGATGTTCTCCCTATTCTTCTATATACCCACATCTCAAAGGCATCAATTTTGTCTTCTAATTGTTTATTTAGTGTCCATGTTTCTGAGCCATACATTAATATGGAATAGATGTAGCATTTTATAATATATAATATATATATTATAATATGATATATTATAATATATATATTATATTATATATTATAATATATATATTTTATAATATATAAGTGGATATATAGATGAACAGTAAGATTCCCGCTGAAATCCACAAGGAAAAAATATTTCCCACCTGTACTAACTCTTTATAACGTGCTGGAGAGAAGATGAAATCCCCATGACATGCGGGATGTACAGATAGTGACCCTACAAGAACAAGGGGGACAACTGTGACTGCAATAACTACAGAGACATCTCCCTTGTCAGCATCATCGGCAAGGCTTTTGCAAGTATTCGTCTAAAGCGACTCCAACTGCTTGCCGAGGGTGTCCTAGCAGAGTCATAGTGAGGTTTCAGAGCCAAAAGATCTACTATCACAATATCTACTATCAAAAGATCTACTACTAAAAGATCTACTATCGGCATGATTTTATCCTTCATTAACTAATGGAAATGTCACGAATCAGTGGTCGAAGACGGACAATGTTGACTCAAGCTGAGATGCGAGTTAGTGTCATCTGAACGGACATAGTTCAAATCCCGCTTGCTGTATGATTTTTTCTTAATAAATCGTTGAAGCTTCTATATTATATTATTAATATCTTTGATGATGGTCCTCTTTTCCTGGTAGTGGATTTCTCTGACTTTTTCTATGGGGGTGATGATGTCAGGACAATCAAAAAAAAAATACTTAGGCCATAAATATACCACAGACCAGAAAGACACCAAAGACCACAAAGATAACTTCTTCTTCTTCTTCTTCTGCGTTCGTTGTCAAACTCCTGCAGATTAACAGGATGTAGTCCGGAGAACGGAATGCGTTGTGTCATGGTTTACAGCATTGCTACGATATCTGCGCCTTTCGGCCTGACACATCCGACTTCAGCATGGCTTTGGGTCACTGACCCTATATGGGATGGGACAGCCAACTCCATCCTATAAACTCCTTAGTCGCCTTTTACGACATGCGTGGAAGATAAACAGTGTTGCTATTCTTTGCTCCCCTTTCGGGCCCTGGCATCACACGGGCGGCAAAGATAACAAAGACCACAAAGATACCAAAGACCACAAAGATACCAAAGACCACAAAGACACCAAAGACCAGAAAGACACCAAGACCACAAAGATTCCAAAGACCACAAAGATACCAAAGATCACAAAGATACCAAAGACACCAAAGACCACAAAGATACCAAAGACCACAAAGATACCAAAGACCAGAAAGACACCAAAGACCACAAAGATACCAAAGACTACAAAGATACCAAAGACCACAAAGATACCAAAGACCAGAAAGACACCAAAGACCACAAAGACCACAAAGATACCAAAGACTACAAAGATACCAAAGACACCAAAGACACCAAAGACCACAAAGACCACAAAGATACCAAAGACTACAAAGATACCAAAGACCACAAAGATACCAAAGACTACAAAGATACCAAAGACCACAAAGATACCAAAGACCAGAAAGACAGCAAAGACCAGAAAGACACAAAAGACCACAAAGATACCAAAGACCACAAAGATACCAAAGACCACAAAGATACCAAAGACCACAAAGATACCAAAGACCACATGAGCAACTCAGACAACACAGAACTGAAAGTGACAGCCATCATGCAAGTGAGGATATACTCAGGGGGAGATTTCAGAACCTATGGGTTTGTGTGCAGTGAAGATAATTTATATCGACTATTCAACCCAGTGACTGACTAACTAGCAAAGATGACATTCACAGAAACACGAAAACTGGCTGGGATTGTGAAAACATCTGATGACTGCTACAACATCTCCGGGATATGCTACGTCATAATAAATTACTGCCTCACGGCAAAAAAAGGCACCGAAAGCCTCATAATTTCCAAAAAAGAACGCAGGGGAAAAACAAAATCTATTTCTGAAGAGTGTGGCGCATGGTTAATCAATATAAGGTAATACTGCGTGTAACGTAACAACAATAGTACTTACATAGAACACATGCTTTTAGAAAGTTCCATTTGAATACGACGGACTATCACTAAAACTAAGGGGTTATGAGTAATAAACAAGAAAACATAGAAATTACAATACACAAGACATTTTCAACGTTTCGAATCGTAAAGCCTTTCTCAAGAATAAACCCATAAACTCCTTTACATCTCCAAGAGTCCAGGCGCAGTCTCGCGTAGAATATGGCCGTCTACAATAAAGATCTTCCTGCATAATTAATTCGTTTGATTATTGTTGGGGTTTCGCTTGGCCACTATTTAAATACTTGGAATCGCATATAAAAAATAGCCAAGACGATTCCAAGTATAAAGATAGTCGCCAACCGATAGCCAATAATCAAAAACGTAACTAATAGGGTCCTAATTAATTCTGTTGGAAGTTCTGTTATACTGCTCACGGCCTCTCTTACAATAACCTGCTCCTTTGTCGGAAAGTCTATGCCATGTCAAGACCTACCTGCTCACAGCTAAATTGATTAGTTCATCAGCATCATCATCGTGTGTCGATAGCTACCTGCTCACAGTTAAATGGACTATTTCATCATCATCATGTGTCAAGATTTACCTGCTCACAGTTAAATGGGTTATTTCATCATCATATGTCAATAGCTACCTCCTCACAGCTAAATAGATTATTTCAGAATCATCGTAGCTCAAGAAGAGCTACCTGCTCACAGTTAAATAGATTATTTCAGAATCATCGTAGCTCAAGAAGAGCTACCTGCTCACAGCTAAATGGATTATTTCATCATCATCATGTGTCAATAGCTACCTGCTCACAGTTAAATGGACTATTTCATCATCATCATGTGTCAAGATTTACCTGCTCACAGCTAAATGGATTATTTTAGCATCATCATGTTACATGCTGATGATGACGACCAGATACGTGTGGTCATTTTTCTTCGTTAGATAAGTGACTGGACTTGGTTGTTGATATACATAACTTGTTCATCATATCAAATTTCATATTTAGATTTGATAGTTGG
This sequence comes from Meghimatium bilineatum, assembly GCA_034231615.1. Lineage (NCBI taxonomy): Eukaryota > Metazoa > Mollusca > Gastropoda > Stylommatophora > Philomycidae > Meghimatium > Meghimatium bilineatum. The sequence goes on along the minus strand of CM067322.1, from coordinate 2,167,836 downwards.
TCAAAGCTGATCCCCCTAATTTTCTTTACCACGAATTTTTGACATTTAAATGTCATTCTCATCCTCTCTTCTTTATTAATATCGTTTGCTCATTTCTTCCTAATATAATTTGTGTACTATTCCTTTTGTGTTTGTTTTTCTCACGTTGAAGACTTTTTAATCGAAACGTCATCTGCTTTTTTATTTTTTTATATTTTTTGTTTTGTGGTTGTTAATGTGTTGTGCATTTTGATATTGACAACACTCCTAACATATTTCCGTTTCACCTTATTGCTTTGTGTTACCCTAGTTCTCACATCTCCGGTGCATCGGGTTGATTCCCAGACACAAGATATTTATCTCTGTATATATTTGACATCTTGTTTCTCTACCATTAAACCCATTTCTCTAGTCCTTGCTCGCCTTCAAACTTTCCTTCGAGTACAAATTCACTGTGTCGTATTTTAATCTCTTTCAACATTGAAGGTAAAACGGTGTGTAAGTAATACCTGGTCTAGGCACTGCTTGTTCTAAGTACCTGTATTTACACAGACGGCTTACATGCAATGTCGAGGGATAGCTTTGTTTAGTTCTAAGATTGATAAAATGAAACAACAAACTCTAGAATTTATTTTTCTCGGTCGCTGATATTTATAATCTTTCTTCAAACCGCACAGATACAAACATGACACCCCCAATTACTGATGTTTGGAACATTCCAACAGCGCGTACCAGTAGGCCAGAAGCCGCTGTATCGGACACACACGGCCTAAATTTCCAAGCAACCTCTCTCTACAAATAGTTACAACTGTCTTGTTATAGTGCCGTCCTTTCCAGGAGGCGAGAAAACTTTACATCTATTTATGCAGCCCCCCCCCCATCCCCAAATCACTATAACACCAATCTATATCTACAAATTATGGCTACATGTTTCTACTATTTCATCTTCCCTGCTACAATTATCAGCAAATAATGAATGTAAATAATTCATTATTAATAACACATATGTGTCAGCACATTTATAGTAATTGAAGAATCATTCCCCGCGTGTAAAAATGAAAATTAAGCATAGAAATTGAAAACTAAGATTTGGCTGTTAATAGTTTTTGTATTTCCGTGAAGACAGCGAGGATGGGATATAAAAGTGTAGCATCTTTGTTATAAATTTCTTGCTGGTTTTAAAGAAGAACGCGTTTGCCGGCATTGTTTGCAATGGGTGCTGACGTCACTCTTCGTGCCACATGCGCTCAACCCTAAACACTGAACTTTGATTCTCCAAGCCCAGCCAACCAACCAACCTTTCTCACCTAAGCCTAAGCTGTGTCAAAACACCAAGGATTTCTATCTCATACACAGGTTTGTCTTATCATTTTTATTATCATACTGTTGTAACAAATATCAACTGACATCATGTGGACGTGTAAGACGATGCAGGTATAGACACTAGAACAGATATCACGTTTTTCATGCGGTTTTTTCCCCCCTTCAATCGAATAAAGCATCGCGTCTATTTGGCGTTACCATTGCTTGCTTACTGCCCGATTACCCATCGACATTTTTAGAAGGTATTTGAGCGCTGTTTTCACCCGTTGTAAAGATGTATTTAGCTATGAAACTTGGATATTATGATTGATAAATTGATGCTGTTTATTTTGATGTGTGTTTTGTGATATTTTGACCCGGAATCACTCGGATTTCCCGAATAAATGTCGTCTGCTCGACATCAGACGGCAACCTTCTGCAGTCGGCAAAGTATTGACCATAATTTTCTTCCTAGCCATTTTTATCTGTCGACATATTTTATTTCGCCAGCCGACCCGCTAGTGAGGAGCGTTATTTCTTATATCATCCTTCGTGGTTGTTTTCAGGACTTGTAAGAGAATTCATTGTCACGTGGGTTTGTTATGATTGTGTTTCTGGGAAAAAAACGTTTGTTGTGGTCATGATAACAATCATTTCTACTTTGTAGCTCCATTTTTGGAGCATCGTCGTTGTAATTTGGTTCGTGTGTTTTATTGAACTGGCTTATGCGTAAAGGTAAATTCCACCTGTCCTTATTGGATAGGGTTTGAGTTAGAGGAATAACACAAAAGCTTGTCCCGTTACGTTGTGCAACATTACTACTGCCGCTAATTCCTAAATGACAATTGTTTGGATCATTTTTGAGAATCGATGGACTACATACCAAGATTTGGACATTTTCGACAGACACAGAAAGTGAGTACAGATATTGGGAGCGTAATGATTTTACCATTGAAAACTTTAAGAAAAATTTGTTACTGTAGTTAGACGGTCTTGTCCAACACCATCGAGCAATAGAGACATATTCCAGCAGACCAGGGCCTATAAAATAAACGATGTGTGTTACTCTTTGTTCATCATCACATCCCACTCTTTGTTCATCATCACATCCCACTCTTTCTTCATCATCACATCCCACTCTTTCTTCATCATCACATCCCACTCTTAGATCTTCACATCCAACTCTTAGATCTTCACATCCAACTCTTAGATCTTCACATCCAACTCTTAGATCATCACATCCAACTCTTAGATCTTCACATCCAACTCTTAGATCTTCACATCCAACTCTTAGATCATCACATCCAACTCTTAGATCTTCACATCCAACTCTTAGATCATCACATCCAACTCTTAGATCTTCACATCCCACTCTTAGATCATCACATCCCACTCTTAAATCTTCACATCCAACTCTTAGATCTTCACATCCAACTCTTAAATCTTCACATCCAACTCTTAGATCTTCACATCCAACTCTTAGATCTTCACATCCAACTCTTAGATCTTCACATCTAACTCTTAGATCATCGCATCTAAAGTGAAAAGGATGTAGTTAAAATAAAAAAGTTGTGCACAAGACCTAAACTCAATACATCCATAATGCTTGATGAAGATTGCCTTATTTATAAACTTCTGATTTTTACCATAATTCATTAAAGCTTCCTACTTAATATATATTCAAGCTGTGATTGTCTTCTTCAGCATTCATTCTCAAACTCTTGCTAGGCCTTTCTTGTAGTAGGGCAATGGCCCTACAATATTTCAAGAAAAATGGGAGTCCAGAAAATGGAAATGTGTTGTGTTGCCATTTTATTTGTTGCCAATGGTTCAACACATCCATCTTTGGCGGAAAGCTGTGACTAACATCACTCCTTTGCCACACCTTTCTAGATCTGCCATAGCACCCATTTTTTTAGACTTGTTCGACCCTGGCATTCATTGTGCTTTGTAAAAATAAACCCTGCTTTCTTGAACTATATATTAACACAGCAACTGAGGTCGATGCTTTGTACAACTCCTTAAATAAAAATTCCTAGTGCAAATAATTTTTACATGCAAAAAAATTTACCCAAAGGTTTTCCCACTGACTCTAGGAGCATGGAATGTATGCAAACTTCTCAACAATGGCTCAAACACAAATAAATTTGTTCTGTGAACAGCCCTGATTGGGAGAGAACTAGCAAGGTACCATACTGACAGTAGTTCTGAGTGAAATGTGCCTTGCTGAAGTCAGCCAGCTCTGCAAAAGAGGTGCCGCTATACATTCTTTTGGAGCGGAAGAGGAACTGAGGAAAGACGCGAAACAGGAGTAGGCTTTGCTATTAAAATAGAACTCGTTGGCAAACTAGCAGGCCCGCAAAAGGCAATAAATGATCGCCTCATGACGGTAAAAAGTCCCACCTGCTCTCAGTTAAGAAATATGTAAGAATCATCAGTGCGTATGTGCCAAAACTGACAAATTCAGAAGTTAAAAGATAAGTTATATGATGAACTTCATGCAGCTATCACTGCTGTTCGAAAAGCTGATAAGCTCATATTACTTGGAGATTTCAATACAAGAGTGGGTACAGATAATATTTCATGGAACGGTGCAATAGGTAAATATGGGGTGGGTCAATGCAACAGCAATGGACTTTGTCTTCTACAAACATGTGGTGAACATCACACCATGTTCTAACACCATATTTCAACTTTCAATCCGGTACCAGATGTCCTGGATGCACCCGCGATCAAGATGCTGGCATCTTACAGATATGAAATTTTAAGAAGAAAGGACTGCCAAGATGTTTGAGTAACAAAATCCATGTGTGGTGCAGACTGCTGGACTGACCCTCGTCTTATTGTGTAAAAACTAAAAGTTCGCACCCAGCCTGCCAGACGCCCACAGGGAAACAAAGCAAAGAAAAGCATAGACATCAGAAAGCTATTAATGTTAACACACAACAGTACCTAGCCTCTACTCTAGATAAATGTCTGAAATCTACACTACCAGAGCAAGATGTGGATACAAACTGGACATATGTGAGCAAACAAGTTTGTGACACTGCTACAGAGAAACTAGGACATTCTGTTAAGAATAAAAATGACTCGTTTGATGATAATGATAATACAATTAAAGAAATGTTGGCAGAATACCAGCTTCACAAAGCATACTTAAGATCCAATATAAACGTCTTAAAAAGATGTACTCAACGGCAAATGGAAAATAATACAAAATAAATTGCGCCATATGAGGGACTGATGGCTGAGTAAGAAAGCAGATGAGATACAAAGATTTGCAGACACAACAAACTGAGGAACTTCTTTGATGCACTTAAAACATATGGTTCTATGATGCACTTAAAACATATGGCCTTGTAGCGATTAAACTTAAAATCTTTTCCCCTTCTCAATGCAATGAAACCCACAACTATTTGTAGAGAAAGATAAAATTCTTCCGCACTGGGTGGAATACTTCGAGCACATTTTCAATAACCATCATCAATAAATGAAGAGGCTATGAACTGACTACTGCAGGTTCCTCTCAATGAAGCACTAGCTGGCATCCCTACTTTGGAGAAAACTCATAAAGCAATTTATCCGCTTTCTAGTGGAAAAGCACCTGGCTTCAATTCAATATCAATCGAAATGTATAACGGTAAGTTTGGTGATAAAAACACGTTTCCTGTCTCAAATGGATTTAAACAGTGATGTGTATTAGCGCTTACCCTGTTCAGCATCATGTTCTCTGCTATGTTTGATGATGCTTTCAGAGATCTGGACTTGGGAGCAGACATTATCTGTCAAATCGTTAGAAAATTGTTTAACCTTCGGCGGCTCTGAGTAAAAACCAAAGTCAAATCACAATCAGGCGTCTCCTATTTTATGATGACTGTACCCTAAATGACAACTCTGAGGCTGATCTACAAAGTATTATAGACTGATTCTCCAAAGGTTGTACCAACTTTGGGCTTACTATTAACACGGAGAAAACAAGTCCATGTTACAACCACCACCTGGTAAAAGTTATTTTGAGCCCTGCATAAAGGTAAATGGTGTATCACTGAAAGTTGTGAATGGGTTCACATACCTAGGAGGTACTTTATCAAAAATATGTGAACATGAATGATGAAGTGTATACAAGGATCACCAAGTTAAGCAGCACTTTTGGCAGATTGTATGCAAATGTGTGGCGTAGAAATAGCATTAACCTACAGACTAAGCTGAAAGTTTATAGAGGAGTGGTACTTCCAGTGCTGTTATATGCTAGTGAAACATGGACTATGTATAGACGTTATGTTAGGACGCTCAATCACTTTCATACAACTTGTCTCAGAAAAAGTTATAAACATTAGATGGCAAAACAAGATTCCATGTATCACTGCCCTTGGCAGATCTGGTATACCTAGCATTGACACTATTCTGATGTAGACACATATTCATTGGGCAGGTAATTTGGTACGTATGCCAGACCCCTCGCCTGCCAAAGATACTTCTCTATGGTGAGCTGGAGAAGGGTACACAATCTCAAGGTGGCCAAAATAATCGCTACAAGGACTCGTTAAAGACCTCACTGAAAGCCTTTGACCAAGATACATGGGAAGAACTTGCACAAAATAGATGTATATGGCACTTACAGTCAAAAAGGGCACATCATCTTGTGAAAAGAGAATTGCAGCAGCTCAACATCAAAGAGTAGCCAGATGGTCATGCATAGACCTAAAAACGCCTACAGTGGTCATTCCATGCATGAACTGTCCAAGAATGATTTCGGCTCAAATAGGGCTTATTGGTCATCTACAAAGTCATAGGCCAGGACATATCTCTAACTTAATTTCAAAAGTGGATGTATCAGTCATCATTTGTGATGGACAAACAACAGTAGCACACAGCTTCTGTTACTCATATGGACTTAGTGTCTATACCCTAAAGCCTACGCAGAAATTGTACATATGAAATCATCTGATTTTCTACATGGAATTTATTTTTGTTCCTGTTAATATTTACCTGCATTAATTTTGTTTGATTGTTGAAGAAACAGTTTGTTTTCACTTTCATGTTGTATAAAAAATACAAGTCTTTGTGATATATTTCTAATATAGCCTGTCTTGCTACTTTAGATATTTTAGTACCGGTAATTGACAAGTCATACTGGAATTGTGACACATCATGAATCTAGTTAGAATTTCCACACCCATTATAATCATATTAGAATTACCATCATTACCAATGATATAGGCCTACTAGAATTTCCATCATTACCCATATCATACTAGAATTTCCATCATTACCCATAGCATACTAGAATTTCCATCATTACCCATAGCATACTAGAATTGCCATCATTATGCTTTCCATCATACTATAGTTTTCATCATTATTCATAACATCATACTGGAATACCATAGCCCATAACATACTAGAATTTCCACCATTACTAATACCATGAGCAAATGTTATGAATATAACATAAATATTGGAACAATGATTACGACCGTACATTAAACCACAACTTAAAAACACCCCAAATGGACTTTCGTAAGAACAAAAGCTGTACAGGTGCTATCTTTACAGTTAGACATCTAACAGAAAGAGCAACAGAAAGCAGCAAAGAATTATACATCGCATTTGTGGACCAACAAAAGGCCTTCAACAGAGTAGACAGACAACAACTATGGAAAACACTATCAATATACAGAGTACCAGAACATTTAATCAACATATGCAAGGGCATTTATACTAACAGCCAATGTGAAGTAAGAACAATTGCAGGAGTGTCCAATAAGTTCCATATTCAATCAGTTCACCAGGGGTGTGTCTTATTTCCTTCAACTTTTTATAACATATATCAACCACATCTGTAAACTAACAAGTACTAACACATAGATAACATGAACGATAAATTCAACGAACTAGTCTTTGCAGAAGATCAAGTACTAAAAGCGACATCAGAAGAACTATTGCAAGAACATATGAACAGACTCCACATAACATGCCAAAAATTCAACATGAAGATTAATAGTGAAAAGATTGAAATAATGGCAATAGCAAAGAAAGAGAGAAATATCACTATCTCCATCGATGATAAACACCTTAAACAAGGTAAAGGAGTTCACTTATTTAGGAAGCATTATATCGAGTGAAGGGAAAAACAGTAAAGAGATACAAAATAGATGCAACAAGGACAGATGACACATTTTTAAGAACAAAAATGTAAACATGGACACTAAAGTTGCATTATACAAGACTATTATTATCCCATCACTGTGCTACCAGCACCAAACCTGGACAATAACAGCTCAAGACAAAAGAAAAAGTGACAGCAGAAATGACATGTCTACGAAGAATACTTGGAGTGTCATTAAGAGATAGAATTATAAACGATAACATCAGACAGATAACCAAAGCAATACCAGTATTGAAACACATCAAAAGACAACAGATCAAGTGGTTTCCACACACGTCCAGACTACCCACAGATGGCCATGATACATAGACATCACAGCTATAAAGCCAGAGGCAAACCATGTAAAAGATTGATCACAAAAATAAAAAAAGCCACAGGAATAAGCTTACAAACAGCACACAAGAAGACCGTCTCCAGAGAACTCTTCTACCTCTGACACCACAAGGCAAACAAGGGTCAAAGCGTATAGATAGATAGATCAATCGCCTGTGTGTTGCTAGGGCCTGAAAGGGGAGCAAAGAATAGCAACACTGTTTACCTTCCACGCATGTCATAAAAGGCGACTAAGGAGGTTATGAGATGGAGTTGGCTGTCCCGACCCATATAGGGTCAGTGACCCAAAGACATGCTGAAGTCGGATGTGTCAGGCCGAATGGCGCAGATTTCGCAGCAATGCTGTAAACCATGACACAACACATTCTGTTCTCCGGACTACTTCCTGCTAATCTGCAGGAGTTTGAGAATGAACGAAGAAGAAGATAAATCAATAACATCAAGCTAGAATTGCCACCATTGCTCATAACATCATACTAGATTTACCACCATTGCTCATAGCAAAATACTAGAATTGCCACCATTGCTCATAACATACTTAAATTGCCACCATTTTCTCTCATACATCAGTCAGCTTGAACAGATTTTCTGTATATTGTACATAATAAGGTAAAGGTAGGTCCCATGGCAGCAACATACTGTTGGGAATGAGGATAACTCCTCATGTACTAAGCTGCAACTTTTATTAAGTGGGATGGCCAGTTCCCTTCTTTGCTGTGTTTACCTTCCCTAACTCGTGCATCAGGTACCAATTTACAGCTAGGTCGATTGGAGAAATGGTCATGTCAGGCGAGAAATCAAACCCAATTTTGTGTGTCCAGACATGGCTTTGAACCTGGCACACTATAACCCTGTGATAGTAAGCAAGCTCATTATCAACTAAGCCACTACGCTACTTGTACACTTAATTGGGTTTCATTGAATAAATCTGTTATTGAATTTTAGTATTAATCAATCATTCATTGAATAAACCTGTTATTGAACTTAAATATTGAATTGGTAGGAGACTGCAGTAAAACTTTGTACCATATGGTAAATAAATATTAGCCAATGAAAACACATTCAAAAGTTGGTTAAATAGCATATTCACATTGAAGAAATACATAGAATTGATATTTCATCCCAAACAAAAATGTATTTGTGTTTGTCCATGTCTTCAAAATACAGAATTTATGGGTACATTTTTAGGTTGAAATACAGAATATTCCTTCTGGAATTTGATTGCTTTCAACATCAAACAATGAGTTTAAGTTATAGTAGGCTTAACACATGCTGTTTAATTTCCAATAATATCAATATATGCCCTGCTGAAGACGGATGTGTCAGGCCATTCGCGAAAATAAAACGACGGCATAACGCATTTCCTTTCTCTGGACTACATTCTGCTGGAAATCTAATAGGACCATGGTCCTGTTACAAGAGAGATCCAGCGGAAGATTGAGAATTAATGCTGAAGAAGAAGAAGAATATATGTATTTCAAATTCTTTTCTAATGAATTGACACATCTTTAGTTTGGACAATATATTGTATAGCTTTGAAACACACACCAGTAGTGACCACACTGTGACTATTACTTCAATGTGTTAATATTGATTCAGAAATTAAACCTCAACTTAAAACAAGAGCTGGAGAAGAACTGATAATTTTCATTTGAAAATAAATTTCTTAGGAAACTCTTTCTTCTTCTTCTTCTGCGTTCAGCATGTGGTCATGCTATACCATCAGACCTGTCATCACGACGAAGTCCACTGTCTTCTCCGGGTCAGAGCGGCAGCCCCATAGCTTTTGCCTCAAGTCTGTATCCTCTGGCCAGGTCTGCTGTCTTTGCTCTTTGTATGTTGGGCAGTCCTGAAGTATGTGTTCTGGAGTCTGGGTTCCGGATCCACATGGACATTCATCTGTGTATGAGATCCTTAATCGATAAAGGTGACCCAACAGTCTGCAGTGGCCTGTTCTAAGGTGAAATATTGTGGTCTGTTGATATCTTTGGAGAAAACTCTTTAATATTGGCTGAAAAGAATTCAAATCAAACAATCAAGCAGAAGAAGACATTAAACAGCAATATTGTTCTAAAACAATCAGAAAATGGTGAACTTATGTGGTGGATGTGTACTTAGAATGAATGAAAATAGTCTGTCACTACAAACATTCTTCTTGATTAAGAACCAGCATTTCAACACTTTGATGTTGCACATTCCCATAAATGCGCAGCCTGCCGAACCATCAGCCATCTAAGGGTGTATAAGTTCAGCGTATCAGTAAGTTGTTTGTGCCTCCTTCAGATCTTCCCAGAAATGAGACACTTTCTTACCTCTCCCTTGATAACCCTTATTTCTATCATTCTCTGAACATTTTCTCTTTTAGCCTCATCCATCCTCATCAGTTCACTGTGCATTCACAATTAACTCAGCCCTGTGTCTCTTCTTATCACTGACCTGTTCGCCAGTGTATCAGCTCCATTGTTAACCCTTGGCTGCATGGTCTGGACAGCAGATTCATGTGATATCTTGGTCTTGGCCGAAAAGAGTAACCCACTCGTTTCTTATCATGAACTCTTACAATTTGCATAACATGCCCTGAGAGTCTGCTGGGTATCTATGGTGGTTGTGTCATGAGCCAAGTGAGAGCCAGTCACAGTATAAATGGAATCTGTTGTGGTTGTGTCATGAGCCAAGTGAGAGCCAGTCACCGCCTCAATGGGAATCTATGGTGGTTGTGCCATGAGCCAAGTGAGAGCCAGTCACCGCATAAATGGGAATCTGTTGTGGTTGTGTCATGAGCCAAGTGAGAGCCGCTTTCGCAGCCTCTATCTCCATTCTCATACTTAATGTTATTGGCTGGGCAGTAATCTGCAGCTTTCCTACCAGTTTGGTAGTTGACAAAACCACATCCCCGTTTATTTCTCTTATACTGAACCATCTGTGCAGATAGTTGTATCTTGTGCCCAGTCACAGCACTCTCTTCCTAGCTATATTACATTTGTCAAGGATTTTTTGACTTTCCTTGGATACTTCCAGCCATTCACAGCTGCTTCTAGCTCACGGACTATATGAAGAGCATCTTAGTCTCTGCCATCCAAGACCTTCCTTGCCCATACCTCTCGCCTTTTGTGCTGTCTAGAGGCTGGTGTAAAGCAGGCACTGAACTTGGTGCTCGTGAGCACTAACGATTACATGTATCCGAAAGTGCTCGCCATCTAAAAAGATTGAAAGCGCCTAGTGTAAAGAATGGTTGTTATTGTTGATCAAATATCTTTCACGTGTACTATTCGATGTTTTACTTCTGGAAGAGTTCCCATTGCAGTGATTACTGTATCTCTGGTGCATCCTAACATCTCTCATTGCTTCACGCTGGACTCTCATCTATCTTCCTGCTTTTATGACAGTGTGAGTAATCTTAGAACATAGTAAATTAACAGATTATCACTGCCTGCATCGGCACGAAAAGGGATCTTTGCTGTATCTCGCTCTCACTCTTTCTTCCCTGTACCTGGTGGTGATTGGTGCATGTCTTCTTCAGCTGTGTTGTGACTGTGTAAAGGATGTTAGTGAGGGGTTTGATGGTAACAGTTGTTTTCGCAGTACTTGTGGTGCATTCAACAATGTGGTGTTTTACTGTTTCCTCCTCTTGTCTGTTGCAGTAGTTGCTGTATGGTGTATGATCTGCTGTAATTCTGTGTAGTAGTTTAAGTTGTACTTGTGTTGTCGGCAGCCTAAATATTTGTGGTTTGATCTTTGCTGTGTAGCCTATTTATGCTGTCGTGTGAATTTGTTTGGGACATATCTGCATATAGCAATATTCCTGTTTACCCAGCGGTCCACCTATTGTTGTTACAGTTGTTGCGGATACTGTGTTCGGCTGTTCTAAGGTTGGTGAAAGTTCCTTGTTAAGGGATACTTGCTCCCTTTTTTGCCAGTTTATTAGCACTTTCTTTCCCACTGATACCTGTATGGCCTGGTATCCACTGTAGTGTAGTTTTGATGCCATATCATCTAAGTATGTTTCTAGCTTGAAGTAATGATGCTTACAGTTCTTCTTCTTCTGCGTTCGTTCTCAAACTCCTGCAGATTAGCAGGATGTAGTCCGGAGAACGGAATGCGCTGTGTCATGGTTTACAGCATTATTGCGATATCTGCGCCTTTCGGCCTGACACATCCGACTTCAGCATGTCTTTGGGTCATTGACCCTATATGGGATGGGACAGCCAACTCCATCCCATAACCTCCTTATGGAGGACATGCGTGGAAGGTAAACAGTGTTGCTATTCTTTGCTCCCCTTTCGGGCCCCGGCAACACACGGGCGCTTACAGTTGTTCTGCTGTTTGATTCCAGTTTTATCTGTCTTGTAGAACAGACATAATCTGAATGTTGCTAGGTTTTCCGGACATGTTGCCTCATTTTTGCATTTGGCAGCACGCTTCAGAAAGAATATGCTTCTATATAGAAAACTAAAAAATATATCTATATAATCTACTAATTCCTGGAACTATTTCATGCTACCTTGCGTATACAAAAATACTTGTGTTGACGTCAACTTTTGTAAAACGCCCCCCTCCCCTTGTCAACAACTGTTAAACTTTTTCACCCCCCCCCTCCAAATTTAATTGTTGACGTAAGTTATGTACAGTCTCTACAAAATATGTAAATGATCATGCAAGAGGTCTTAGGCCCAATCATAATCGGGGAGGGGTGTACATCTCAGGCCCCATGATAATCGAGGAGGGGTGTACATCTCAGGCCCCATGATAATCGAGGAGGGGTGTACATCTCAGGCCCCATGATAATCGAGGAGGGGTGTACATCTCAGGCCCCATGATAATCGAGGAGGGGTGTACATCTCAGGCCCCATGATAATCGAGGAGGGGTGTACATCTCAGGCCCCATGATAATCGAGGAGGGGTATACATCTCAGGCCCCATGATAATCGAGGAGGGGTATACATCTCAGACCCCATGGTAATCGAGGAGGGGTGTACATCTCAGACCCCATGATAATCGAGGAGGGGTGTACATCTCAGACTCCATGATAATTGAGGAAGGGTGTACATCTCAGACCCCATGATAATCGAGGAGGGGTGTACATCTCAGGCCCCATGATAATCGAGGAAGGGTATACATCTCAGACCCCATGATAGTCGAGGAGGGGTGTACATCTCAGACCCCATGATAATCGAGGAGGGGTAGGATTTTTAGAAGAAAAGCAATACTCTAGAATCGTGTATGTTCTCATACGGATGTTTTACCAGATTTAAGGTGCGTCATGTGGCAGCAGTAGCCTCGATATTTAGGAAGAATACTTCTTCTGGAGGGTTGATTCTCAAACTCCCGCTGCATCTCTCTTGTAAGAGAACAATGATACTACTAGCCTTCCAGCTGGATGTAGTTCAGAGAATAGAAATGTGTTGTGTCGCCGTTTTATTTGCGCCAATATCCCAATACATACGTCTTCGGCGGCGAAAGAATATAAGTGTTGATTTTCTTTCTGCCGAGATATGTGTATCTACTGTATCTAGAATGGATATTGCCCATTAGTGACCACAGGGGTCTGGACTTCTAGTTTAAGGTGCAAAGAATAGGACAACTGTTTTATTTCCAGGCATCTTCTAGGAGGCGATTAAGAATAATTGGGTGATTTGCTGACAACCTGTCATCTGTGGGAAAAAATCATTGTAAGTGCATCTATTATCTGAATTCTTACTTGTATCTTCTATCTCCCTTATTCACCCACTGTCTAGAGGATTAACACGGATTGGTGCCTCAGACCAATGGAGTAAACCCCTACAGAAAATCCGGAAGGGAGGGAGACTCTATGGAAGTAGACGGTGTACTAAACCATGTTCTGACATCTGCATTTCTGCCTGTTTCAAAACCTATGGCATATCCTTTCCTTTGGAACTAGAGTCGAGACAAGTACATTGCAAGTTGTCAAGACACTTTCTCCATAAAACCTACCTGGGCATGCAATGATGTGTGAACGAAGTCTTTAGTTAATTTAATGACGCTCAGCTATCCGGAAAATTCTCTTATCTGGCAATCTTCCGATCTCAGTAGTGCCAGATAGGAGGGAGTTTATTATACAGTCAAATCACATTATAACAATTGATTCGGACCTACGAAATTTGTATGTAATAATATAAATTCGCTATGGACGATACAAACAATAAATATAATTGGAAATTTTAAATTGTTGTTAAATAGAGAAAGTTGTTGTAAAAGAATGCGCTATAGAGGGATTCGACTGTACTGAATGTTAGCTGATTTCCCTGTTGGAGAGGTTTATGGAATAATCTCACAGCCCTGACGCATGCGAACCTGTTCTTGTTGGTCGTGATTCACTTTTCACACAGATGTGTGTCACAAATGACTTACGTAGAACACAAGGCAAATATATTCCTATAAGAACATAGATAAAACTGGCAGGCTGTTACGAACCACCACTCTTGGCGGTAGTAATATACTCTTGCTTGCTTCGGACGTGTAATAAGACAAAGTTCACTGTCTACAACTATTCTGCAAAGAACACTTGAGGTTGGAAAGGGAAACCACCGAAGACGGATGTGTCTGGCCATTGGCAGGACCATATACCGCTAAATATAGTAGGACCATTGTCCTGCTGCAAGAGCGATCCAGCCGGAGTTTGAGAATGAACACTGAAGAAGAAGGAAGGGTAAGAAGTGGCAAAATATCTTTGACATAAAGGAATGGTCGTGTATGGTTGTTTCCACACTTCGACATCAAGGGACGGTCGTGTATGGTTGTTTCCACACTTCGACATCAAAGAATGGTTGTTTCCACACTTCGACATCAAAGAATGGTCGTGTATGGTTGTTTCCACACTTCGACATCAAAGAATGGTCGTGTATGGTTGTTTCCACACTTTGACATCAAGGAATGGTCGTGTATGGTTGTTTCCAAACTTCGACATCAAAGAATGGTCGTGTATGGTTGTTTCGACACTTCGACATCAAAGAATGGTCGTGTATGGTTGTTTCCACACTTTGACATCAAAGAATGGTCGTGTATGGTTGTTTCCACACTTTGACATCAAAGAATGGTCATGGCTACATCCTGCTGGACATTTAGTAGGACCATTGTCCTGTTACAAGAGAGATCCTGCTGGACATTTAGTAGGACCATTGTCCTGTTACAAGAGAGATCCTGCTGGACATTTAGTAGGACCATTGTCCTGTTACAAGAGAGATCCTGCTGGACATTTAGTAGGACCATTGTCCTGTTACAAGAGAGATCCTGCTGGACATTTAGTAGGACCATTGTCCTGTTACAAGAGAGATCCTGCTGGACATTTAGTAGGACCATTGTCCTGTTACAAGAGAGATCCTGCTGGACATTTAGTAGGACCATTGTCCTGTTACAAGAGAGATCCTGCTGGACATTTAGTAGGACCATTGTCCTGTTACAAGAGAGATCCTGCTGGACATTTAGTAGGACCATTGTCCTGTTACAAGAGAGATCCTGCTGGACATTTAGTAGGACCATTGTCCTGTTACAAGAGAGATCCTGCTGGACATTTAGTAGGACCATTGTCCTGTTACAAGAGAGATCCTGCTGGAGTTTGAAAATGAACTCATATTAGTAAAATTGGAATTTGTAAAAATTAGTCCCTTTGCTTCTATAAAATGGGACCGCGAGTCCCTGTGCATTGGGATCGCGAGTCACTTGTATACATTTTGTCGCAACTCGGAAAAGGTTGGTAACCACTGCCCTAGCTGTATCATCGATAAGAATCCGTACTAAAGTTACTCGATCCACTGTTTATCCATGTCTGGTACACATAATGTGATCTCCACAGACCTCCCATATTTTGTTCACAGTATTTATAGATCGTTAAGACTGACTGTCATATGTTGCACAGAGGCGTGTGCACACACAGTACAGTTTGGTTCTAGCTTGCCGTACGATACTGAACGCTTGGTCTGTGTAGAACAGGTTTACACTTTACACACTGTCACACAGCGACTTTCCCGCACTGCATTGTTTTTTGTGTCCTAGTTTTGGTCTAATTTTAGCACGACGCACGTTAGTGGCAGCGTTGCCACAGCTCGGTTTTTTAAAAATAACTCTGTGGTTGTGTGTGAGTTAATGTGACAAAATTTTCCTTAATGTGGGGTTATTTTAGAAAAATCACAGGAATTGTCCCACAAAACTGTTAAATAATCCCCCACCAATAACGATTTTCGAAGAAGAATCACCAGTCTCATGGAAACGATGGAATTGACACGAAAGTGACCGAATTACAGATTCTTAAAAAATTTTTTTGTTAATCAGATAGCTCCATGACCTTATTTATACAGTTGACGGGAATTGAACCATTTCCATTCTAGTGGCACCGAATAAGATCAAATAAACAGGTTTTCTGTACTAACCACATCCCCCCCTCCAAAAAAAAATGTGATCTTGTCAAGACATTCTTTCGACATTCAAGTCGCTGAGAGCTGACCAGTCAAGACAAGGACTATTACAACAACAAAGAACATCCAGTAGAAGTGTCGAAATATCCTCAATAACGCACAGAACATGTATATTTGTACTACAAGGATCTAAAGTGCGGAAAACCTGTTTATTTGAGTTGCAAGGCGATTCAGTGCCGATGGAACGGACCTGGTTCAATTCCCATCAACTATAAGAATTATGTTCATTTATCCTCATGTTTCCTACTTTAATTTATTTGTATAAGCGATTATTTGAAGCAACATTGTACTGTTTTTGTTATTTATATAATTACAAGAAGGCCTTTAGGTCTGTGTAGTATGACTATATGTTCTATGTGTTATTAAGGATATTTCAATACTGGGACGGGATGTTTGTTGTTGTTATAATAGTCTTTGTCTCGATTGGTCAAGTCTCAGCGACTTAAGTACATAGGTTGAATGTCGTGACGAGATTACATCTTTTTTGGGGGGATGTGGTTGCTCAAATTTGGAAAACCTGTTTACTTGAGTTGCAAGGCAATTCGGTGCCGCTGAAACGGACCTAGTTCATTTCCTGTCAGTGCTTCCTAGTTGAATTTATTTGTATGGGCCTTATTTATATTGTATTGCATAGTTAGGTGCCTTTTAGATATGGGTATATAGAAGAATAGGGAGAAAATCACGGAAATAGCAGAAAACAAAGAGGTTCTAAAAACACGTATAAAGAAATAATTACTAAGAGAAATAAAGATCAGACAAATAAAATATTTTGGATACATTAAAAGACATGGCACCTTATTGAAGACCTTACTTGAAGGTAAAGTCAAAAGGAAGCGAGCAAGAGGTAGGCAGAGATACAAGTGGGAGATTAACATAATAAGATGGACAGGTTACAGTCTAGCAGAGTGCACCACCAAAACAAGGGACGCTGGAGGTCTTGTAGTCAACCTTCGTTGCGGAGACGGCACTTGATGATGATGACAGTTTGGGGGATACCTGGGGTTATGTATAAAACGTCAGTGGTAACACTGGTTAGTGGTGTAAACTGATAAAGTTTGAACAAAGTAGACCGTGACTGGCTTGCCACACACTTCCAGGTCTTTATGTTCCAGTCATTGCTGTAGTTGTCACTTCTCTTTGTGTGCTCTATTAAAAAAATTTTTTTTAACAAAGGTTCTGAGTTAAGTCCTGAGACTGCCACTCTAGTCAACCCGGTAATATAAAACTTCTTCTTCTTTCTGTCCTCATGTACCTTTCGGTGTTGAGGGGAGAGTGAGTGTACGGTATTTTGCCCTTCTATTTGCCTCTTCTGCTGTCAAAACTGTCAATACTGCACTTTACCAGTTCAGGCGTTGCAGGGAGGGGATTGAATAGCTGTGTGATAAAGGCCGCATGCTCTTGCTGTCGCCACGTCATGTACAGGGTGAGTTTTTTTAAATTTACCCTCTGACAGAAAAAACCCAGTCCTTACCAGAGATCGAACTCTAGACCTCACTCGTGTGAGACTAGCGTTCTAACCTCTCGGCTATGCGTCACACTTCTGCTGTTATATTAAATAATATAATGCTGTAATATAAAACAGTACCCCCAAATTTGAGGAAGTAATTTTAAAAAAATACAATTACATAGTTGGATATACCATGGCACCTGATGATGATAACATGGCAGGAAGATCTACTGTAGAACTCTGGTTTTATGTATCTATCTGTGCCTTAAACATGCACTTATTTACCGTAATGAGGCCCCAGATATACTTCCATGTCCTTCTACAAAATGCGTCACTTATCTTGGCTGTTTTGTGTCGCTAGCCAATGGAAGCACGTAAAAAGTAGGGATCAGTCTCTGCTGGTTTTAGTCTTGCCGATTAGAAGGATGTGGTCAATGCTTTGATCATATCTGTTCTTTCTAGTATCTCAACTTAGTTGAATATTCATACATAGTAATCGCCCGTGTTTTGACGGGCCTAAGATGGGGAAAAAAGAATACCAACATTGTTTACCTTCCATGTCGTAAGAGGCGACTACGAATGTTATGGGATGGAGTTGGCTGTCCCATTCCATATAGAGTCAGTGACCCAAGGCCATGCTGAAATCGGATGCATAAGGCGGAAAGGCGCAGATGTCGCAGTAGTACTGTAAACCATGACAAAATGCATTCCGTTATCCGGACTACATCCTGCTAATTTGCAGGAGTTGGAGAATGGACGCAGGAGAAGAACACATAGTAATAATATAATGGTTTTTCTACGCACAATTGTTACCAGTATAACGCACAGATTTAAAGAAAAGTTATATAGATGTAATATAGCTTCTCTTATTTATCTATACAATTGATATGTTTTTGTTAACTAAGCCTGTTTTATAGATCATCGTGGAAAGCCGTGGTAATACCCCACTGAAAATTATTTTCACTAAATTCACTGTTTGTTTTGTTTAATGCTTCAACAACTAGAAGACAGAATGATGAATTTGAGTATATAGAAGAATAAAGAAAACATGGAAGGAGAAGAAAACGAACAAAGATGTTCAAACAACACTTGGTAGGAAAAACGAACTAATACAGATCAAATAAAATATTTTGGACATATTAAAAGACATAACTTGAAGACCTAACTTGAGGGTAAAGTCGAGCAAGAGGTAGGAACATATATAAGTGGTAGGGAAACATCATGGGATGGACAGGGTGCACCACCAAGACAAGAGACGGGATGCTAGTGGTCCGTTAAAGCCAACCTTCGTTGCGGAGACGGCTTATAATGATGAATATTTCGGTTGTCGACCCCCACATACAACCCATACTCTATAGGATAGAGTTGCCAACCCCCGCCTCACAACCAAAAAACCTTTCTTAGTCTCATTTTGCGACATGGATTTACAGTAATACTTATACGATCATTCATATCTCCTGTATCAAAGTATTGATACTAGAGATGTACACGCGCATACGATGGGCGCTTGTGTGTGTATACATATATATATCCTCGTATACAGCAGTCATTACGTTTTCAAACTAAGGACCCTTGTTTTGTGTCAACATGGCGTGAAATGAATCTGTTCACTGTGTAGCACGTTCCATTTACAGGGCAGTCAAATGTTCCTGAGAAGCACGTCAAATTAAAACCAAAATAAGTTAGCGAGAACACAGCGAACAAATTCGGTAAAATTCTAACAGGCAAGATGGATCAATACTACGATCAATTGTAGAAAAAAAAAATATTACTTCTGTCTGGTCAGCCGCTGTTGTCCTGGCATCCAGCACAAGAGTATATATATATATATATATATATATATATATATAATCGTGCATTTTAACCTTTAGTGGTCACTTGCTAGAATGAACATCAGGGGGGGGGGGAGAGAATGTATAATTACCAGAAAGTTCGAGATTAGACGGGGATAGTCAGTGCACCATTAGTCAGGGGACAGTCACCCCGGGCGGAAATGGTAAAAACAATACACAGGGGCGCAACGAAATAAATGAGTTTAGTTTATGTGAGAAGAGGGGAGGCGAGGACCAGGGCATCACAATTCCTAGTTTAGGCGCTGTGGGCCATATTAAATAATTAATGCAAATATGAAAGTAAATCTGTAAATAAGTGAGGGTGTTTTAGAGAGCAGTACAACTACTAATAATATATCTTTAAAATAATGCTCGTTATTATATCTATCAATCCACTCATCTATCTAATCGTATGCTCCTTCAGCGCCGAACACGGTGTATAGGGCAGAAACCAGAGATCTCCAGTTTGAGGGATGTGATGCTAGTGTGTGTAATTCTTACATGTTTTTGAGACCCATAGTCATACCATCATTGATGGTTGTTCTGTTCTGTCTTTCTTGGTCTTTCTCAAATTTCTTTCGCCATCTGGTGCCCATTTTAACGCTTGTAGTGTCAGTATGTTTTCATTCATTCTAAGTACATATCTGATATATGTTCATCGTTTTCTTATTACTGTTGTAGAAATATAATGCTGTTTGGTGTCTTCTCTTACTTGCATGTTTGACTTGAATTCTTCCCAACCAGTATTTTAAAGTTTTCTAAGACATTTATTTTTAAATTAATTTATTTTCTTCCCCAGTGTTTAAAAAAAATTGTTTATAGGCTAATCGTTATTGCTAACACATGTGATCTGAAAATAAATTTTACTTAACACTTTTAGTTCGTTGCGAAAGAAACTAGCGCCTGTGTGGGGGTTTTAATCAACTTGTTCTGGTATTGCTAGCTATCTGTGGTAATTCGGTTTCTGAAGTTTTCAGTTTCCGCTTGTATTGTATGCTTCTGTCTAGATTTGTCTCTGGTACACCCCCCCCCCCCACCGTTCCATTGCTTTCAACAAGTCTAGCCCATTTATGCCACGTTTGCATACTTCTTTATAATGAGGGAAGATAATCAAGAGATCAAGAAACAGTGACGGCAGACAACCCACACTGGAAATTCGTGATCTGGGGTAACACGCAAAAAATTAGGATAAACGGAAATATGTAACTCGTTACCAATATTTATAAAGATTTACTACCAACGACCAAGAAAGGGCTGTACTCCTTGTTTTGCTGCCAAAGTCCGTTCTTTACTCGGACTATTTTTATTTTGCTTTTGTTTTTTTTAGCATCCAATTTTCCATTTGCTAGTTTGAGTCTAGGTAAAGGTAAAGGTAGGTCCCATGGCATCTGCCGTCGGGGATGAAGATAACTCTTCATGTACTAAGCCACAGCAACTATTAGGTGGGGTGGCCAGTTCCCTTCCTTGCTGTTTTTTACCTTCCCTAACTCATGCGTCAGGTACTCATTTACAGCTGAGTCGACTGGAGGAGTGGTCGTGTCAAGTTTGAGTCTAGGCATTTGGTTAAAGTTTTATTACTTGTTGATAAATACAACCATAATGCAGCAAACAGGATTTGATTCAGGTCCGGTCAGATGTCACCTTCTCATCTCCGCAACTTGAGTCAACACGCTTTACGTCTTCGACCACACATAACCCTTAAAAAAAATATGTGATTTTGGTCAAGACCTCCACCTTCGCATCTATTTACGGATGAGATATCACTCATGGAAACGTGTTGATTCAATTTGCGAGGTCACATCTGAGAGAATCTGGTTCAAATCTTGTTTGCAGCATATTTTCTTTCTTCCTTCTTCTTCCTGGAAATATGACAATTGTTGAACCCAAAATTTTCTTCTTGAAATCTGTGTTCAATAAACAATAACAACTAACCAGCTAAAGTTTGGATGGAATGTTGTCAACATTTCTGTTCGCTGTATTGGCATTGTCACATTGATCTGAATATGTGGATGGATTCGCGTTAAAAAACAAGTATTGGGAAAACAGTACCAACTAAAATAGCACATGCTGTTGTAACAAATATTCAATAAACAAGCAAGCGATATGACGATGATGATGTTCCCCCTTCGCAAGAGAAGAACCATATGAGAGTATGCAAGCCTGTAGATAAAGGGGTGGCGGTGTATGACCACACTCAGAACAATACTTTTGGCACTATGAACTATGGCCATAAGGGGATAACATCCCCTCCCCCAATAGCCATTTTTTTCTTTAAAAAAGTTCATCAAATTCTTATCAAATAGATGACGTTTTTAATGACTTTATTTAGATAAACTCTCCCGCACCTCCCTAAAGAAAACGTATCTACGGTTCTCAGAATATGCCCACATACAGGTATTACTGCTTTGTGCTTCGTTTCATGTAGTGTTTAACATGTAAGTTATATACATACATATATTTCGCTGATTGGACATCATTCAGCCTATCGAATGTGTCCATCTAGTCATTAACTTCTCGTGGTTACCTGAATTGTACTCACCGCATGATTCCTGAGGTCATGAAAGAGGTCAAAGTCAAAATAACATTTTTTGGCAATAACTCGTGACAGGTTCGTGAGAATCCTGTAAAACTTGCTGAACAGAAAACTCTCCGAACATATTATTGAATTCCTATAAAAGATTGATGGTCCTAGAATAAATTCAGTTCAAATTCAATGCGCAAGTTTGGTTCATCTCACTACAGTACAACAATACATCATAATTCGATGCTTACAGACTGGACAATCACAAAGTGTAGTGGTCAGGCAATTTAATGTGGTTAGAAACACCATTAGTCGCCTTTGGAGATGATTTCAACCAACTGATTCAGTGGCCAGTCTGGCCACGCAGTGGAAGCTCTAAAGTCACAACTCCTGCCTAAGATCACTATTGAATTTCAGATCAAACGGTCAGGAACCAACTGCATGACGCTGATCTTTGAACTAGAATACCATCAGAGGTCCTGTTGGTACGAACCAGCATCGTCAATGGACCATTGGGAATGACGGGAGACGAGTTTGGTCTAGTGATGAATCATTTTTGTGTGCTTCAGCGACACGATAGATGGAGACGTTATTATTGCAGAGTCCGTGAGCTCTATGCCCATAACAGCGTTGATGAGGCTCCTCCACGTGATGGTGGAGGTGTACTGATGTGGGGGGGGGGGCGGGAATCAACTATATCGGAAGAAGTAGCCTGGTGCACCTAAATGCCGAACGATACGTCACTTAAATTGTTCACGGAGATGTCGTTCTCTGATAGATACCAGAGGAGGCCATACACGTTCCTGAAACGGAAGCCTCAGTCGCAAAGAATAAAAGTCTAAACCAAATTTAATGAACATCATTTCATTGTTAAAGTCTGAAAGGCTCTTAATGTCAATGTTGAAACATACAAAATAATAAAATAAAACTGCAATAATGTTGCGTTTTTTTTAAAAAAAAGGGGAAAAACAGTACATTGACATTTGTACATTATTTATACATTGTACATTATTTGTACATTATATATATATGAAAGTTATACGCTTTAAAGGTGGCTGCTATGATTTGCAAAAGGCTTCATTGAAAACCTTTGACATGAAGTGTGATACACAGCAAAACGCTGCACGAAAGAGAGCTACATGGCGCTTATAATACACAAACGGCACATCATATTGTGAAATAAAAGATAAATACAGCATCACAACAGTGAAGAATAGATTAGAAAGATATAGACAGATAGATCAGTATCCGCAGTCTTCATACCATTACTGGCATGTTCAATGACCACTTTTCGTGCTTTGTCGCGGCATGGTACAGATCGCCTCTGTATAAAATGCAACCCTAAGGCAATTAAACCCTAAGGGATAATTGAGAAAGAAAGGAAAAAGTGCCGTACCGTGCTGTGAGAGGTGGCCGATTCCAGCGGCACCAATCAAAATGTATTGCCGGGAGCGGCATTTCTAAGAAAAACCATTTGTGGACAGAATTTACAAGACGTATATCATTCTAAGAAGAAATTTGTCCTAGAAATTCACCATAGCCAAAAAAATAGCTGGGTTGATGGCTAAGCCCTGAATAGGATATCCAGCAGAAGACGGATGTGTCGCGCCATTGGCGCAAATAAAACGGCGACACAACGCATTTCCATTCTCTGGATTACATCCTGCTGGAGATCTAGGACAATGGTCCTGCTACAACGGAGATCCAGCGAGAGTTTGAGAACGAACGCAGAAGAAGAAGAAGAATATAATATGCTAACAATTTCTTTTTTCAAGTACTTGTGCGTCCAATAAGACTTATTAGCTATCTGAGAACTCATAATCAAGGGCTTAACTCTGCCTTCCATACATTGGAAGTAACAAATGGGCTTGTGATGGCTGAATAACAATACACATGCTTAGATAATGGTATACTAATGGTGAGGACAGAATGTGCTTCTTGTATAGACATATCCGAAGAATCTATTATCATTTGTCTGATGAACTAGCCACAGTGGAATCCCGTTTTAATAACTTGATCCTGACCGACCCAATATGTATGTAATAACAGAAATTCGTTATATACAGTACAAATAATATATGATAAATATATTTGGAGATTGTGAAAAGTGTTGTTAATATAAAAGTGTTGTTTGCACGGGGCAAACACGGGAACTAAGGTATGTTTGTTACGTATATGTGTTTTTCCAGTGGCCGCCTACGGCTGCGAAACATGGACAATAAATAAAACTACAGCCAAGAGAATAGTCTTTCGAAATGAAGTGTTATAGAAGAGGCCTGAGAATATCATGGACAGCAAGAGAGATCAACCAAGACTTGATAAGAGAAATCAACGTCCAGGAAAATTGGCGTTTAGACACCTTATTCAACCATGTGAAGAGAAATGATAGCATGGAGTGCTGTTGGAGGGGACGATAGAAGGCAGCTGATGCCGACCAAGACGTCGTTAGACAAGAGAAATGATAGCATGGAGTGCTGTTGGAGGGGACGATAGAAGGCAGCTGATGCCGACCAAGACGTCGTTAGACAAGAGAAATGATAGCATGGAGTGCTGTTGGAGGGGACGATAGAAGGCAGCTGATGCCGACCAGGACGTCGTTAGACAAGAGAAATGATAGCATGGAGTGCTGTTGGAGGGGACGATAGAAGGCAGCTGATGCCGACCAAGACGTCGTTAGACAAGAGAAATTGAGAAATGCATGATCATGTCGCTAAAGGAAACGGGACAACTTGCCAAAGTCCGAGGGTGTTTCCATGAAATTCATAAGGAAGACTAGTTCTAGAAACAATACCTCACATGACATTTGTTATATAGGGAAATGTGTTATAAAAGAATGCGCTATAAAGGGATTCTGCTGTAGTGATAATGATTATGGTTCCTCTAACCTGATGAACTGACTAGTGGAAAATGGTATCTCCCAGGGCCGTAGAAACGTTCTCTTTAAGGGGCTAGGCCTACCCAGCAAAGGGCTTACTTGCTGTTTATTTTGGTAAAACAGTCAATTATGCATAGATTCAAATAAAATCTCCCCCCCCCCATATTATAATATATACTGGTGATTTAGTAAAAATTATTTCTGGCAGAAAACTCATGGACTAATTAGTTCCAATAATTAATTATGTAATTAAGACAAATTTAAATATTCCAAAACGCTAATGTTGGTTTTTACACTCTAAATTAATTTTGGTTAAATTTGGCTTCTAGTCTCACAATCCAGCAACTAAATATCTGGCTTATCTGGACCCTGAACCTTGGGAATAACTGTAAGTAGTAAAGTTTCCTCAAAAATTTATGCTGAAAAATTACAAAAAACATTCACAGATATTTGCGTATGAACTGTGTTATACATGTTTTCTTTCAAAGTAAGCACATTGAAAATGGTTCAAGATTCAGCTATAAAATCGCCTGTGTGTTGACGGGGCCCCGAAAGGGGAGCAAAGAATAGCAACACTGTTTACCTTTCACGCATGTCGTAAAAGGCGACTACGGAGGTTATGGGATGGAGTTCGCTGTCCCATTCCATATAGGGTCAGTGACCCAAAGTCATGCTGAAGTAGGATGTGTCAGGCTGAAAGACGCAGATATCGCAGTAATGCTGTAAACTATGACACAACGCATTCCGGTCTCCGTACTACATCCTGCTAATCTGCAGGAGTTTGAGAACGAACGCAGAAGAAGAAGAAGAAGCTATAAAATATATGCACATTCACTGAAAATATCATACGTCTAGTTTACAAATGTAGAAGACATGTACAAATCACACAAATGTGTCATTTTTTGGGGGCAAAAATGATCGACTATACTATAACAGTTATTTCCACTGATACCCCTACCAATTTTAAATCACCGTAACGCAAAAATTATAGCCAATAAACACATGTAAACTGTGTAAGGATATAAATACTATGTTTACGAAAATATAACTTGTTTTGGTCTATTGTTTGTCTGTCCCCAGGTGAATGATGGTTGATCGTATTCACACTTGCCGTTAAGCGTAAGGGGGGGGGGAGCTTAAGCTGTCGTTCCAAGGCCAGATGTGTCGCCGTGGCTGCATTTAGTCCATGTTTCTGTGAATCACATTGTTCAAGGCTATCTTGATGTTTTCTATTCACCGTTTTTTGGTCTACCTTTGGCTTTAGGCCCGGATATTCTTTTGTTATATGCTCTTATTGGTATTTGGTTTGGGTTCATTCCATGTTTTGGTAAGCTTAAAAATGTGATTTTGTGTGTGGATAATGCTGGGTAGGTCTAGCCTCGGGGTTACCTTAATATTACGTACGTTTTCGTGTGTCAAGAATTCATTTTGATTCAAATCGATGAATGTGAAAAATCGTTGGTGGAGGGGGAGTGTTGGCATTTCGCCCCACCTATGATTTGCTATTGAAAATCTCTCCCCCGACCCAATCCCTATGGCCTGAGAACTCCACACATATATCTGATATTGCCAGCTGATTGGTTTACATTACAACAAAAATAGTTACAAGCTCCGTGTCTGCGTCTGCCAGTCTACAATGAACGGAGTGTACTGGATCCGTCCGCTCACTCGGCAGCAACTTTAAGCAATACTCGTACAAACAGAGCCTTTGATTGTATCGACGTATCAGCGGGTCGTTTTTTAAAATGCTTTCAAACACCCCCCCCCCCTTTTTTTTTACCCCCTTCTCATCAGCTACAGCCACGTGACTGCAGCCGGACTAGGCTAACCGTGTTTCTTGACATAGTTGAAGTTGTCATCGCCATTTGTCAGTGGTGGTTTTCCCAGCAGGCTGCCGTCGACTCATTCTGGCTTATGTACCAGACAGAAGCGAATTGCAGATGTCCCTTTTCTTTCTTGTTTTGTCCGAGTTCTCGATGTGTATGTGCTGTTGTATGGGCTCCAGTCATGAGACAATAACACCAATAATTTCAATGAACTATGTGATTCACTTCTTCTGTTAGTCATGAGACAATAACACAACAAATAGTTTCAATGAGTTTTATGATTCAATTTGTTATTTGATGTCTGTATCAAGGACCCTTTCTGGTGATATAGTATCTGTATCAGGGACCCTTTCTGTTGATATGGTGTCTGTATCAGGGATGCTTTCTGGTGATGATGAAATGTCACGTTTGCGGGGATCCCACCATGTTCAGTATTTGTGATCCTTTCTAAAGATGTATTGTCAGTCTCCGGGGAACCCTTCCGGTATTACATTTTCAATATCGAAAACATTGTAATAGCAATACAATGTCAGTGTATGTGACTCTTTATAGTGTTACAATGTCATCGATGTCTCTTTAATGATGCAATGTCATCATGGATGACTTTAATGATGCAATGTCATCATAGATGACTCTTTATAGTGATGCAATGTTAGTATTCGAAGATGCGTTCCAGTGATACAATCATTATCTACTTATATATATATTTATTTATATAATCATATAAGAAATATATTAGAATGCAAGCAACAATTGTCCGGCGGAAGTACACCCTGGATCGCTGTCACGCACGCACGCACGCACGCACACACACACACACACACACACACACAAAGGTTGAATTATGTTCCTCTGTAACCATGTTATATGTTCCTCCTGGGCCATAGGTGGCGCATAGGGCAGAAACCATAGCTTTCCGTTTCTGTCTTTGTGTTGCCAGGTCTTTCAATTGTTGCGTGTTGTTTAGGTTCATTGACATGCCTTCTCTATTAATGGTTCTTCGTAGAGTTTCTCTAGGTCTCCCTCTTCCTCTTACTTCCGGTGTCTGTAACCATGTATAGAAATAGTTATGCCGAGATTGAGTCCATTTCAACTTCAATGATGACAAACACCACTGACAGAATTAACTTACCTGACTAACTTTTGATTGCTGTGTTTTGAGGTCTTATCCTTTTCTGAGGACAGACGCTGACTTTGAAATTGATTACTTTTTCAGGTCTAAGTGTGGAAAAAAAACTTGTCCAAAAAAAACCCCTCACATGAAATCGAAAAAAAATAATTGGAATTCTCAGCTCTTCCAGCGTGTAATGAGCGTGTTACTAGTTCTTATGACGTGTTACTTGTTCTTGTGACATGTCACTAGTTCTTGTGACGCCTGACTAGTTTTTGTGATGTGTCGCTAGTTCTTGTAAACTGTCGCTAGTTCTTGTAAACTGTCGCTAGTTCTTGTAAACTGTCGCTAGTTCTTGTAAAGTGTCGCTAGTACTTGTGAAGTGTTACTAATTCTTGCGCAGTTTTACTAGTTCTTGTGAAGTATTACTGGTCTACTGTAGTGTTACTAGTTCTTGTGATATATTATGTTTTTGTGATTTATTGCTATATCTGATTGTACACATGAACTGTGACTGTTCACGTCCAGACTCTTCATCTCTAGACTCCTAATATCTTATCTTGTCCTGTCACCTATCTGTCTATTTATTGTCTTTTCTCTGCTTTTGCTGTAATCTTTACAGAATTGAATAACGATTAGTTTTCGGGCATGACAGATTTGGTTGCCTGATACACAGTAATATTGTGATAGAATGTTGGAAACTTCTTCAATCCACCTTCTTCTTGGTCTTCCTGTGTATCATGCTCTTGCCGCTGGCCAATTTTCTAAAGAGTTTATTTTCTAAGTGGCTAAACCATTTCATTCTCTGTTTTGTAATAAATATGACCACAGATGTTGTTCCATCAGTTCTTGTAATCTCTTCATTTCTCACATGATCTCTTCTTGTAATCTCTTCATTTCTCACATGATCTCTTCTTGTAATCTCTTCATTCCTCACATGATCTCTTCTTGTAATCTCTTCATTTCTCACATGATCTCTTCTTGTAATCTCTTCATTTCTCACATGATCTCTTCTTGTAATCTCTTCATTTCTCACATGATCTCTTCTTGTAATCTCTTCATTTCTCACATGATCTCTTCTTGTAATCTCTTCATTTCTCACATGATCTCTTCTTGTAATCTCTTCATTTCTCACATGATCTCTTCTTGTAATCTCTTCATTTCTCACATGATCTCTTCTTGTAATCTCTTCATTTCTCACATGATCTCTTCTTGTAATCTATTCATTTCTCACATGATCTCTTCTTGTAATCTCTTCATTTCTCACATGATCTCTTCTTGTAATCTCTTCTTGTAATCTCTTCTTGTAATCTCTTCTTGTAATCTCTTCTTGTAATCTCTTCTTGTAATCTCTTCTTGTAATCTCTTCTTGTAATCTCTTCATTTCTCACATGATCTCTTCTTGTAATCTCTTCATTCCTCACATGATCTCTTCTTGTAATCTCTTCTTGTAATCTCTTCATTTCTCACATGATCTCTTCTTGTAATCTCTTCATTTCTCACATG
Source organism: Meghimatium bilineatum (assembly GCA_034231615.1). NCBI lineage: Eukaryota > Metazoa > Mollusca > Gastropoda > Stylommatophora > Philomycidae > Meghimatium > Meghimatium bilineatum. The sequence goes on along the minus strand of CM067322.1, from coordinate 2,138,506 downwards.
ATCTCTTCTTGTAATCTCTTCATTTCTCACATGATCTCTTCTTGTAATCTCTTCATTTCTCACATGATCTCTTCTTGTAATCTCTTCATTTCTCACATGATCTCTTCTTGTAATCTCTTCATTTCTCACATGATCTCTTCTTGTAATCTCTTCATTTCTCACATGATCTCTTCTTGTAATCTCTTCTTGTAATCTCTTCTTGTAATCTCTTCTTGTAATCTCTTCTTGTAATCTCTTCATTTCTCACATGATCTCTTCTTGTAATCTCTTCTTGTAATCTCTTCATTTCTCACATGACCTCTTCTTGTAATCTCTTCATTTCTCACATGATCTCTTCTTGTAATCTCTTCATTTCTCACATGATCTCTTCTTGTAATCTCTTCATTTCTCACATGATCTCTTCTTGTAATCTCTTCATTTCTCACATGATCTCTTGTAATCTCTTCATTTCTCACATAATCTCTTCTGGTAATCTCTTCATTTCTCACATGATCTCTTCTTGTAATCTCTTCATTTCTCACATGATCTCTTCTTGTTCCAACAGTTCTTGTAATCTCTTCATTTCTCACATGATCTCTTCTTGTAATCTCTTCATTTCTCACATGATCTCTTCTTGTAATCTCTTCATTTCTCACATGATCTCTTCTTGTAATCTCTTCATTTCTCACATGATCTCTTCTTGTAATCTCTTCATTTCTCACATGATCTCTTGTAATCTCTTCATTTCTCACATGATCTCTTCTTGTAATCTCTTCATTTCTCACATGATCTCTTCTTGTTCCAACAGTTCTTGTAATCTCTTCATTTCTCACATGATCTCTTCTTGTTCCAACAGTTCTTGTAATCTCTTCATTTCTCACATGATCTCTTCTTGTAATCTCTTCATTTCTCACATAATCCTTCTTGTAATCTCTTCATTTCTCACATGATCTCTTCTTGTAATCTCTTCATTTCTCACATAATCTCTTCTTGTAATCTCTTCATTTCTCACATGATCTCTTTTTGTTCCAACAGTTCTTGTAATCTCTTCATTTCTCACATAATCTCTTCTTGTAATCTCTTCATTTCTCACATGATCTCTTCTTGTAATCTCTTCATTTCGCACATGATCTCTTCTTGTTCCAACAGTTCTTGTAATCTCTTCATTTCTCACATGATCTCTTCTTGTTCCAACAGTTCTTGTAATCTCTTCATTTCTCACATGATCTCTTCTTGTAATCTCTTCATTTCTCACATGATCTCTTCTTGTAATCTCTTCATTTCTCACATGATCTCTTCTTGTAATCTCTTCATTTCTCACATGATCTCTTCTTGTAATCTCTTCATTTCTCACATGATCTCTTCTTGTAATCTCTTCATTTCTCACATGATCTCTTTTTGTTCCAACAGTTCTTGTAATCTCTTCATTTCTCACATAATCTCTTCTTGTAATCTCTTCATTTCTCACATGATCTCTTCTTGTAATCTCTTCATTTCTCACATGATCTCTTCTTGTTCCAACAGTTCTTGTAATCTCTTCATTTCTCACATGATCTCTTCTTGTTCCAACAGTTCTTGTAATCTCTTCATTTCTCACATGATCTCTTCTTGTAATCTCTTCATTTCTCACATGATCTCTTCTTGTTCCAACAGTTCTTGTAATCTCTTCATTTCTCACATGATCTCTTCATTGTAATCTCTTCATTTCTCACATGATCTCTTCTTGTAATCTCTTCATTTCTCACATGATCTCTTCTTGTAATCTCTTCATTTCTCACATGATCTCTTCTTGTTCTGTTTGCTGCTTTTCTTAGACATCTCATTTCACACTCAGTAAGCTTTCTCTTGTTTTTTAGTTAGTGTCCATGTTTGACATTGGTAACACAATGTTGGTATAAATACTGCCCTGTCACCTAATGATTACCACTATTCTTAATGGATATATTTGTGGTGCATAAAATCTCAATAGCAGTTAATAGTATTTCCTATACAAAATGTGAACAGTGTGGCGCATGGCCGAGAGGTTAGAACGCTAGTGTCACACGAGTGAGGTCTAGAGTTCGATCCCCGGTAAGGAGTGGGTTTTTTTCTCTCGGAGGGTAAATTAAAAAACTCACCCTGTGCATGACGTGGCGACAGCAAGAACATGCGGCCTTTATCACACAGCTATTCAATCCCCTCCATGCAACGCCTGAACTGGTAAAATGCAGTATTGATAGTTTTTATTAGTTTTTTTTTTAAATACAAAATATACTTAATTAATATTTTTTTTTTGGGAAATAAATAGGAATCTATTTAGTTCACTTCTTTCAGTTTATTTTCAGTGAGAACGCTGAGAGTCTTCTTTCTTTTGTTACTGTGCACACATGAGAACAGTAGTAGAGAGTATATAATACCAGAAGTAAATGCTGTGTTATATTTACTGAATTTAATCTTGATTGATTATTGTTTCCAATCTTTCAGATTCATCTGATGTGGCCTCTCATTCAGTGCTGTCCACAAGTCATGTTATTGTTTTTGTCTGCGAGATAGGATTGTGACAGCATCATCTTCCACGTTCAGACTTCAAGCTGTTGTTAGGAACATTTGGATTCCATTTCTGGTGATCTGTGTTATGAGGTCAAAATCAGGTCAGTGGATGCTGTAAGAGTCAAACTGTTAATATCAAGTCTTCATTTACAAGAGGCATCAAGTCTTCATTCACAAGAGGCATCAAGATTTAATTTGCAAGGTTTATGTAAGTTTTCTATCATGAATACATCATTGATGCTACTTTTATTGAATAAATTGGCTGTTGGTTACTGAACCCAGGTTATAGAACTCCTGTGTGTTGCCGGGACCTGACGAGAACAAAGAATAGCAACACTGTTTACCTTCGATGCATGTTGAAAGAGGCAACTCTGGAGGTTTGGTTAGAGTTTATTCCATCCCTTATAAGGTAAAAGTGACACAAGCCATACTAAGTCAGGCCAAAAGGGACAGATATGTGGGACAGAAACACAATGCATTCTCTTGTCTGGCCTACATCTTGCTAATCTGCAAAAGATTGCCCTCTCTAACACATCCATAAATGCCCAGTCTGTTAACTAGATGTTTGGCAGGGGCTCTCAATAGTTTTCAATGGAGAACACCAGCCACTTGTAATACTAAGCGCCACTGTTGCCACTGAAATTTAAAAATAAACCCAACATGTCCTGGAAAAATCCAGGTAGACTCAAACATTATGCACCATAAATAGTATGTCATCTGTAAATGGGAGAAGTGTGTCTATTAAAAAAACCGTATTTAGTTAATTTTATTTGGCTTTAACAATCCTTCAGTTCACTACTGTTAAGCCATTCTTTTCAGAAAGCTTCTTGATATCGTGACTTCACTTGTAATTCTCTAAGATATCTATAGCCTTGCTGCTACAGATGATCATCATCGGGTGTTGTGCCGACTGGTATAGGTGATTATAGATCTCCACAACTCTCCTATATTGAGTATCTATTCTCAGGATCAATGTTGACTCTTTGCCGTGCCATGATGTGTCGCTGTCGTCCGCGATCTCTCTTACTTTCAATTGTGCCCTTTGTAACTATGTTCTCCAGAACCCTCATAACTATGTTCTCCAGACTCCTCATAACTATGTTCTCCAGACCCCTCATAACTATGTTCTCCAGACCCCTCATAACTATGTTCTCCAGACCCCTCATAACTATGTTCTCCAGACCCCTCATAACTATGTTCTCCAGACCCCTCATAACTATGTTCTCCAGACCCCTCATAACTATGTTCTCCAGACCCCTCATAACTATGTTCTCCAGACCCCTCATAACTATGTTCTCCAGACCCCTCATAACTATGTTCTCCAGACCCCTCATAACTATGTTCTCCAGACCCCTCATAACTATGTTCTCCAGACCCCTCATAACTATGTTCTCCAGACCCCTCATAACTATGTTCTCCAGACCCCTCATATCAAAAATAAAGATTGTGTCTTTCTGTTATTATAAAGTAACTCAATACTCAGATTTCCGATCTCGCATGCGAAGTACATTATTTATCCATTGAGAGTCCTTGAAGTACAAACTGGGGTTCGCTTGAAATAAGCTCAAATACTATATTATCTTAACATACTTTTGAGTTGTTTCTACTGCAGTAGATCTTGTGGATAAAAAATAAAAACAGTTTGTGAGTGTATGTAGCTATGTCGATAGTGATGCAAGACAGTTGCAGGAAGGTCCAGCATGTGTGATGGTGGTTAGCCTGGTGACCAGCATGTACCAGAAAGTGTGAGAATGAGGTCTCTCGTACGGCTAGCTCACTGTCATCATCATCATCAGGTGCCATGGCGTAGGCGGTCATGGCTCTCCACAGCTCTCTATCCACAGTATTATGTATCAAGGTTGTTGTTGTTGTTTCTTTGCCGTGCCAGGTTGTCAAACAATCTAATATTTTCTCACATTGCCGCACTCTGTCTCTGTTGCCTTCAATTTTGCCTGTTGTGACTATGTTCTCCAAACCTGCCTGTCTCATGAAATGACCAAAAAAAAAAGAAGATTGCCATTTTCTTATATTGTTGATTAAGGTCCATTTCGCATTTGGCTCTTTCAATACCTCTACATTAGTTTTTCTGGCAGTTCATGGTATTCTCAACATTCTTCTGTAAAAGCCGCACATGTCAGGCAATTATTATGAATGAAGCGGTGACAGCGCAATTTCATTCTGGGGACTCGATCCTGCTGGAAATATAGTTGGACCATTGTTCTGCTAGACTGCCACTACAAGCATTAAAATGGGTACCGGATGGCAAAAGAAATTGAGGAAGACCAACTCTCCAGAACAACCATCATAGAGGGCATAATTATGGGTCTCAACAATATGCAAGAAGTACACACAATAGCATCACATCGCTCAAATTGGAGAGCTCTGGTTTCTGCCGTAAACACTGTATATAGTGCTGAAGGAACATAGATAGGTAGATAGATTGTTCTGTTATAAGAGAAATCGGATTGGAGTTCTGCTATAAGAGAGATCTGATGGGAGTTCTGCTATAAGAGAGATCTGATGGGAGTTTGAGAACAAACACACAAATAAGTATCAGTTATTGGAGGAGTTACTCAATGACACACTACACTGGTTGAAAGTCTATTGTCCAGGAGCTACTCAATGACACACTACACTGGTTGAAAGTCTATTGTCTAGGAGCTACTCAATGACACACTACACTGGTTGAAAGTCTATTGTCCAGGAGTTACTCAATGACACACTACACTGGTTGAAAGTCTATTGTCCAGGAGCTACTCAATGACACACTACACTGGTTGAAGGTCTATTGGAGGAACTACTCAATGACACACTACACTGGTTGAAGGTCTATTGGAGGAACTACTCAATGACACACTACACTGGTTGAAGGTCTATTGTCCAGGAGCTAGTCAATGACACACTACACTGGTTGAAAGTCTATTGTCCAGGAGCTACTCAATGACACACTACACTGGTTGAAAGTCTATTGTCCAGGAGCTACTCAATGACACACTACACTGGTTGAAAGTCTATTGTCCAGGAGCTAGTCAATGACACACTACACTGGTTGAAAGTCTATTGTCCAGGAGCTACTCAATGACACACTACACTGGTTGAAGGTCTATTGTCCAGGAGCTAGTCAATGACACACTACACTGGTTGAAAGTCTATTGTCCAGGAGCTAGTCAATGACACACTACACTGGTTGAAAGTCTATTGTCCAGGAGCTACTCAATGACACACTACACTGGTTGAAGGTCTATTGGAGGAACTACTCAATGACACACTACACTGGTTGAAGGTCTATTGGAGGAACTACTCAATGACACACTACACTGGTTGAAGGTCTATTGTCCAGGAGCTAGTCAATGACACACTACACTGGTTGAAAGTCTATTGTCCAGGAGCTACTCAATGACACACTACACTGGTTGAAAGTCTATTGTCCAGGAGCTAGTCAATGACACACTACACTGGTTGAAAGTCTATTGTCCAGGAGCTACTCAATGACACACTACACTGGTTGAAGGTCTATTGTCCAGGAGCTAGTCAATGACACACTACACTGGTTGAAAGTCTATTGTCCAGGAGCTACTCAATGACACACTACACTGGTTGAAAGTCTATTGTCCAGGAGCTACTCAATGACACACTACACTGGTTGAAAGTCTATTGTCCAGGAGCTACTCAATGACACACTACACTGGTTGAAAGTCTATTGTCCAGGAGCTACTCAATGAGACACTACACTGGTTGAAAGTCTATTGTCCAGGAGCTACTCAATGACACACTGCACTGGTTGAAAGTCTATTGTCCAGGAGCTACTCAATGACACACTACACTGGTTGAAAGTCTATTGTCCAGGAGCTACTCAATGACACACTACACTGGTTGAAAGTCTATTGTCCAGGAGCTACTCAATGACACACTACACTGGTTGAAAGTCTATTGTCCAGGAGCTACTCAATGACACACTACACTGGTTGAAAGTCTATTGTCCAGGAGCTACTCAATGACACACTACACTGGTTGAAAGTCTATTGTCCAGGAGCTACTCAATGAGACACTACACTGGTTGAAAGTCTATTGTCCAGGAGCTACTCAATGACACACTGCACTGGTTGAAAGTCTATTGTCCAGGAGCTACTCAATGACACACTTCACTGGTTGAAAGTCTATTGTCCAGGAGCTACTCAATGACACACTACACTGGTTGAAAGTCTATTGTCCAGGAGCTACTCAATGACACACTACACTGGTTGAAAGTCTATTGTCCAGGAGCTACTCAATGACACACTACACTGGTTGAAGGTCTATTGGAGGAACTACTCAATGACACACTACACTGGTTGAAGGTCTATTGGAGGAACTACTCAATGACACACTACACTGGTTGAAGGTCTATTGTCCAGGAGCTAGTCAATGACACACTACACTGGTTGAAAGTCTATTGTCCAGGAGCTACTCAATGACACACTACACTGGTTGAAAGTCTATTGTCCAGGAGCTACTCAATGACACACTACACTGGTTGAAAGTCTATTGTCCAGGAGCTAGTCAATGACACACTACACTGGTTGAAAGTCTATTGTCCAGGAGCTACTCAATGACACACTACACTGGTTGAAGGTCTATTGTCCAGGAGCTAGTCAATGACACACTACACTGGTTGAAAGTCTATTGTCCAGGAGCTACTCAATGACACACTACACTGGTTGAAAGTCTATTGTCCAGGAGCTACTCAATGACACACTACACTGGTTGAAAGTCTATTGTCCAGGAGCTACTCAATGACACACTACACTGGTTGAAAGTCTATTGTCCAGGAGCTACTCAATGAGACACTACACTGGTTGAAAGTCTATTGTCCAGGAGCTACTCAATGACACACTGCACTGGTTGAAAGTCTATTGTCCAGGAGCTACTCAATGACACACTACACTGGTTGAAAGTCTATTGTCCAGGAGCTACTCAATGACACACTACACTGGTTGAAAGTCTATTGTCCAGGAGCTACTCAATGACACACTACACTGGTTGAAAGTCTATTGTCCAGGAGCTACTCAATGACACACTACACTGGTTGAAAGTCTATTGTCCAGGAGCTACTCAACGACACACTACACTGGTTGAAAGTCTATTGTCCAGGAGCTACTCAATGACACACTACACTGGTTGAAAGTCTATTGTCCAGGAGCTTACTCAATGACACACTACACTGGTTGAAAGTCTATTGTCCAGGAGCTACTCAATGACACACAACACTGGTTGAAAGTCTATTGTCCAGGAGCTACTCAATGACACACTACACTGGTTGAAGGTCTATTGGAGGAACTACTCAATGACACACTACACTGGTTGAAGGTCTATTGGAGGAACTACTCAATGACACACTACACTGGTTGAAGGTCTATTGTCCAGGAGCTAGTCAATGACACACTACACTGGTTGAAAGTCTATTGTCCAGGAGCTACTCAATGACACACTACACTGGTTGAAAGTCTATTGTCCAGGAGCTACTCAATGACACACTACACTGGTTGAAAGTCTATTGTCCAGGAGCTACTCAATGACACACTGCACTGGTTGAAAGTCTATTGTCCAGACAAAAGAGGGTATTAACATGTTATGTTATAATTTTTGGACCAATATAAATATGAATGTATCTTGTCATAACCGTTGGACCAATATAAATATGTCTTGTCATAATTTTTTATTCACTATATAGCACATCAAATTAAAAAATATAAATTCCAACATGCAGCCCGATTCTTTTTTGAGTTTACATTATTTTTGGTGGCTGTTTGGAAAAATGCAATAACTATTTTGATTTTAGAGATTTTGTCCGGAACCCAGACTCCAGAACACATACTTCAGGACTGCCCAACATACAATGAGCAGAGACAGCAGACCACCTGGCCAGAGGATACAGACTTGAGGCAAAAGCTATGGGGCAGCCGCTCTGACCTGGAGAAGACAGTGGACTTCGTCTTGACGACAGGTCTGACGGTATAGCATGACCACATGCTGAACGCAGAAGAAGAAGAAGAAGAGATTTTGTAATGCATTTTTTAAAAAGGAAATAAAGAAATGGCTACTGAATCAAATGATATTTGTTTTGTTGGTGTCTTTATGATATATGTGTCAGAAGGTGCTGAAGATCAAACATGAACAAAACATCTAAAAAAGATGTGACTGACCTATACTTGTCCGGTGCGTGGCAATGCTGATAAAATTCAGCTACATACCTAGGCTTATTATATTTATAATGTTATTTCATAACCACACTAACATGCTCATAATATCGTCTGAGAAAACAAATAAAACATGTAGATGTTACTACTAACCTTGTCAACCCATAGGTCTAGGTCTAGTAGTTAGTAGTCCATAGCATCAATATATTAGACCTATTCTTTCCAATGTCATTCCATAATGGAAACTAATGTGGTGTTTCATAATGAAAACTAATGTGGTGTTCATAATATCTTCTTTGAATACACTCATAATTCTCATGACTTACTCATAATCACAATCCATAAGAATTTCATTGAAAATAACTGCCATATCAACTCTACGATTTGCGCTGATTGCGACAGATAAGTATTAAAATGCTGATATTTCTCGCATCCTTCCAAATGCATTATATGAAAATGGAGTAGAATATTGCTAGCCTTGTTTCTGCTGTTTTCCAAATATATTAACCTTATATGCCATGCTGTTTCTCGTGGTTACATGAGTCAGAGTGCATAGCAACAAGTGCATGGATACTGCGATGGCGGTACAATGATAACAATCCGTTGGTGGTGATAGCATTTTTTACATTGTATTTTTTATTGAGCAGTATATAATTGATGATTGTATTGATTGATAGATTTTTATTGAGCAGTATATAATTGATGATTGTATTGATTGATAGATTTTTATTGAGCTGTATATAATTGATGATTGTATTGATTGATAGATTTTATTACTTCATCAGGCATAAAATGCAGTTGGTCACGTGATTTACTCAGCATATAGTGCTGGCGTTAGCAAGACAGGATGGTAGTTTGGCAGTTGACATTTGTTTGGGTCATGAAACTGCTGTGACGAGTGTGCTTGTAACAACTGATGAGATAGGCTCATATTTCACTTTTCTCTGCTAAACTTTGACAGCTCCTATTATGCTTCAATGAGAAAATCCAAGCAATAGCCAATGCCATGAGTAAAGATGAGAAGTCATCACCCAGTCCAAACCATGGCTTGCCATTTGATCCAGCTCATTTATTGGGTAAGTCATTACACTGTGTGAATTGTGCTTAGAAAATTGTACCCAATAGAATTTCATCTGTCCGAAGAAGTGCCAATGAAATCATCACCATACTATGTTTTAATGTAACAGGGACTGTTATTTAAGAAATATGTCTTGTAAATACGCAAAAGTTGGTAGGATATAATATTCATTTAAGTGAACATGAGAGAAAGATAGAGAGAGACATTGAATCACTAAAACTAGTGTACGATTACGTGTTACCAGTCCTGAAAGGGGAACAAAGAATGGCAACACTTAAACTTCCATGCATGTCATAAGAGGCGACTACGAGGCAAGATATATCGTTTACTGAATGCATCCTGGTATCCTTGTTAATGAGGTCTCACCTTCATTATGCCTGTCACATCTCCTGTATGTCAGATGAATGTCTTCCAAAGAGACTGTTCTACAGTGAACTATGTGCAGATAAGCATTCTAGCAGAGGTCAGAAAAAATGCCTCCAGGAATACTGAAACACATCTCTCAAGCACTTGACCCAATCTCTTGGGAGACCTCTTGACTGTCCAGTTGGATCAGAGCAGATATTAAAAGTTTTTAAAAGGGTAGCATAGCAGATGAAAAGAGATAAAAATGAAAGGAGAGGTCAGACTGTTTTCCCTCATCCGAAGACCTACTACATTCCTGCTTGCATCATGAGTCTTTCAGAACCCAGACTTAACATCTCATTCAACTGAGGACTCACAAACAATGAAACCAAACTTGGACCTTCTTAATTTCCCGCCCACCCTTGCTTGCGAAGGCAAACATCATCACATCCTTGTAACCAAAAGAAGTTTGGGAACAAATACGGTAATAATAATAATAATAATAATAAAACCCACAACCCATTAAGTTTTAGGGGTGTCATGTTGAGATATTTGTTTCAGAAAGATCTCTATGCATTTCTATCCTCTACTATCCTGATAAGTTAGGAAACTTCAAACCCTGCCCAGTCTTTGATATTATCCAGCCATGTCTTCTTCATGCCTCCTCATCTTCTTCCATCCTCCATCGTATCTTCAAGAATATCTCTTGTCATTGAGGAATGTCTCATTATGTGTCTGGACCACAAGTTTAAAAAGTTTCACAATTATTAACAGGGGTTCATGTTGACCTGCTATTGTATTAATTCTATCTTGCATAACAAACACATTGGTCTTATGTTCTTGGCAACATATACCCAACACATCTAAAGCTATTGTTTTAAAACGCCCGGATACTTGTCTCTAAGTCCACAGTTAGTTCAGTTCTCACAGCCATATAGAAATATTGACAGAACCAAAGATTTAAGTTAATCTTAACATGGATGTTCCAAATGTATCCAGAAATTATACCGTACAAAAAATCTAAACAAAAACAGCTGATTGCTGAAGTTTGTGGTCAGCTGCCAAGTTGCCGTGGCCATTTTTTTTCCTGAATTTGTGAACAAAGAAGACTCAGAGTAAAATCAAAAGTTTCAAATACTTGTGCATGAGATAGTGTTTGTAGAATACATGAGATCAGTGTTTGTAGAATACATGAGATCAGTGTTTGTAGAATACATGATATCAGTGTTTGTAGAATACATGCGATCAGTGTTTGTAGAATACATGAGATCAGTGTTTGTAGAGTACATGAGATCAGTGTTTGTAGAATACATGCGATCAGTGTTTGTAGAATACATGCGATCAGTGTTTGTAGAATACATGAGATCACAGCTTGATATTAACATGTTCTCTTTCCCAGGTGTTCACTCAATGGCAGCAGCAGGTATTCCATTTCCTCACCTGGCTCACTTCCCTAGTCCGTACTCACTCCTTAGTCAACCACCAGCATTTCCAGGACTTTTTGGAAGTTTGGGATCGATCCCCCACCCACTCCATGCAGCAGCTCTCAGTCACAGTTTAGCCACAGGTAAGCTTAAAATAATATCAGGTGGGATAGTCATAATCAGGTAAAGGGCTGTAAAATTGTGTCAAAACTTTTGGACTCATATTCCCACTTTCAAGAATACAGGCGCCACTCTCCTGCTTAATTATGTCAAACCCCCACCCTCCACAATTTGTTTAAAATAAAAAATAAACAAACATGATCTATTTCTAACAATTTAATTCGTGTAGAAAAAAGGGTATTGTTGATGTCAACTTTTATCAGCGAGTGCCCCCCCTCCCCCCCAATTGTTGACATAATTTATTGACATCCACTAAGGTGAGATTAATATAAGATAGTGAGGACACAATGAAAGTTGAGCTACAGATTGGGGGTGAGTCCTTTGTTGGAGGGGCTGTTAGAAGAGTGTATTTGGAATTTATAGTACAATTTAAAAATCAAATTCTGAGGACCAGGAAGATGATCAGTTGCACTGTCCTGTGTGAATGTACAGAAAAAAACACAAATTTCATGTATTCAATAATCATGTGATGAAAGCTGAATGTAATGATACTGTCATGATACAGTTGGTAACATGTATACAGAATGTAGCCACAAGCCCAGCATCTTTTCGCTGTGATGATTATCCAGGCAGTGGTTGAGACAGACTAAGTCACATTCCACTTACATGATCTCCCACTCTAATGCACATTCTAAGTTACATATCCGTACAGTTTTGTACATACATTGGCACATGGTCATCACATGGTCCTGCTAAAAAGCTGTGCGCTACTTTGGGATTAAAAATTATACCAGGAACTTATGGAACAGCCCTCTCGCAAGTGAATGAATTTATGTGAATTATGTATTTGATTTAATTATGTGTGAATTTATGTGAATTATGTATTTGAATGAATTATTTGTGAATTATGTATTTGAATGAATTATTTGTGAATTTTGTATTTGAATGAATTATGCGTGTTATTAAAGATGTAATTTTAATGATTTGCATATATGGATGTGAATCTTGGACGGTCACCAATAAGGTGAGACAAAATTGCAGTATTTCAAAGCTAAATAATGTAAAAAAAAATTCTCAGAATACCCATAAATAAAAATAGAATTGACAAGTAAAAGAAAACTGGATAAACAACAAGGTTCTCTCTAGAATATTACAATATTTTGGCCATATCAAACTACATAACAGCCTAGAAGAGATTACAACTACATAACAGCCTGGAAGAGATTATAATGAAGAGGATGATGTCAGGACACACAAAAAAGCAGTAGACCACAAAGAAGATTGTCTCAAGATATTAAAGATCACCTGAACATGGCACTCACAGAAGCAAGAAGATTGTCTCAAGATATCAAAGATCACCTGAACATGGCACTCACAGAAGCAAGAAGATTGTCTCAAGATATCAAAGATCACCTGAACATGGCACTCACAGAAGCAAGAAGATTGTCTCAAGATATCAAAGATCACCTGAACATGGCACTCACAGAAGCAAGAAGATTGTCTCAAGATATCAAAGATCACCTGAACATGGCACTCACAGAAGCAAGAAGATTGTCTCAAGATATCAAAGATCACCTGAACATGGCACTCACAGAAGCAAGAAGATTGTCTCAAGATATCAAAGATCACATGAACATGGCACTCACAGAAGCAAGAAGATTGTCTCAAGATCAGCAGGAGTTTCAAAAGGCTGTGATGATTGCTACATCTTGTCCATAATAAATCCTGTCTGATGATGATGTATTTCAATGAATTATGTGTGTTGATGTAATTTCAGTGAATATCATCTTGTAGTGGCTGTGAGAGTAGAGCTCTCAAACAGATATGGAGAATCGAATGCAGACATTGAAATACAGTTATAGACAAATTGCACACATTACCTTTAGAGAGTGTGTGTACTTGTCAGAAATAAGAGAGATTCTTACAGGTACACGAGTCACTAATTTCAATAGTAAAGCCATGACAACACTAGCTTAGTTTTAGTTTGGACATGATTTCCTATCAAAAATGTTCCTGCTGGGAACAGTCAAAGGTGGAAGGAGCAGAGGACAACAAAGAAATTCACGAACATCAAAGAATGGACAATCATGAATATTCTATATTTATTTGCGTCACCAGAAATCGTATGGTGATTCATCAGATGCAGTAGTCGTACAATCCTGAAGGGTTATTTTTTTAATGAATCTTTTAGTGAATAGTTTATGTGAGTGAATAATATATTCACATAAGAAATGGACATAAATGGTTTATTTTATGAGAGGGTATATTTTAGTGGATGATATATGTGAGTGACAGATGTTTGTGAGTGAGTGTGTTATCACACTTGAAATGTACATATAACCTCTGAACCTTATGAACCAGGTAGCACAGATTGGTGGCGTCTGACCCCAGAACCGATACCATTATCAACACCTTTGCCATTGTCTCCCTCTTCCTTGACTGCAGCAATGGTATCTTCCTCTCTTTCCTCTTCATCTTCTTGCACAACAACTGCTTCGACTGGAATAATAACAGCACCATCGTGTAGTTCATCCACCTCCACTGTTACACCAGATGTTGGAGCCGTGAGATCGAACCCTTTGAGCCTGAACTTTCTTGTTGGGAACCTCGCTACAGGTGTTACTGCTCCAACTGCAGTTGGACCCATTGCCAGCTTTGATTCTGAAAAATCAAATATTAGCTTGTTGCTGAGTTCCCTGATGGAGTTACCCAGATCTTGTAAGCAGCTACAGTGTCCAGTATTGTATTCTTTGCTGGAGTCAGGCATGAAGCCAGTCTATGCTTAACACCCAGTCCTTGATGTGTTCACTGCTGTCAATTGTGTTACTATCTGTGCCAAAAATTGTATTTGTATTGTAAAGGACATTTTTGTTTGCATTGTGTAAGAACAGTGAGAAATTTGTAAGAACAATATAAGAAACTTGTAAGAACAATATGAGAAACTTGTAAGAACAATATGATAAAATTGTAAGAACAATGAGAAATTTGTAAGACCAATTTAAGAAACTTGTAAGACCAAGAAACTTGTAAGAACAATGAGAAATTTGTAAGAACAATATGAGAAACTTGTAAGAACAATATAAGAAACTTGTAAGAACAATTTAAGAAACTTGTAAGAACAATGAGAAATTTGTAAGAACAATATGAGAAACTTGTAAGAACAATATAAGAAACTTGTAAGAACAATTTAAGAAACTTGTAAGAACAATGAGAAATTTGTAAGAACAATATGAGAAATTTGTAAGAACAATATAAGAAACTTGTAAGAACAATGAGAAACTTGTAAGAACAATGAGAAACTTGTAAGAACAATGAGAAATTTGTAAGAACAATATGAGAAACTTGTAAGAACAATATAAGAAACTTGTAAGAACAATGAGAAATTTGTAAGAACAATATGAGAAACTTGTAAGAACAATATGAGAAACTTGTAAGAACAATATGAGAAACTTGTAAGAACAATATGAGAAACTTGTAAGAACAATATGAGAAACTTGTAAGAACAATATGAGAAACTTGTAAGAACAATATGAGAAACTTGTAAGAACAATATGAGAAACTTGTAAGAACAATGAGAAATTTGTAAGAACAATATGAGAAACTTGTAAGAACAATATGAGAAACATGTAAGAACAATGAGAAATTTGTAAGAACAATACGAGAAACTTGTAAGAACAATATGAGAAACTTGTAAGAACAATATGAGAAACTTGTAAGAACAATATGAGAAACTTGTAAGAACAATATGAGAAACTTGTAAGAACAATATGAGAAACTTGTAAGAACAATATGAGAAACTTGTAAGAACAATATGAGAAACTTGTAAGAACAATATGAGAGACTTGTAAGAACAATATGAGAAACTTGTAAGAACAATACGAGAAACATGTAAGAACAATATAATCTGAATCTTGTTTCAGTCAATTTGAATCTAAGTAAACATTAACATATTCTCAAAATGAGAAATGTAGACAAGTATTGTAAACACATTCACAAAATGAGAAATGTAATCAAATATTGTAAACACATTCACAAAATGAGAAATGTAATCAAATATTGTAAACACATTCACAAAATGAGCCATGTAGATGAATGTTGTAAATTAGAAACACGGTAATGAAGTTTTGATAATCTCTGGAAATATACAGAAAATGCACAGTTGATGTTTTGACAAAAGGCCTTTGTCATGAACACAACATAATACACAAAGAATAAAGAATGACATTTCCCACTAGTATATTATGTATGTTGTAAACACATTCACAAAAATGAACAATGTAGATGAATGCTATTAAAAACTGGCAAAATACATTCCGGAGACATTGACAAAACACACATAAATTGTGTACCATTTCTTATATTATGCATGGCAGATGAGACTTACTACTGTTCATTGTTCAATGACGACACTAGTAATAGCAAAGTTTGTTCCAAAAATATATGAACAATATTATAGAAAATTCTAGTATCACATCTGCTTCCACTGTATGAAACTGAATACAACTGTTATCATTGATGTTACAAATATATGTTTTCCTTGTTAGTTTGATATCGTGTTTCTTTTCATTGTTTCTTTACATTGTACATCAATTCTATCACTGACTGAAGCAAAAACTTTCATCAAAATAAAATACAAACATACATGGAGTCAGAGAACAGGCAGAATCTTTTCACAGGACCCCATCCTAAAGCTGGACAGATCACAGCAAACTATCATTTGTAGGCTCTGCACCAGATGCTGTAAACTACAGGCACCTCTCCACAAAATAACGGCTGCCCAAACTGACCAATGTTCATCTCAAAAGAGATTCCAGACTTCAAAACCATTCTGCAGACATGTCTGTCCACTGTTTGACAACTTGAGGAATAAAATATAGCCCCAAGAGACTTCTTGAGGCAAAGAAAACTGTGAGGACCTCCAGCTGACTGAATTTATGGAGGTGGTGACCCTCCTGTCTGTGCATAGGAAACTGATGGCAATAGTAGAAGACAATTGTGAATATAAAGTATGGTATGTTTACAAGACATATTACAATATACGTTATAGATCTAGATAAGGACAAAACCAAGCTTATACAGTAATTCTGGGAACAATGTTATTGACACCGATAGTAGCAGAGATGAAGGAAGACATGGCGAGGATACAACATCTCAGAGAATGATGAGACAAGAAAGTGCTAATACTGGCAGAAATGTTGCACTCGATGAAACTAAATGGTGTTTTAGCAAGTAAAACCACAAGCAATTAGGCAACTATTTCTAGAGTCACTTGTAGCTGATACAAAACTTTGATCTCCTGAGTTATTTCTTGTTAGTTGGCTTTTGATGTTGTGTTCTTGAACTATTTGTTTGTTGTCAACTTTTCTTAGTTGTATATTAATATTGTATGTCTTATTTCCTTGTTGGCAAGTTCCAATCTACAGCAGTAAGAACATTGAGTTGTGCACTGTTATATAGATAACATTTGGGGGCAGCACTAGTGTCATGTTAAGTCATTTGCCCGCCGACCAGCAAAACTAAACTCAGGTTTTGTATCCACTCATTATTTGTGGTTTTAAATAAAAATTATTCCTGTGATTCACCCAGCCACTAGGAAGTAGGGTAGCACTCATGTAGGGAAGCAGGGCTCATGTTCTGGGGAGTTTGAGGAATGGCACTATCGATACTGAGCGTGATTTTGAGCTAGAGATTGGTTTGATGAGATGAAGGTACGACATGGAAACAACCAGGACTACCTAACTGACTAGAAGAGAGATAAGAGAGCTTCGTTTTCCTCGTTTGCAGTTTTAACATGTCTACACAGCAAGTAATTTTGTTTTGAAGACATGTTATTGCAGGTGTGCATCTCTTCCGGGTATCTGTAACTTCAGCTTCTGTGCATGCTTGGGTAGGACTGGACCAGCTCAATGTAAAGGATGTTCTGACCAATCTTAGTTCCCAGCCTCTGTTAGCTGGACAAGATCCACTTCAAGGAGTTGGCCTCAATAAGGGAAGAGCATTTTTGAAAGCATATACACTGTAGTGAAAAACCACTGTACAAGCACAACTGTGCGCTAAGGAGAAATAGAGTAATTAGGTTATGTCCCTTATAAAAGCCGCCCATCGCAGGCGATGATAAAAGTTTCAGACTTGTGTTGTTGCATCTCTCTGGTGTGTGTGTGTGTGTGGAGATGACTGAAAAATCAAATTCTGGCATAGAACCCTCTACCATGTTTGGTACATGCGTGGTCAGAATTGGTCATCTGTGTGTTTCTTGTTCCGTCCTTTCGGACAGCATGTTTTCTGTGTCACTGAGATTTTATGCTTCTCTGTGATGCAAGTTCCTTTGCTGGTGTGCTTAACAACATTGTGCGGTTCTGAACAAGACAGATTCCCAAAATGTGATGTCCATATTGAAGCTCTTTAAAGACCCTTTGAGATTGTACTTGAAGCATTTCTTCTGTCTACTGCTCAGTCGTTTCCTTCCTCTCAAGGAGCTCCCTATACCTCAGCTATTTTAGATGCACTTGCCAGACATGCTCACATGTCTGACACATCTCAGTATGACCTCCTTCAGCATTGGATGAATGCTTGAAATATTGGCCCTAGAGATGACTTGCCATTTTATTCTGAGAAATCTGGGGATACAGCATATATGGTAGTGATTTAATATTCTGGTGTGTCTGATGTACACTATCCAGATCTCGCTAGTGTATAGCAAGGTAGTAAGTGTGATGGTGCTATACACTTCTAATTTTGTGATGAGGTTGATGACCTCCATTCCCTCATATTGTTACGCACTTTCCTAAATGCAACGGTCGCTTTAAAGATGCTGGTGTCGACTTCGGCATAAATTTCATCAGCTCTGGGGAGAGTACTACAGAGTTAAGGGAATCTATGAACTAGTGGGAGACAGTTATGTCTCACAGGCAAACTAGAGTAACACATTAATGTCACACAGATAATTAGAGTAGCAAGTTTTATGTTCCACGGGTAATTAGAGTAACACATTAATGTCACACAGATAATTAGAGTAGCAAGTTTTATGTTCCACGGGTAATTAGAGTAACACATTAATGTCACACAGATAATTAGAGTAGCAAGTTTTATGTTCCACGGGTAATTAGAGTAACACATTAATGTCACACAGATAATTAGAGTAGCAAGTTTTATGTTCCACGGGTAATTAGAGTAACACATTAATGTCACACAGATAATTAGAGTAGCAAGTTTTATGTTCCACGGGTAATTAGAGTAACACATTAATGTCACACAGATAATTAGAGTAGCAAGTTTTATGTTCCACGGGTAATTAGAGTAACACATTAATGTCACACAGATAATTAGAGTAGCAAGTTTTATGTTCCACGGGTAATTAGAGTAACACATTAATGTCACACAGATAATTAGAGTAGCAAGTTTTATGTTCCACGGGTAATTAGAGTAACACATTAATGTCACACAGATAATTAGAATAATATGTTTATGTTGGACAGACAACTAGAGTAGCAAGTTTTATGTTCCACGGGTAATTAGAGTAACACATTAATGTCACACAGATAATTAGAATAATATGTTTATGTTGGACAGACAACTAGAGTAGCAAGTTTTATGTTCCACGGGTAATTAGAGTAACACATTAATGTCACACAGATAATTAGAATAATATGTTTATGTTGGACAGACAACTAGAGTAGCAAGTTTTATGTTCCACGGGTAATTAGAGTAACACATTAATGTCACACAGACAATTATAATAATTCATTTATGTCAGACAACTAGAGGAACAAGTTTTATATCCCACAGACAATTAGAGTAACACATTAATGTCACACAGACAATTATAATAATTCATTTATGTCAGACAACTAGAGGAACAAGTTTTATATCCCACAGACAATTAGAGTAACACATTAATGTCACACAGACAATTATAATAATTCATTTATGTCAGACAACTAGAGGAACAAGTTTTATGTCCCACAGACAATTAGAGTAAAACATTAATGTCACACAGACAATTATAATAATTCATTTATGTCAGATAACTAGAGGAACAAGTTTTATGTCCCACAGACAATTAGATTAAAAATTTTATGTACCAGACAATTAGAGTAATAATTTTTATGTACCAGATAATTAGAGTAAAATATTTATGTACACTAGGTAATTAAGGTAACAATTTTATGTACCAGACAATTAGAGTAATAATTTTATGTACCAGATAATTAGAGTAAAATATTTATGTACACTAGGTAATTAAGGTAACAATTTTATGTACCAGACAATTAAAGGGACACCTTTTTGTATCAGAAAATTAGATTAACAAATTTATGTCCAACAGACAATTAGAGTAAAATATTTGTGTTGAAGATATTTAGGGTAACAACTTTATATACCACATACAATTACATAACAAGTTTATGTTTCATAGATGATTAAAGTAACAAGTTTGTCCAGACATTTAAAGTATCAAGTTTATTTACCACAGATAATTAAAGTAACAAGTTTGTCCCAGACATTTAAAGTATCAAGTTTATTTACCACAGTTAATTAAAGTAACAAGTTTGTCCCAGACATTTAAAGTATCAAGTTTATTTACCACAGATAATTAAAGTAACAAGTTTGTCCCAGACATTTAAAGTATCAAGTTTATTTACCACAGATAATTAAAGTAACAAGTTTGTCCCAGACATTTAAAGTATCAAGTTTATTTACCACAGATAATTAAAGTAACAAGTTTGTCCCAGACATTTAAAGTATCAAGTTTATTTACCACAGATAATTAAAGTAACAAGTTTAACCCAGACATTTAAAGTAGCAAGTTTATTTACCACAGATAATTAAAGTAACAAGTTTAACCCAGACATTTAAAGTAGCAAGTTTATTTACCACAGATAATTAAAGTAACAAGTTTGTCCCACAGACAATTAGAGTAACAAGTTTATGTCCCAGAGATAAGTTATATAGTATGACCCAGTCATGATGTCAATGTATAGAAATTCACTCAATGTATGGTTAGTTGGTTACTATATAGTCCCATAGATACCCTCTACAATTGTCAATTCTGTAGAGGAACATTGTGTGCGTGCATTGGACTTGTTAGTCATTTAAAAACGCACTATTAACTTTATTACTTTTTATTACTTATTGTTATTTTGATTATGGTTGAGTTTTGGTCATCGCCGATTACGATGGGCGAACATCATCATCATCCACAGAAATTGCGAGAGATTTGCTCTTATTTTTGTGTGTGCAGTGAGGTGGTTTCTCTGGACTTTCTTTCATACCCAGGAGGCAAGCTGTTGACTTAGTCTATTGAAAAAGCCTTCTACTCAGAAGGAGTACATGTGTTCACCCATTGTGTGTCTTTCCTCCAACACTCTTTGTAGCCAGCGAACTATTCCTCATGTAGGAAGACCGTTCCATTACCACCATTTGTGTCTCTAGGTCCCAGACCTAATTTATTTTAGATAAGCCATGTTGAGCAATGGCAACAGTTGAATTAGATTCAGGGTTGATACACCTTCCTAGTTGAGATGCTGCTTTGCCAAAGGGGGTTTGGGATTACCTGTGCATTTTTCATGCACTTGCATCGTCTGTGTGTGATGGCCTTCAAATGCATCACCAGACGCTGCCTATGTTTTGACTCTCCGCCATTGCGTTTATCACACAAAGAAGTACATAGATTGTGCCCAGTGCAAGATTTACCTATAAACTAAACAAGCTATAGTTTAGGGCCCCCACTTTCCCAAAAAATTATCAATGAGCAATTGTCATATATTACGTATAAAGGATGTATAAAGGGCCCCATATCTCAAATAGCTTAGAGCCTTATCAAGTCTAAATCCGTCACTGATTGCGCCTATTCTGGATGATGAGCTTCGCAGTCAGCAAGTGAATCTCGTGTAAGAAAGGCATAATTCCCCTCTATGTCCTTTGGTACTGAACCCAATTCTGTCTGTATGAGCCATGTTGGGCAATGGTGACAGTCAAGTTAGACTAGGTTTGCGATGTCCGCGAAGACAAGGACTTGCTTCCGGTCTACGCTTCCCACAGCATCCAGAGTCTGTGTCTCAACATAGCTTCAGACAGAAGTTTTGAAAAATATTCTCCCTGACATTTGTTAATTTTCTTGTATATAAACAATTATTTGAAGCAAAATTGTATTGTCTATATATGTTATCCATGTTTACAAGTTGACCTATCGGCCCTTGTATAACTAATACGGATATTATGTTATGTGTTTGTTGTTACTGAGGATATTTCAATACCTGTACAGGATGTTTGTTGTTGTTGTAATAGTCCTTGTCTCGATTGGTCCGTTCGGGTGACTTTGTGTGCACGATTTGTATGGCTTGATGAAATCGCATCTTTTTTTGGAGATGCGGTTAGTCAAGTACTGAAAAACGCGTGTGCAATTGTTGCTAGGCGATTTGGTGCCGTAGAACAGATTGGTTCAATTCCCGTTAGTCTCAAGAATTTTTAAAAATTATCCTCTGGCTTCCTACTTAAATTTACTTGTATAAACAATTATTTGAAGCAAAATTGTATTGTCTATATATGTTATCCATGTTTACAAGAAGACCTATCGGCCCTTGTATAACTAATACGGATATTATGTTATGTGTTTGTTGTTACTGAGGATATTTCAATACCTGTACGGGATGTTTGTTGTTGTAATAGTCCTTGTCTCGATTGGTCCGTTCGGGTGACTTTGTGTGCACGATTTGAATGGCTTGATGAAATCGCATCTTTTTTTGGAGATGCGGTTAGTCAAGTACTGAAAAACGCGTGTGCAATTGTTGCTAGGTGATTTGGTGCCGTAGAACGGATTGGTTCAATTCCCGTTAGTCTCAAGGACATTTGTTAACTGCTTGTCCTGTGTGCACATTGACGTATCCAATACCTGAGTCATGACTTCTACTTTGAATGGAGTCAATATTGTAGTGGAACATGTAGGCTTCTCTCTGTGTTCTCCAGCATGAACAGCTCTTCCGTGAGTTGGTCTCGTGCTGGGCAATTGTAACTTTGTTGCCACTAAATCGTTTCACATAAACAACGCTGCCCTCCTAGCATATGTTGTCTTTTCCAGATTCAATGTGTACTCTTAAGATCACCATATCTTAGTGAGATGTTTCCATATCGGAACATTGATATTGGCTGCCCTTCCAATATTTCTGCATTTTTGGCTGAATTAGACAAAATGCACAGTTGGTCGTCATGTTACTGTGTGCTGACAGTGCTGCTGGGTGTGTTGGCGTTGAGGTTTCTTAGATATTGTCAGTTTCTTTGCAGGCAATTCTCATTCCATCTATAGCCTCCACAGACACAAGCCTAAAAGTATTGGTCAGAAAGACAAGAGCAGATGTATTTCTGTTTCCAAGGTGCACCATGAGGAGGCACTTTTAGATCTTGATTATCTGCTAACCCTAGGTCCATACGAGAGCAATTCAAGACCCTTTGCACCCCTTATTCAATGGATAAAATCTGTTGTTCTGAACCATTCACTCCTGCCGAAGATGGATGTGTCGGGCCATTGGCGCAAATAAAACGGCGACACAACGCATTTCCATTCTCTGGACTACATCCTGCTGGAAATCTAGAATGGATCATGGTCCTGCTACTAGAGAAATCCAGCAGGAGTTTGAGAATGAACGCTGAAGAAGAAGAAGAACCATTCACTGTGCCTGCTTTCCTTCAAATATAATAATGTTCCCAGAAAGTAGCTGCTACAATACAATAGCAATAAGAGAAGATAGAAGCAAGAAGCTACAGTTAAAATTGTAGACCTGGTTAATGTTGTCTTTTTTGTGTTTGAATGGAGATTTGTATTTGTGGTTATTTCCTGCTACACACTCAGTGTTTGTATAAACATTATGAGTAAGTACACGTTAAGTGGTAGTCAGCACACCTTCACTGATGTTTGGGGGGGGGGGGGTGGGAGGAGATATCTTGTTGGTTTGTGACATAGGTGGACATCCTATATTTGGTCAGTTGCAGGATTAAGCTATTTTTGTGTGGGATGGGACCAACTATTTCATTCCCTGATTTAGTTATCTTATCCACTTAGTTGTCATTCATTGACTTAATTATCTCATTCCTTGACTTAGTTATCTCATTCATTGACTTAGTTATCTCATTCCTTGACTTAGTTATCTCATTCCTTGACTTAGTTATCTCATTCCTTGACTTAGTTATCTCATTCACTGACTTAGTTATCTCATTCCTTGATTTAGTTATCTCATTCCTTGACTTAGTTATCTCATTCCTTGATTTAGTTATCTCATTAACTGACTTAGTTATCTCATTCCTTGATTTAGTTATCTCATTCACTGACTTAGTTATCTCATTCACTGACTTAGTTATCTCATTTCTTGATTTAGTTATCTCATTCCTTGACTTAGTTATCTCATTCCTTGATTTAGTTATCTCATTCACTGACTTAGTTATCTCATTCCTTGATTTAGTTATCTCATTCACTGACTTAGTTATCTCATTCACTGACTTAGTTATCTCATTCCTTGATTTAGTTATCTCATTCACTGACTTAGTTATCTCATTCCTTGATTTAGTTATCTCATTCACTGACTTAGTTATCTCATTCCTTGATTTAGTTATCTCATTCCTTGATTTAGTTATCTCATTCCTTGACTTAGTTATCTGATTTACTGACTTAGTTATCTCATTCCTTGAATTAGTTATCTCATTCACTGACTTAGTTATCTCATTCACTGACTTAGTTATCTCATTCCTTGATTTAGTTATCTCATTCACTAACTTAGTTATCTCATTCCTTGACTTAGTTATCTCATTCCTTGATTTAGTTATCTCATTCACTGACTTAGTTATCTCATTCCTTGAATTAGTTATCTCATTCACTGACTTAGTTATCTCATTCACTGACTTAGTTATCTCATTCCTTGATTTAGTTATCTCATTCACTGACTTAGTTATCTCATTCACTGACTTAGTTATCTCATTCCTTGATTTAGTTATCTCATTCACTGACTTAGTTATCTGATTTACTGACTTAGTTATCTCATTCCTTGAATTAGTTATCTCATTCACTGACTTAGTTATCTCATTCACTGACTTAGTTATCTCATTCCTTGATTTAGTTATCTCATTCACTGACTTAGTTATCTCATTCCTTGACTTAGTTATCTCATTCCTTGACTTAGTTATCTCATTCACTGACTTAGTTATCTCATTCCTTGAATTAGTTATCTCATTCACTGACTTAGTTATCTCATTCTTTGATTTAGTTATCTCATTCACTGACTTAGTTATCTCATTCCTTGATTTAGTTTTCTCATTCACTGACTTAGTTATCTCATTCCTTGATTTAGTTATCTCATTCCTTGACTTAGTTATCTCATTCACTGACTTAGTTATCTCATTCACTGACTTAGTTATCTCATTCACTGACTTGGTTATCTCATTCCTTGATTTAGTTATCTCATTCACTGACTTAGTTATCTCATTCCTTGATTTAGTTTTCTCATTCACTGACTTAGTTATCTCATTCCTTGATTTAGTTATCTCATTCCTTGACTTAGTTATCTCATTCACTGACTTAGTTATCTCATTCACTGACTTAGTTATCTCATTCACTGACTTAGTTATCTCATTCCTTGACTTAGTTATCTCATTCCTTGATTTAGTTATCTCATTCCTTGACTTAGTTATCTCATTCACTGACTTAGTTATCTCATTCCTTGACTTAGTTATCTCATTCCTTGACTTAGTTATCTCATTCTTTGACTTAGTTATCTCATTCCTTGATTTAGTTATCTCATTCCTTGACTTAGTTATCTCATTCCTTGACTTAGTTATCTCATTCCTTGACTTAGTTATCTCATTCCTTGATTTAGTTATCTCATTCCTTGATTTAGTTATCTCATTCACTGACTTAGTTATCTCATTCCTTGACTTAGTTATCTCATTCCTTGACTTAGTTATCTCATTCACTGACTTAGTTATCTCATTCCTTGAATTAGTTATCTCATTCACTGACTTAGTTATCTCATTCTTTGATTTAGTTATCTCATTCACTGACTTAATTATCTCATTCCTTGATTTAGTTTTCTCATTCACTGACTTAGTTATCTCATTCCTTGATTTAGTTATCTCATTCACTGACTTGGTTATCTCATTCACTGACTTAGTTATCTCATTCGCTTAGTTATCTCATTCATTCATTTGTCCCTTACTCTTGAATATGTTATTTATATATGTATATATATACATACATACATACATACACATACACACACATACATATAATTTCCATATAATTTTGTATTTCAGCTTCCTACTATGGGCTCCCTAAACATCCAAATGATCTTGGATCTCCGTCTCCACCATCATTATCTCCAAATCGCAAAGGAGGAAGATCATCACGATCTCCAGCATCCACAACCACAGCTGCGTCATCTCATCGGCACTCACTTTCCAGATCACCGTCATCTCCCTCCACATCATCAACACATGCTGTGACTTCCGTATCATCATATCTTCCCAGCTTTGCACTTAACGGATCAATTTATCCTTTCAGTCATCCATTGTCCATCTCAGAATCCAAGCAGCCATCAACCTCATCATCCTCATCTAGGAAATCCAAAAAGTCCACCAGTAATAGAGGAGAGATGAGAAACAGCAGCAAGGGTAGTAATAGGATACCCCATGCTCACCAGCACTCAACACTCTCACCACTGCTGTCTATACCTTCTGCTCATTTACCAAGCTCATTGTTAGACTCAAAGTCCAACAAGTCTTTGAGGTCAGGAACTTTACCCTTTGACCCACACTCATTGATAACCCCATATCACATGTCACCAGATCTAGCCTATCTGTCTCAGTCGCTGCTGCTCCATCGGCCAGATCTCGGATTGCCATCACCATTTTTCCCAACATCTATATCATCGGTTGGGACAGTGTCCAACTCATCATCAGCGGTGGCAGTATCTACCGCTGCAAATACAAGTCTTGAGCCAGGACAGGTTGTGTTGTCGTCATCATCATGTACGTCAAAACCATCAACGTCTCTATCAATGAACACAACAGACAGATCTGAGGATATATTTAAAAAGGAAAGACGACAGAAGGAGGTAACACTGTTCTGTTTTTTTTCTCCTCTTAATTCATTAGTCCAGAAACAACAAAGCAGTTGATTGGTTTGTTAGTGACTCAGCCTCTTGTGGACTATACAGAGTTGTTTTTTTTTTACTTTCTATGACTAAGATTTATGGTTAACCCTCTTTATATATTAGTCATGTTTAACCTTCTTTATATCAGTCTCGTGTTTAACCCTCTTCATACAATAGTCTC
The DNA here is from genome assembly GCA_034231615.1 of Meghimatium bilineatum. Lineage (NCBI taxonomy): Eukaryota > Metazoa > Mollusca > Gastropoda > Stylommatophora > Philomycidae > Meghimatium > Meghimatium bilineatum. Next base: position 2,111,543 of record CM067322.1, on the reverse strand, counting down.
ATGTTTAACTCTATTTATACCATTGTCATCAAGTGTCGTCTCCCCAACGAAGGTTGTCAGCAGCAGACCTCCAACATCCTCTGTCTCTTGTTTTGGTGGTGCATCTCTGCTAGACTGTAACCTGTCCATCTTGTGATGTCACTCTCTTGCTCGCTTCCCTTTGACTTTATCCTCAAGTAAGATTTTCAATAAGGTGTCATGTCGTTTAATGTGTTCAAAATATTTTATTTGCCTGATCTTTATTTCTCTTAGTATAGTAGTTCTTTCTTCATATTAAGTGTCTTTAGCACCTCTTTATTTGTTTTCTTCTCTTTCCATGATGTTCTCCCTATTTTTCTATATATCCACATCTCACAGACATCAATTCTGTCTTCTAATTATTTGTTTAGTATCCATGTTTCTAAACCATACATTACTATAGAATAGATGTAGCATTTTATAATTCTCATTTTTAACTTGTTTTTAATTTGTTTATTACCATGTTATTCATTTATGCCATAGTCTCATAATTAATCATCTTTATATTATAGCCTCATGTTTAACCCTCTTTATACCCATCTCGACTCCTTTGAAAACAAATGCCTACGTACCATTCTGAACGTTAAGTGGAGTGACTTTAAATCTAACACTACTATAAGAGAGGAAAGCAAACAAACCTATATATCTTCCGTCATTAGACAAAGGCGTTGGACTTACATCGGCCATGTTCTCAGAATGAACAGCCTAAGAATTCCCCAGCAATCACTATATTGGGTGCCACCTGGAGTAAGAAGAAGAGGGAGACCTAGAGAAACTCTATGAAGAACTATTAATAGAGAAGGCATGTCAATGAACCTAAACAACACGCAACAATTGAAAGACCTGGCATCACAAAGACAGAAATGGAAAGCTATGGTTTCTGCCCTATGCGCCGCCTATGGCCCTGGAGGAACATAACATAACAATACCCATCTCATGTTATGCCCTCTATATCACAGTTTTATGTTTAACCCTTTATACACCTTGATATTTAACCCTCTTTATATAATGTGGCCTCATGTTTAAACCTCTTTATATCAATGTCTCAAGTTTAACCCTCTTTATACCGTAGAGTTATGTTTAACCCTCTTTATACCAGACTCATGTTGAAATGTCTTTATCTCTGTATACTGCAGTCTCATGTTTAACCCTCTTATACCGCAGTCACATGTTAACCCTCTTTATACTATACAGTCCAATGTTTAACATTATTTATACTACAGTCTCATGTTTAACCCTCTTTATAATAAAGTCTCATGTTTAGCTCTCTTCATACCAGAAAGTTTAATGCTTAACCTTCTACACCACAGTCTCCTATTTAACTATCTTTACACCGCAGGATTATGGCTAACCCTATTTATACCATAGAGTCTCACATTTAGCTCTGTTTATATAATTTACTCCTATGTTTAACCCTCTTTATATCATGCAGACTCATGTTTAACCATCTTTATGCCATACAGACTCATGTTTAACCCTCTTTATATCATGCAGACTCATGTTTAACCATCTTCATGCTATACATTGATGCTTAACCCTGGTTAGATCTAGTAATAGAAAAAAACTGTTAGAATATCTTTGCATACTGTTCACAGAAAGTAGATGATGTGTTTGTATACTGTTCACAGAAAGTAGATGATGTCTTTGTATACTGTTCACAGAAAGTAGATGATGTCTTTGTATACTGTTCACAGAAAGTAGATGATGTCTCTGGATACTCTTCACAAAAAGTAGAAGAACCTCCTCGAATAGGGAGTCATCAAATCAACAATTTTGGAATTAGTACATCAGGTCACATTGCCAGGTCTAAGGAGGCAGATGATAGAAATGAAAAAATGGATGAGGGGCAAGAAGAGAGAGATGATGACAGGGAAACAACGGAGGAGCGATTGCTGGTAAGGCGACCCAATATGCTGAAATAGCATAGTTGTTATGGTTAAATGAGACTGAGCACTGTTTGGAGGGGGGGGGGAGATTGCATGCTATACTGTTGATTATAATCTCTTTTCAAGTGGGTCTGTTTCAATTGTCATTATATTGCAGTTGTTGATGTTGTCATTATTGTGGTTGTTGTTATTGTCATTGTTGTAGTAGTTGTTGAAATTGTCATTGTTATAGTAGTTGTTATTGTCATGTTGTAGTAGTAGTTGCTGTTATTGTCATGTTGTAGTAGTAGTTGCTGTTATTGTCATGTTGTAGTAGTAGTTGCTGTTATTGTCATTGTTGTAGTAGTAGTTATTTTCATTGTTTTAGTAGCAGCTGTTGATATTGTCATTGTAGTAGTAGTTGTTATCATTGTTGTAGTAGATATTGTCATTGCTGTTGTTATTGTCATTGTTGCAGTAGTAGTAGTAGTAGTCTATCTATCTATCTATCTATACGCTGTGTCCCTTGTTTGCCTTGCAGTGTCAGGGGTGGAAGAGTTCTCTGGAGATGGCCTTCTTGTGCGCTGTTTGTAAGCTTGTTCCTGTGGCTTCTTTGATTTCTGTGATCCATCTTTTACATGGTCTGCCTCTGGCTTTATAACCGTTATGTCTATGTGTCATGGCCATTTGTGGCATTCTATATGTCGGTAGTCTGGAAGCGTGTGAAAACCACATGATCTGCTGTCTTTTGATGTGTTCCAATACTGGTACTGTTTTGGTTATCTGTCTGATGTTATCGTTTCTAATTTCCGGAGTTCCGGTCAAGATGGCGGGCACGTTGGATATCTTTCGGCCAGCCTCTAGACCGGATAATAGTTTTCGGTGTTTCAGTGTAATTCTGATGGAATATGTGATTTCTACATCTGAATGTGATAGATTAGAACACGGTTTAACCATTTAGAAACTCTGAAACAACGCTGTGACAGATCTAGCAAATTGACAGTGACGAAACACACTGCTCATAGAAAAATAAAGTAGTAGTAGTAATAGTAGTTATATTGTGATTGTTGTGGTAGTAGTTGCTGTCATTGTTCTAGCAGTTATTATTGTCATGGTTGTAGTAGTAGTAGTTGTTATTGTCATGGTTGTAGTAGTAGTTATTGCTAGTGTCATTGTAGTAGTAGTAGTTGTTATTGTCATGGTTGTAGTAGTAGTTATTGCTAGTGTCATTGTAGTAGTAGTAGTTGTTATTGTCATGGTTGTAGTAGTAGTTGTTATTGTCATGGTTGTAGTAGTAGTTATTGCTAGTGTCATTGTAGTAGTAGTAGTTGTTATTCTCATTGTTATAGTAGTAGTTATTGTTATTTCTATAGTAATAGTTGTTGTTCTAGTAATGGTTGTTGATATTGTCATTATTGTAGTAATGTTTATTTGTAGATTTCTGAACTGGGTATTAATTTTGAAAGAATATTGAAACTCAATGATTTTCTTAATCGATGCTTTCAGCATCCCCATTTGAGTTGGAGAATGGTATGTATGCTGTTAGTTGGTATCTTCTGTTCTTCTTCTGCGTTCCATCTCTGGTAACCATCACATGAATTTGTATGATTTCTGCCGAGGAGCGTGAAGTACATTCTGCTTCCAGTTTCACAACAGAGCTGCATTATTTTGCGCTTTCCGGCCCAGTACATCTGTTTTCAGCTTCTGTATCCTGTTAATGGTGTATCTTTGTCATCCTCAACCCCCTCCCCCTCTACTTTCAGAGTAATACCAAATTCCGTAAGTCATTTAATAACAATCTTGTCCACTGCTGTGTCTTCATCCAAAGGATTTTTACATAGTGAATTCAGTCAGTGCTATTCTCATGCATGCATACTTCGTGACTCATAGAACATATCAATAAAGGTGAAGTCATCTACCATCAGTGGGTGAAGTTATTGACACAATTTATGACCAGAAAGAATCGTGCAAGGACATGTGTTTTGAGGGCGATGAACAAGCCTATACACTGGATTTATTGAGACTTGAATCGGAGCGCCTGTGTTTTTGTCCGGTATGCGATGCTGGATAAACTGTATTAATAACTCCCAGTACTGCTTTAAAGTCTCTGTAGTCAACTTCTTCAGCGTTCATTCTCAAACTCCCACTGGTACTCTTTTGTAGCAAAACCATGGCCCTACTAGATTTCCAGCAGGATGTAGTCCAGAGAATGGAAATACATTGTATTGCTGTTTTATTTGTGCCAGGGCCTGACACCTCCATCTTCAGCATTTGTAGTAAACTATATAGATGATATGAAAAACTTAGCATTAAAAACTGTTTCTCTTCCTGTGTGCCAGGTTGACTTGTCACAGCCGTGTCACTTCATGGATGATGACAGGAAAAAACACATTGCAAATCAAATCAGAAAAAGAATTGGAGTACAGGATGGTGTGGCGGCTCTACTGTCAAAGCATGGGATCAAGCATACTGATTGGCTGGACTCAAGCACAGAGACTGGTTCCAGGAAGGATGAAAATGAGGCCAGATCTTCAGCACATCAGTCAACCTCAAGCAAGCACTCAGACAGAAGTAGAAAAGTCAGTGATATTTGGGGAGAGTCCAAAAGATTGGAGGTTAGTTATGACAGTAACACAGAATATCACCTATAAGTGAGACTGATGTAAAAATGTAAAAAAATAGTACTTACATAACACACAAGTTTCATTAGCTTTACAATGAATGCACAATCAGACTATAGGGTATTGGTACGAAAGAATTAAATAACAGAATACAAGCCATGTTCAACATTTCAACCTTAAGGTCATTTTCAAGAAAATACAAGACAATGAACAAACAGTAAAAATAATGCCATTGTCACAAAAGTTTTAGACAGAAATTTAACAACACAGACATCCAAAGTACATTCTATAGTCTGATAGTACTTACGTAAGAAACAGGTAATGAAGTCTTACTGAACGACGATTAAAACAATATCGCTGTCTGATGATCATGTGAAATAATACACGCAATAATATACAGGATATAATGATTCAAATAACAATACACTTGATATAATTGATGTTTCAACCAAAAGGCTTTTATCAAGATCAGCACATAACATCAAAAGACGATGAGTAGAAATGACAACACACAAACATGCCAGAGCGAAATGTGTTTGTGATTCACACTAGGGCAGTCTGCTTTCTAAAGATCACTTTCACCATCAGCAAGAGTTTTATCTGAGTCTAAGTATCGTAATCTACATGATCATTTGTACATCTTACATACACTGGAGAAACTAGCCTGTGACTTGGCATTTGTACATCTTACATATGCAGGAGAAACTAGCCTGTGACTTGGCATTTGTACATCTTACATATGCTGGAGAAACTAGCCTGTGACTTGGCATTTGTACATCTTACATATGCTGGAGAAACTAGCCTGTGACTTGGCATTTGTACATCTTACATATGCAGGAGAAACTAGCCTGTGACTTGGCATTTGTACATCTTACATATGCTGGAGAAACTAGCCTGTGACTTGGCATTTGTACATCTTACATATGCAGGAGAAACTAGCCTGTGACTTGGCATTTGTACATCTTACATACGCTGGAGAAACTAGCCTGTGACTTGGCATTTGTACATCTTACATATGCAGGAGAAACTAGCCTGTGACTTGGCATTTGTACATCTTACATATGCAGGAGAAACTAGCATGTAACTTGGCATTTGTACATCTTACATACGCTGGAGAAACTAGCCTGTGACTTGGCATTTGTACATCTTACATACGCTGGAGAAACTAGCCTGTGACTTGGCATTTGTACATCTTACATACGCTGGAGAAACTAGCCTGTGACTTGGCATTTGTACATCTTACATATGCAGGAGAAACTAGCCTGTGACTTGGCATTTGTACATCTTACATATGCAGGAGAAACTAGCATGTAACTTGGCATTTGTACATCTTACATACGCTGGAGAAACTAGCCTGTGACTTGGCATTTGTACATCTTACATATGCAGGAGAAACTAGCCTGTGACTTGGCATTTGTACATCTTACATATGCAGGAGAAACTAGCCTGTGACTTGGCATTTGTACATCTTACATATGCAGGAGAAACTAGCCTGTGACTTGGCATTTGTACATCTTACATACGCTGGAGAAACTAGCCTGTGACTTGGCATTTGTACATCTTACATATGCAGGAGAAACTAGCCTGTGACTTGGCATTTGTACATCTTACATATGCAGGAGAAACTAGCATGTAACTTGGCATTTGTACATCTTACATACGCTGGAGAAACTAGCCTGTGACTTGGCATTTGTACATCTTACATACGCTGGAGAAACTAGCCTGTGACTTGGCATTTGTACATCTTACATACGCTGGAGAAACTAGCCTGTGACTTGGCATTTGTACATCTTACATATGCAGGAGAAACTAGCCTGTGACTTGGCATTTGTACATCTTACATATGCAGGAGAAACTAGCATGTAACTTGGCATTTGTACATCTTACATACGCTGGAGAAACTAGCCTGTGACTTGGCATTTGTACATCTTACATATGCAGGAGAAACTAGCCTGTGACTTGGCATTTGTACATCTTACATATGCAGGAGAAACTAGCCTGTGACTTGGCATTTGTACATCTTACATATGCAGGAGAAACTAGCCTGTGACTTGGCATTTGTACATCTTACATACGCTGGAGAAACTAGCCTGTGACTTGGCATTTGTACATCTTACATATGCAGGAGAAACTAGCCTGTGACTTGGCATTTGTACATCTTACATATGCAGGAGAAACTAGCATGTAACTTGGCATTTGTACATCTTACATACGATGGAGAAACTAGCCTGTGACTTGGCAATTGCTTTTGCTGAATTCTCTGTAATATTCATTGCTGTAGGATCCTGTCAAGTTTGCTTGTTCATGTTGTGCCATTGCTTTTGACAGATAAAAATTTAAAACACAGGGCAATAACATTTTGTGAAGCACTACAAACATACAGAGAAACACATTTCTACCAAAAGGCCTTTATTAAGAACATATAGGTCATGATGAGTAGAGAAAGACACTGCTTATGATCACTTCACAATACTTAATGAAAACACAACTGTTGGATGGAGACGAACAATAAATGGTAATACAAAAATTAAAGGGACAAAAATGAAACAAAATGAAAGGAAAATTGATAGAGTACAGCAGGATATCTATACATAGGAATGAATGTTGCTGGTTGCCGAATGGTTGTAGTCTACCGAATGGTTGTAGTCTACCGAATGGTTGTAGTCTACCGAATGGTTGTAGGTTACCAATTGGCTGTTGGCTGCTGAATGGCTGTAGGCTACCAAATGGTTGTAGGTTACCGAAGGGTTTTAGGCTGCCGAATGGTTGTAGGTTACTAAATGATTATAGTTGTTTCTGGAGGTTTATGAAATCCAATATTGTTTTCTTTGTGAAATCTCCATTGACTGTTGCTTTGTTCTCTTCTAAACGGTATCAATTATCTTTTTTCTGGGCTTATGTGGAACAAATTAATACTAGTTTGTAAAATGTATCCAAATCTGGCATACACAGATTTCAATATAATGCATTTGTGAAGAAAGCAGAAATGATATAATAATTTTCCATGGTGTTTTTTTTATTCTGTGTAGGACATCTAATAGCAGATCTATTCATGTGAATGACTGCTTTTAACAATAATTTAAAAAAACCATAATCACACATTTATCTTTTGTTTGAACAGTTGCTAGCCGTTAGACAAAGTTCATGATGAAAGGGCATTAGAATTAGTAATTGTGTTTATAAAATGTAGCAGAAATGTTGCATAAAATCATGTTGTTTTCTTCCAAAATAAAATGACTATTCATGCTACGGAAACATGTTCACGTCAAATTTGGGCACATTTTATATGGTGGTATTCATTTGTTCTTGTGTACCTTATTCTGGGTATCTTCTTCTGCGTTCATTCTCAAACTCCTGCAGATTAGCAGGATGTAGTCCGGAGAACGGAATGTGTTGTGTCATGGTTTACAGCATTGTTGTGATATCTGTGCCTTTCGGCCTGACACATCCGAATTCAGGATGGCTTTGGGTCACTGACCCTATATGGGATAGGACAGCCAACTCCATTCCATAACCTCCTTAGTCGCCTCTTACGACATGCATGGAAGGTAAACAGTGTTGCTATTCTTTGCTTCCCTATAGGGCCCCGGCAACACACACGCTATTCTGGGTATCTAAATTGAATTAATCGCTAATGAATTTTAGTGGATGACACCTTATTGGCAAACATCTGTAGCTTGTTTACATCTCATGTTTAAAGATATTTAAGACAAGATTTTAGATTTACGTATTGAATAGTTTTAATATGTGTCATACAGAGTATGGTAATTCTTTGTGTCTACTCAAATTAAAGCTTTAAATTGTATATTTTTATAACATATTCTGTGTGAAGTGCACTTTATTAAAGATAAATGTTAGGGGCCAACAGGCCTGTAGATAAGGAGGAGGGTTTGGGGTGTTAAACACCCCTCTCCCCTAGAATATCAGAACATGACTTTAAGTACTAGGAACTTATCCAAAAGGCAGGTAATACCACCACCACCTCGCCCTTCCCTCCTCCAATTTTTCAGAAAAGGGTCATCAAATAGAGGAATGACACATGAAAAAACACACCTATTAAATATTTATTTTAGGCCACTGCTCACTTAGGATAATGTATCTATGGCTATGGAGGTCAATACATGTTGCATTCTGTCAACCCTGAGTGTATTATGGTACTTGGAAGTGAGAATTGAAAGTAAACTAAGTAGCTGGACATTGAGAGTTGAAAGTAAACTAAATAGCTGGACATTGAGAGTTGAAAGTAAACTAAATAGCTGAACAGTGAGATTTGAAAGTAAACTAAATAGCTGGACAGTGAGAGTTGAAAGTAAACTAAATAGCTGGACAGTGAGATTTGAAAGTAAACTAAATAGCTGGACAGTGAGAGTTGAAAGTAAACTAAATAGCTGGACATTGAGAGTTGAAAGTAAACTAAATAGCTGGACATTGAGAGTTGAAAGTAAACTAAATAGCTGGACATTGAGAGTTGAAAGTAAACTAAATAGCTGGACAGTGAGAGTTGAAAGTAAACTAAATAGCTGGACATTGAGAGTTGAAAGTAAACTAAATAGCTGGACATTGAGAGTTGAAAGTAAACTAAATAGCTGGACATTGAGAGTTGAAAGTAAACTAAATAGCTGGACATTGAGAGTTGAAAGTAAACTAAATAGCTGGACAGTGAGAGTTGAAAGTAAACTAAATAGCTGGACATTGAGAGTTGAAAGTAAACTAAATAGCTGGACATTGAGAGTTGAAAGTAAACTAAATAGCTGGACATTGAGAGTTGAAAGTAAACTAAATAGCTGGACATTGAGAGTTGAAAGTAAACTAAATAGCTGGACATTGAGAGTTGAAAGTAAACTAAATAGCTGGACATTGAGAGTTGAAAGTAAACTAAGTAGCTGGACATTGAGAGTTGAAAGTAAACTAAATAGCTGGACATTGAGAGTTGAAAGTAAACTAAATAGCTGGACATTGAGAGTTGAAAGTAAACTAAGTAGCTGGACATTGAGAGTTGAAAGTAAACTAAGCATCATCATGATGTCTATATAAGAGATAACGGCAGATAGTTTATGTTTATATTTTGTTTTTGTTGAAGAATATTTCTGACAGTGCTCAACTGGAGACAGAGTTACACAAACAAGAAGAGCAGTTGAGGAAACTGAAGGCACAGTATTCTATAGATGAGGTATGCTTTATAGATGAGGTATGCTTTATAGATTAGGTATTCTTTATAGATGAGGTATGCTTTATATTCTATAGATGAGGTATGCTTTATATTCTATAGATGAGGTATGCTTTATATTCTATAGATGAGGTATGCTTTATATTCTATAGATGAGGTATGCTTTATATTCTATAGATGAGGTATGCTTTATATTCTATAGATGAGGTATGCTTTATATTCTATAGATGGGGTATGCTTTATATTCTATAGATGAGGTATGCTTTATATTCTATAGATGAGGTATGCTTTATATTCTATAGATGAGGTATGCTTTATATGAAGTTCGGCTCATCAGGAGCTAGTTAGTCCAGATATTTGTGTTGAGACTGTTTGATGAGGTCACTCCACTGTCCCTTGCTCTCAGTAACTTACTCATGTATCATGAATATCATCGTCAAGTGCTGTCTCCGTTACGAAGGTTGGCTGCAACATCTTGCTCACCTCCCCTCTACTTTCAAGTAAAGGTGGTGTGGCTATACCTAATCTTTAAAAAGAACAGGATTAACAGGATTGATACAAAATAACTAGTGACAGCTGTTTTTGATAACCTGCACTTCACACCCCACCAACTAGGAGTCAAAGCCAACTTTGCCACATCTATAAACCCCTCCATACACAACCATGCCTTTGAGATGACAACCTTATTTGAGTATGAGTGTTGCTTCAGTTACACAGCTGAGAAGAACTTGTACTTTTGTCAGGAAGGCTATAGGCTGCCATGAGCTACCTGCTCAAAGCTGAAGGGATTATTTCATCATAAATCATCATCATCACCTCAGTGCCTGCAAATAAAATCATATCTTTGGTCAGCTGTGTAGCCAGTTATGTCCCAGTTGTTTTACTTCTTCATCAGATTTCATGCCTCCGTTTTTCCTATGGGTGCACCAAAGATGTAATTACCCGTGGACTAAATCTTCAGTAGCAGATGCTTAAAACTGTTGGTCCTTGATTGGTGCAACAGTGTATGAGACAGAATGATCTTGTAGCATTAACAAGCCATGTATGTGTGTTATGTGTAGCATTAACAAGCCATGTATGTGTGTTATGTGTAGCATTAACAAGCCATGTATGTGTGTTATGTGTAGCATTAACAAGCCATGTATGTGTGTTATGTGTAGCATTAACAAGCCATGTATGTGTGTTATGTGTAGCATTAACAAGCCATGTATGTGTGTTATGTGTAGCATTAACAAGCCATGTATGTGTGTTATGTGTAGCATTAACAAGCCATGTATGTGTGTTATGTGTAGCATTAACAAGCCATGTATGTGTGTTATGTGTAGCATTAACAAGCCATGTATGTGTGTTATGTCGTTGACACTCAATAATGTGCCGAAGATTATTCTGAGAGAATCTGCATATGTGATACTGGTGCCAACCCAGCGAGACACATCCAACTTCAGCATGGTTTCAGGGTCACTTTGACCCTCTATACAATGAGACAGCCAATCTCATCCCAAAACCTCCATAGTCACCTCCTGTGCCATGCATGACAGGTCACAGTTTCAATATTCTTATATCACCCTTCTGGCCCAAGTAACACACAGGTGAGCTAATATGTAGGGATGTTTAGACCATGACATCTCATCAGATTGTCAAGCATATCTTGTGTGGTTACTTTCTGTGTTGGTTGTGTTGTATTTAATAGTTTACTTAATTGTTGAATCTTTTAATAAAAAAAAGCTAGCATATCCTATTTAGGATATAGCCATCAACACACTATGTTTTGGCTGTAGTGATTGTTTATTTAATAGGTTACTTAGTATTTGAATTATTTAATCTTCTTCTTTCCTTCCTCTGTTGCCCTTTATGGGTGTTGAGGGAGATACAATGTTCTTGTTATCGCTTTTCTGGCAGCTTCAGATAGTTATTTGGTGTTCGTGTAATGTCTCTTTGATGTTGTCGATCCAGCGTACTCTAGGTCTACCCCTGGCTCTTCTTTCTGCTTCTCCTCTCTTCGTATATGCTTTATAAACTAATGAATCATGCAGCATTCTTTCCAGATGACCAAACCATTGTATCTGTTAGTTTTGTATGTATTGTAGAATTGATATGACACCCACTCTTTCTCTTATGACATCATTTCTAATTCTGTGTCTTCTGGTCACTCCTGTGGCTTTTCTCAGACATCTCATCTCTGTTGTAACCAGTTTCTCTTATGTTTCATTGTTAAGGACCATGTTTGACATTGGTAACACAGAGTTGGAATGAAGATACTTTGGATAAGGTTTTTTTGTTGACATTGGTAGCATTTTGACATATTAGCATTTGATAATTACCTAATAGGTTACTTAAATGTTGAATTATTTAATAGGTTACTTAAATGTTGAATTATTTAATAGGTTACTTAAATGTTGTATTATTAAAAATTTTAATTAAATGTAGAATTATTTAGTAGGTTAATAGTTTAATTATTCAATGTTACTTAATTGTTGTATTATTTAATAGGTTACTTGTTTAATTATTTAATAGGTTACTTAATTGTTAATTATTTAATAGGTTACTTGTTGAATTGCACATTGTTACCGTCCATGCATGTTGTAAGAGGTGACTAAAGGAGTTTTGGGGTGGAGTTTGCTGTCTCATCCTATGTAAGGTCGAAGTGACCTATAAGTCATTCTGAAGCCGGATGTGTGGCCGGTGAAAGGTACAGATATCACAGAAAAGCTGTAGACCATGGCACAACACATTCTGCTCTATGGTCTACATCTTGTTAATCTGCAGGCATTTGAAAATTATGAACAATAGTATATACAGCGTAGATAGAAGTACAGAAGAATAAGCATTGAGAAGATAGAAGTATTCACATGTTCTTATGCTCTTCAGAACCTGTCTGGTCAGCTGGATGAATCATTGAACTCTAGTTATTCTGTTGGACTCTCTGAACCTGATGATAACCAGCTGGACAATGGTTTGGGCAGTGAGAACATGGACACTCAGAGCACAACAGGTATATCTTGCGGTTTCGAGTTTCATTTTTTCTGGGTTTTATAAAACTGTCTGGTATGTAAGTTATGAAAGAATACTCAGGCAGTGAGAACATGGACAAAGAAATTGGTAACATATCCTATTTAGAATGTAACCATGAACCCAGCATTTTTTTGACTAGTGATTTTGAGAATATGGATAGTGTTATTGTTTTGGCAGTAAGAATATGGGCTCTCAGTGTTATTGTTTTGGCAGTAAGAATATGGGCTCTCAGTGTTATTGTTTTGGCAGTAAGAATATGGGCTCTCAGTGTTATTGTTTTGGCAGTAAGAATATGGGCTCTCAGTGTTATTGTTTTGGCAGTAAGAATATGGGCACTCAGTGTTATTGTTTTGGCAGTAAGAATATGGGCACTCAGTGTTATTGTTTTGGCAGTAAGAATATGGGCACTCAGTGTTATTGTTTTGGCAGTAAGAATATGGGCACTCATTGTTATTGTTTTGGCTGTAAGAATATGGGCACTCAGTGTTATTGTTTTGGCAGTAAGAATATTGGCACTCAGTGTTATTGTTTTGGCAGTAAGAATATGGGCACTCAGTGTTATTGTTTTGGCAGTAAGAATATGGGCACTCAGTGTTATTGTTTTGGCAGTAAGAATATGGGCACTCAGTGTTATTGTTTTGGCAGTAAGAATATGGGCACTCAGTGTTATTGTTTTGGCAGTAAGAATATGGGCACTCAGTGTTATTGTTTTGGCAGTAAGAATATGGGCACTCAGTGTTATTGTTTTGGCAGTAAGAATATGGGCACTCAGTGTTATTGTTTTGGCAGTAAGAATATGGGCACTCAGTGTTATTAAAAAAAATTACCAGACTAAAGATAAGAAATATAATGTTACCATTTAAAAAATTTTTGGCTGACATTCGCTTCAAAGTAGTTCCTCCCCCCTTGATTATGTATACAGTAATGGCAGTTCCTGTATATATCCACCATGACAAGATGGCCAACAGTTCCAGTTCTTTGTTGTTTGACAAACGTTCTTCGAAGCTGCCACAGTGGTGCTCATTTCTAGCAATGCCACATTTCAAGATCAGTTCCTTTATGTTGAACATGTCTGAGAACTTCTATATTTCTCTATTTATTTTGTTCTTTAACTTCCTGGATATATTTTTCGTGCTTGTTTAGTTCTTCCAATTTGTGTATATCTAGTTGCCCGTGGCACTTTGTGCTTCTCTCGTGCTTGTTTTTTTCGCTCTGTTTTCACTGTTATTATTACTGCCTTGTGGTCAGTGTCTGCACACGTGTTAGGTATTACTCGTGCATCTGTTATTTTTCATCTATTGTTTCTTTTTACGAGTATAAAATCTATATGGCTCTTGCATTCCAGATAATGTATCAATATTATACTTGATAGATTTAAAAGGATTTAGTAGAAAAGTTCTTCTTGAACTCTCCAGCAATTTACTGGTAGAGTATAACTTCATTGGTAAGGTTGTATCACTTTACAACTCTTCTGCGGTGGTTGTCTTATTTAGTTGTTGTTTTAATTGTTGATGTTATGGTCTGTGGTTCATTTTCTTCCTTCTCCGTATAGTGTTTCCAAATTCTGGAATTTCTGTTGATATTTACTTCTTCTGATGTTCGTTGTGCGACTGAACTAAAAGAGGCTGGTCCCATCTGAAACATTAACTAAAGTCTTAACTTCTAAAAGAAAGGAAACTATATTACACATAGATATCTTTAATAACAACTTTCTTTCATGGACATAAATTACGTGAAGACAATCTATGTTATGGCATATAACACATTCTTTCAGTCTTTATACTCACAGGAAAGGAGACTGTTGATTCCCTGGCTATAGGCTGACCACCTATTGTTTCTCACATCAAATCAAGGGGTTACTCCAGCTATCCGACCTAACTAATTATCACTAAAAAAATAGTTCACAAATTGATTGACAGTCACTATAAACCTATCCTTCAGTCAATAGTTTGTAGTTATAGAGGTCAATTATATGATTGGTCCGGCTATCCAAATAAGATAGAAAATGAAGGTGCCGATGACATTGATAAAGTAGTGTTAAATCCATTGGCTAGTGAATTTACACAATTTAACAAGGGGTGTGACTTTGATAATGTAGTGTTCACAGTTTATTCACTAAGCCATCCCATTGGCTTGAAAATGGATATCTCGCACTCCTGAAGACGATTTCTCCCCCAAAGTACTGGACTCTTTCTAATTCGCTGTTGGTAATACCGATTGAGAACTTGCTAGTGGTTTTGTCACTTGTCATAATCTTGGTCTTGCTTACATTGTCAGAAATAGGTTTTGTTTTTCACTATGTTCTTTAATGGAGTTTATGAGTTGTTTCATTTCTCAACCATTTATTTACTTATCTTTACTAATTAAATATGAAGAGAACAAAGTGTAGAAAAGAAAAAACATCTCAACCTCACACAGATACCTTTTATTGTTGTCAATTCTGTAAAAGAACATTTTGTGCGCGCATTGGACTTGCTAGTCATTTAAAAACGCACTATTAACTTTATTATTTTAGTATTTATTGTTATTATTATTATGGTTGAGTTTTTGGTCATCGTCGATCACGACGGACGAACATCATGAGTTGTTGGAGAGACCTGGTTGACTGTGTGCCAGTAATGTATCATAAGCATATCTTGGTTATCATTAGCATATCATGTAATGAGTTCATTAATTTTATGAACATTTTCTGGTATTTTGCTGATTGGTTTTACTTGAACAAAGTCATCTCCAGAGCCCACCGGTCTACTACGTGACATTGCCAGGTACAAAGGGAAAATAGTGACTAGATATATTATAGATAGGTTGTACTGAAAGTTTGTCATTCTTATCTTGATGTTCTTGTATGCCCGAAGGTTGTACTGAAAGTTTGTCATTCTTATCTTGATGTTCTTGTATGCCCGATAACATGGGGCTCCACTCAAAAACCACCATGTGACTTAATGTTCACAAAATTCTGATGAAGCATTTGGAGTTGAAAAGGTATGGAGGATTGACTTCATTCTACTTGTGTTGTGTTCCATATGTACTCTACCTCTCAGTGAAGCGCCATGCCACTTTGCTGATAGTACCTCTCATAGCACGTAACTCTGGGACTTTTAACGATAAGCTTCAGGGATCTCTTTCCCCCCCCCCCCCCCCCCCACACACACACACAAAAACCACTTTGTAAACAAGATGCTATGAGCAGGATTTAAATCCTCAACTTCTTGAGCATAAAGAGAATGGCTTACCCACTTGGCCAATTATACCCACTAGAACCTCCCCAATTTAGAAGTTCTTGTCAAGTTTAATGCAAACTTGATGCAAGCAATTCTGATCTTTAATAGCATAGCAGTCTTAATACACTGGTAAAAAAAAGCGAAGTGTGTACAGCTGTTTGCTGACTTGAAGGATCATCAAGATAAACTAAATATTGTTGGAGTCCAAATTCTTGATGAACTAAATATTGTTGGAGTCCAAATTCTTGATAAACTAAATATTGTTGGAGTCCAAATTCTTGATGAAAATAGATTTACTGATCCAAATTAATTAAATTCATTTGAAAATAAATGTCTTAGAAAACTCTTCAATATTGGTTGAAGAATTCAAGTCAAACATGCAAGTAAGAGAAGACATCAAACAGCAATATGTTGCTACAACAATAATAAGAAAACGATGGTCTTAAATCAGACACGTAAGAATGAAATTTACTTAGAATAAAAGAACATTGAAATTACTGAAACTTAATGAAGGGTGGCTTCTAAATACCATCATAAAAAGGAAGCTACAGTGGACACTTAAAGCGACATGATGGTATCGAAAGGCTGATTCTGGAGGGCAGAGTGGCAGGTAAGAGAAGAAGAGGAAGACCAAGAAGATGATAGACCAGCGACATCGAAGAATGTATGAACATGTCTCTGGCCAATGCAGGCCTGCTTGCCCGGAACAGAGAGACATTCAGAGTATCCACGATGTAGATAACGTTCTGGAAAGAATATGTCACTTCACTTGATATAATTGATGTACTTAGAATGAATGAAAACAGACTGCTACTACAAACATTAAAATGGGTACCAAATGGAAAGAAAAAGAGGAAGACCAAGAGAGACTCAATTGCAGAACAACCATGAAAGAGGGCATGACTATGTGTCTCAACAATATACAAGAATTACATACAGTAGCATGACAGTGCCTGAACCAGACAGCTCGTTCCTGACTTATGCACTGTACTCTGTGCTGAAGGAACATGGATAGGATCTAGCTGTGCTGAAGGAACATGGATAGGATCTAGCTGTGCTGAAGGAACATGGATAGGATCTAGCTGTGCTGAAGGAACATGGATAGGATCTAGGATTGTAGATTATTTAGATTTAGTTTCAATAGATCTAAAGGTGACAATGTTTTATTCTGTAGAAAATTTGAATGTCAACATTTGGTGTGTGTTTCAGGATCAGATTCCGATAGATCAACACCCGAGAGTTGTAAGAGAGCAGCAGATGGGAGCACTGATGAAGGTATGACTCTTTCTTGTCTGATATTTTTGGCTATGTTTTTTACAGGCAATGCTCATCGTCACTTGGGAAGGGTGGAACTCCATCATCCTTTCTGATATTATTTTTCTCTTGCTCATTGTCATTTCTCTGTCAATACTAATAGTTTTGTTAAACTGTGATTTGGTTTTGGTCACCCATGAATCTCATACCCATGAAGCCCCTACCCATGAAGCCTCTTCATACAAATTAGTATGTGTGCAAATTCTCTGCTTCAAAAGAGAGGTCATCTTGGTATGACTAGTTGTACTAGTTCTGTTCACTGATTATGGACTTATAAGATGTTTGTGAGGATGTTTTCTTTGAGCAGTGCCAATCTCCCAATATTGACCATATTTATTGAAAGTATAATTTGAGTCATAGGCTGATCTCTGTATGTTGGCTGGCCCATCCAAAAACATCAATTCTACCATTTCTTTCAAGTCAGGACAAAGGTGAAAGCAATATGGCTTAGCATAGACCCAGTAAGAAATTTCACAACCAGGTTTGCAATTTCTGTGTTTAAACTTATATGATCATGCTCATGGAATCATTGAACGTGAATACTTGTGCGGACTACTGTGCTATACTCTTGTGAAACCTGCACAATTGTACAGCATACGTGCGTGAGTATTAAATCCCAGGATAAAGTGACAAAATAAAGTATCCGATATTGAAGTCCTTACCAGCCAATATCCCAAAAGCATTCATACAATTCTGAAGAAGGCTCAACTGAGATGTGCCGAACATGTGCGAATGCCTAACAAACACATTTCAAAACGTCTGATACATGATGAACTCCTTAAGAAAAATGGCTTGCCAGTGGACAAGAAATGCTTCACAAATTCTTTCAGTGTCCCTAAAGAGCATCAACATCGACACCAAATTTTGGGGATCTGTTTCTTTCAGAATCTCCCGCTGTGATGCATAAACACCAGCACAGGTGCTTGCATCACCGACAAGCATCAAATCTCAGAGGCACTGCGAAAATGTGCTGCCTGAAAAGACAGAACAACAAACACACAGACATCCAGTTTTGATCATACATGTCCCAAATGTGGCAGATGATTGTATGCCAGTCTTGAACTTTCATTCACCTCCGCAGTTGGAAACTGTTGTCATCATCGCCTGTGATGTACAGCTATTACACTCAAACATAGTCTTAACCTTCCAGACAAACAAAACCATGCATTACTTCTATAGGCAAGATTTGACAATGGCTCCACTAGGTTCCTTAACACCCTTTATCTCAGACAAGCTGCAAAAACAGCCATTTAAGCGTCTGGCAGTAAACCAATAAAATCATTCTCTATTTTGATAGTTACTTCTAAAGATATTGCAACAGGGACGGAAAACTATTACAGAGAAGATACTAGTCTTTTGTATGAACATGCTGAAAACATCCACATTGATGGTGATGACCAAATAACCTAGCTGTATAGATCAAGTTGCCTTTTTTTGCAGAGTGTTCACTGATGAGTGCATTGGCCCCAGCACTCAGAGCAACTCTTTACAACTGCTGTCCAAGCTGTATGAACAGACAGCATAAAGTATGAAGTTTTAGTAGGCAGCTTTCCGTCGTTCCAGATGATAGTATTAGTGTTGTACTATAAGAAATATAATCTATGATTCATGGTGATGATTAATGTGACTCACAAGACCAATCTCAGCCACAAAGAGTCTTCCACAGTATGTACAAGGAATCACAGGTCCACTTTTACCAACCTGTGTTCTTATGTGTTTTCTTAGCAGCCCTTGAACTAACTGCTATCACTTTATCCTTTGTCTTTACTTTATACCATTTCTAATCTTTACCCTCCATGCAACACAATCCATGGCATCCTGTTTTCATAATTCCAGACCAATGTCTGTATCATATATATCATGTTTGTATGCATCTTTGTATTGAAGTAGATGTCAACATGTGGGATATTTTACCAGACTAATTCTCCATAAATTAGATCCTTTGGTATTCTGCAATATTCCAACTCTCTAGTGTGTGTCCCAGCCATCTGAGTCTGCACAGAGCATAGAGAATAATTTGCTATTGCCTGTTCTTTCCAACATCTATACTAGTGACTTTGTCCTGCCACCAAGAATTCTACATAGGCGCCACAAGTGAAAGCTGTTTAGTTAGTTCACCTGGTTCATATAAGAAGATATAGTTCACAAAACTATTTGTATAAGTTTAACTGCAGTCCCACCCAATATGGATTGTGTATTAGCAAGAAAGACTGATCATTGTTTCCACAAATGTGTCTAGCAGGGTGTTCACTGTGACATCAAAAGTATCAGCAGGTTTTTGTACAGTAATAAACTTGTCCATATATCTTATCTGCACAATCTTTAGCTGATGTTTTTTCAAAGAGTGACAGTATCTGACATTTATGTTCTCCACACAGGTTCACCTAACAAGAAGAGGTGTATGCGACTTGATGAGAGGGAACTGACCATCCCTCTAGAGCATGGCTGGAATAGACAGACTATCATTAATGGTATGGGGAGGCGTGGTATTGTGGGTGAAGTTCTGTACTTTGCTCCGTGCGGCAAAAAGATGAAAACCATTCCAGATGTCATGCGGGTACGTGTGCCTCATACATTATCTCATATTGATGCATGTATGATACTTTGAGACTTGTTGTGATCAACATATTGTGATGTCATTCATATATTGTTGCATACATATCAACTAGCAGAAGGATCATTCTGTGTTTCAGACCAAAGTAAAATATAGTGTTCTGTCTTATGATCTTGAATTCTGTATAAAGATAGAAATCTCTGGATGACTCTGTGTGCTGAAGCATCCAACATGGTACCCCAATGACCCTGACAGGTTATGGGTTTTTAGATAAAATAAATAGATAAAGAATACTTCATTCAAGACAGTAGTTAGTCATCATCATCCAGACAAGTCAGTAGGTGTTTCGATATCATATTCAGTATGTCCTACAGCATGTTGGGAGGCTAGTGAGTGCCATCTGAGAGAACCTAGTTCAAATCCTGCATTATAACTCAAAACCTGTCAATACTGTATTTTTCACATTAGGAGGTGTTACAGGGAGGTTTCGAGTGACATGTATGATAAAGTCAGGGAGTTTTTGTGTGACATGTGTGATAAAGTCAGGGAGTTACAGGGATGTTTCGAGTGACGTGTGATAAAGTCAGGGAGGTTTTGAGTGACACGTGTGATAAAGGCGGCCACACGCCCTGTTGTTACCTTGTCATGTTCATGCTGCAATATAATTTTTCTTTGGTAATAAATAATTTGAATAAAAACCATACAGAATCAAGAATAAGGTTAAAACTCCCGCAAGGGGGAGAATTTATTTGAAGGTAAATCAATACAATTAATAGTAGCCTACATGAATGCATGTTCTAATTTGCTACAGGGGGAAAGGGGAGTTGATATTCCCCTCCTTGATCTCTGGGGATCTCACTAGCATAGTGGTTATGCTGTTCGCCTTGTGTTAAAGAGGTCATGAGTTCAAATCCAGCTTGTGTCATCTAGTTTACAAGGTGGATTTTTTTCTGAAATCCCTGTGAATTATCACTTGAAGCTACAGTGTACTATGAGTGGTACTCTCAGCAGGCAGCGTGCACTTTGTTGAAAGTGACGGGGTACATATGGGAAACCAAGTACAGTCAAGTCAATCCTCTATGACTTTTGAACTCTCTTTTTGAGTATATTTCAACAAAAATTGAATGCAGAAATAAACTAAAGTGGTATCAATATGATTATTTTATTTAGAAAACTTACTAATGTGAAAACTAAAGAAGAAAAATATGCCTTTTAAAAATGCAAAATGTTTTTATTCACATAATTTTTTGGCAAAAATTTATTTTACAAATTTAAATACCGGTACTTACAGAATATCATACAAATCTTGTATCATCTTGAAAATTGCAAGAATCCATCGGAAAACATCTGGCAACAACTGTTTAAAATGGTGAACACAAAAATGTTGAAGATATCGGAGTTAAATAAGTTTGCTAAAAAAAAAAAAACTACACCATGTAATATAGGTTTATGTTACATTGAGTGGAATACTTGTTTGAAATGTTCTCTTTACTGTTTCAGTACTTGGAACGTAACCCCAATGTTGACCTTGGCCGTGAGAATTTTTCCTTCAATACAAAAGTTAATGTTGGACAGTTTTATGAAGTACAAGGTGGACATGGGGTAAGTGTTTTTGCTAGAATCTGCGATTTGAGTATTATCTGTAGAAATTGTGTAAGCTTGAGGTGAGTAATATCAGCAACATTTGTTGTGATTGGGCTGCCAGCAATAATAAGAACAATAAATCGTTTGGGTGACACATGGGTGTCTCTTACTGGATACATCAGCACAAAAAGCTCTCCAAACAACTGTATTGTCAGATATTGGGAGGAGTGTAGGGAAATCATGCCCAAACTAATGCTTGATGAAATTAATTCAAGATTACCTGGATACCTAGGGAAGAATATAAGATCTCATCCAGTAGTACTCAAGGCCAGACTATAGAATGTGGTTCTAAGCAAAGATAAGTTGGTTGTTCATGTTCATTCGGCCATGCTACTTAATGTGTAATAGTAATAATGGTGCAATACAGGGAGAAGTACCTATATTCCAACTTTTACATATGCGCAGTTTCATTCAGCTTTCATCACGTCACTGAACTCAGATTAGAAAGTTGCTAGGTCTGCTTTCTGATGAATCTGGCAGCATACCTAGTGACTTTAAAATGCGTCTTTATCGATATTTTATTTCATTTAATGTAGGATTTTGTTTCGTTAGAAATGTAGGCACTTCTTTCCCCTGTATTGTATCGTAAGAATAATAATATTAAAACCCATAACCTGCCAGAGTTGTAGGGGTGTCACATTGAGACATTTTATGCAGAAAGATGTCCACGCATCACTATCCTCTACCATTTGGGTGATGAGTTTGGAAACTTCACACCGTGTCCACTGCTTGATATTATCCAGTCATGTTTTCCTTCTTGCTACCTCGTCTTCATCCACCCTCTACTGTACATTGCAGAACATCTTTTGTCATCGAGGAATGTCTCGTCAAATGGTGTACCACCTGAATTTACGAAGTTTCATGATTGTTAACAGTTACGAAGTTTCATGATTGTTAACAGTTACAAAGTTTCATGATTGTTAACAGTTACAAAGTTTCATGATTGTTAACAGTGGTTCTTGTTGAACTTAAAACTCATACTTAATGTATAACTAAGGTGTAAAAACTTTTAGCTATTTGAAGCGTCCTTTACCTAGGATAATCTTCAATTATTATTATTTATAATATTAATGACAAATAACAGATTATGTGAATGGGTTATGTAAGCAATTTAATAGTTGACAGATTATGTGAACAGTTGACAGATTATGTGATCATCTAAAGAGGTGAGATATATGATGAGTTCAACAGGTGACAGATTAAGTGTTAGATTTTATTATATATGTGACTACTTTGCTGATCTGCAGTCTGCACCAGTTCCATTGACTGACACAGAGGTGTTGGAAAAGATTGAACTATCTCAGGGCAAGAGAGCACGGATGCAGATGCTGGCAAGAAAGAGACGTG
The DNA here is from genome assembly GCA_034231615.1 of Meghimatium bilineatum. Lineage (NCBI taxonomy): Eukaryota > Metazoa > Mollusca > Gastropoda > Stylommatophora > Philomycidae > Meghimatium > Meghimatium bilineatum. The sequence goes on along the minus strand of CM067322.1, from coordinate 2,088,780 downwards.
AAACAGCAGCCAGAGAACAAGCACTGGCCAGACAGATCATGGAGAGTAAGCTGAAAAGACGCATGGAACTGCAAGGTATATTCTATTTCAAAGTAATTCTTTTCATCATGGGATCTTGTAGGTTATAGTCCAGTCTGATATTTCCAGTACATTTTTTTTGGGAGGGGGGAATGAAGAAGATTGGATGCTGATGTTGCTTGTGTCTAGTTGTTTGTTCATGTCCACAGATAGGGACTAACTTGTGAGACATTTACAGCTGCTGGTACAAGATGCTACTAATGAGACACAACTACACAAAAAAAATCAACTACACTAGAGATCATTGCAGGTGATACATCTTGTACCAGCAAGATAGGAATTAGAAACACAACAACAGGGCTTGAAAGATTTACTCAAAACTGTAACAGAATGTAGCTAAACAACAGTGAAGATGGAACAAATGTGACAATAAGAAGAGGGGGTTGACCTAGTCGGTGGATTGATGAAGTGATGCGGAAATTATAAAAGAATTTAAGAAATCACCAGAAAATGTGTGGCAGAGAGTAACTTAAAATTGCTAAAATTGCAGAGATCTCACGGCGGGCCTCAGAAATGAGATTTGAAAAAAGATTGGAGCAACAGACTCAAAAAGAAATGGAAAAGAAGGAAAGAGAGAGCAAAGGTTTGGTTTTGTCCGAGTACCATTTTTAGTTTTCTGTTTTGTGTGTGCATTTTCAGTTTATTGTCAGTTGAGAAATTCATGCCCCTTGATATAGTTGGATATATTTTCAGTTTATAGTCAGTTGAGAAATTCATACCCCTTGATATAGTTGGATATATTTTCAGTTTATGGTTAGTGGAGAAATTCATGCCCCTTGATACAGTTAAATATATTTTCAGTTTATGGTTAGTGGAGAAATTCATGCCCCTTGATACAGTTGAATATATTTTCAGTTTATGGTTAGTGGAGAAATTCATGCCCCTTGATACAGTTGAATGCATTCTGAAACTGTATATGGGAAAGAGAAAGTTGAAGTTCATCACGCAAGAAGCAGACAGAGGGTACTAGTGGTACAGAAACATCAAAAGATGAACAACTTACAATTTGTCAGAGTGTATTACCAAGACGAGGCAGAATAGTAAAATATCAGATTTCCTTGATGATGCCCACATTCCATGCTCTTACTGTCAGCACAAAGTTGTTAATGATTCTTCGATGTTACCCTATTTTTTTCGCCCCCTCATTACTGATGAAGAGAAATATGAAGTACAATAGTGTTATATTTTACATGTCTATGCAGTAAGTGTAGACTTCTGATCCTTGACAACACAGATTACTGATTTCTGCTGTCAAATATTATGTTTTGGACCAAGCTGTAGATCGGGCAGGGGGGGGGGGGCTCTCTCTCCTTAGCAAATCAGAACATGACAAGGAACTTAGCAAAAAAAGGGAGTGATTTTTCACAAAAAGGTCATCAAATGTTTCAAGTATAGTGGAATGCACACCCCCCAACCCCTGAAATGAAAATGTATCTACGGCCCTGTTTTGGACACATTACCATATAAATTAAGGAATTGGTTTAAAATTAGTGCCTACATATTTGATTATTTCTTTTGGCTATGTTTATTAGTTCATGTTCATCATTAATTAATTGAAATATAAATATATTTAGGGTTAGCATTAGTTATGTTTTACATAACTAATATATAACCCTAAAAATGAACATTTAAATTAATTATTGATAAAATATTTAGATTAATTAACCATAAAATATGTAGGGAGGCACTAATTGCAAACAAGAACCAAAATTAATTCCCAGAAAAATGAAAGTAATATGCCTGGTACTCATCATCTGAAAACTTATCTATCCTAATGTTTTAAGATGATTGACATTGCAGGACTACATACAAAAATTCACTCTTAAGACATAAAATAGTTTTATAAATAAATGCACTGGGCGTGAATTCCTGAATAGACTTTATTTTTTTTCATTTTTGTTTCATTGTTTATTGTGTATATAATTTTTGAGTGATTTCTACATTGTTGTATTTGTGTTTGTTGTGTCAAATATTCCTGTTCAATCTATAATAGTAGTTCTCAATGTGGGCCATATGTGTGCTTCCTTGCTCCGGTGGTACATAACCATAGTACTCGGGTGGAGGGGGGGGGGTTGCAGGGGTGTGGTTGTCTACAAAAAGTTAAATTTATTTGCTGGACAATATCTAGTGAGACATAATGATAGTCCTCAAAAGAAGTTAACAGGCTTTTTTTTTAAAATCTAGACATAGAGGGTCTAAGGATGAAAATTGTCTCTTCGGTTGGAGGTGGTCTTGTGTGGGAAAAAAGGTTGAGAACCACTGATTTAAGGCATATTTGTGTTTAATGTGTGCATAAATGATTGATGTGCTTGTATATTTGTGTTTAATGTGTGCATAAATGATTGATGTGCTTGTATATTGTACTTGATATGACTGTCCAGTATTATATTTGTGCATTAATGATTGTTGTGTGCAAGACCCAAGCTTCAGCTACCACTAATCAGTATAACAAGTTGTTTTGGGAAGACTATAGTACAGGGGTAGGAAATTAAGGACCACAGGGCAAACCTGGCCCACCAGAACATTATTTATGACCTGTTATACATATCTGAAAGTACTATAGGCACTGGCCCCTATCTCAGAAAATATTACTTGGGGGCAGCAGGATAAAAAAATAAGCTTTTCAGTCCCATACTTCAAAAATATACAATTACTATGCTACCAATGTCAAATGTGGACACTAACAACAAATGCCAAAAGAAACTTGTTACAACAGACATGTATTATCTACATAAACTTCTCAGAGTAACAATAAGAGACAGAATCAGAAATGAAAACATCAGAAGACTAACAAACACAATGCCAATCCTGGATTATATCAGAAGACAATAGATTAAGTGGTTTTCACATGCTTCCAGACTACCATTGATAGTGCCCCCCAAAAAGCATTGCTATGCAGGCAAGATGGATACAAAGCCAGCGTCAGACCAGGCAAAATATGGGTTACATTGTATCATTGCCTTGTAACAGTCTGTCTCCACAAGAAAAATCTACTCCAAATACACTGTTGGGGTTCAAACAATAGAACAAGCTGCCCCTATGTCTTTGACCCCGTCTATGACTATCAACAAGTGGTCATCTTCACAGATGCACTATTTGTTCTGCAGGCTCTTCAAGGATGGTAAACTCCCACACATGAGAACAACTAAATATCACATCGAACAGACAGAGGAGAATTGTTCATCATTGGGTACTATCACACTGTGTTGTGTTTAAAAATGAAAGAGCTGATGAGGCAGCCAAAAATAAGAGAATGTATACAGGATAACAATGAAGTCTCATATCAGGAAAAGAAGAGAGCTATACAAACCATCCACAGTAAAAATAACTTGAACAAAGATGTCTACCACTATCTGGACCTGCAGAAACAGGTAGAGCTATACCTGAGAAAAGGACAGGATGTGATACACCACTGTGCAGCCATGGAACAGATGAACAGATCTTTGAACATATCCTGCAGAACTGTCCTTATCATGAACAATTGAGTGAGACATATTGGCCTCATAGTTAAACCTGTTTTATGAAAGTATGGAACAAAAGAACACAATACAACTGTAAAATTCACTCAGAAGACTTGTGTGTAGACATCAAACCACTAACAACATAAGAACAAAAGGTACTGCATTACTCTAGACGGAGCCAGGGTTAGCAGATAGCCAAGATTCCAAAAGTATCTCCTCGTGGTGCACCCTGGAAACATAAGTACAGTGGCTCATGCTGCTTCTGACAAACACTTTTGAGATTGTATCCGGAAATGTGGAAGCTGCAGTTGGAATCACTGTCGACACACAGTGATGCAAGACAGTCCAGCTCGAGCATTGGAGGGGCGGCCAATACAACAGTCACGAAATGGGTAGATGTCAAAATGAATAGTCAGGGTCAAAAATACAACATTTTGAGTACAATAAGAGGGTGGCACAACGCCAGAGGGGAGCACTACGTGAAAACGGAAAACGTTAAATAGAAATCAGATCTAGTGTGATTCCGCTCGTGAACAAGCTACTAGTCTCCGGTGCTCCTAACAGATCAGGCCTAACTCTACCGTCGATGCTTTTCTATACCAGAATCATGCTCATGGTGAGAGATTAGTTCAGCTCAAGAACAAGCTTCTAGGCTGTGGTGCTCCTAAAAATGTGTAGAGACTCAGACTTGGACAATGTCCATGAATGACACCTCAGCTAAGAGAGCGAACAAACCCGGGCCCAACTCTGTCGTCAATGCTTTCATATACTGGAATTATTCTCATGGAGAGAAAAGGTTTAGTACCTGATGGACACAGATGCAATACGTCTAATTACGTGAGATGAGTTCACTGGCAGAGGAGCACTTCATGCGAGATAGACGTAGTCGGCCAAAGCCTAAATTCCTAACTGCTGTCTCCATGGAGATCGACTCCCAGGGACATGTTTTGGCCTGAAAAGTCCAAGGGCACAGTGGGTGATAGACCATCAAGGCATAGAGTTGATATACGAGGCGTGTTCAAATGAAAACGGGACTTGTTACACCACGCGTGATAGAGCGCACTGATATTGATGACATTTTGCACTAGTAATGAGTATCCAATAATTTACATACGGTCACGTGTTCATCTTCCCAGCATGCATATGTGCTGCAGAAGACTGTTAACAATATGGCGGGTGTGATTCCGAACCCGTCCAAAGTGAATCAGCGTGCTGTGATCCAGTTTCTTTCATTTGAAGGATGTCAAGCAGTAGACATTCATCGGAGAATGAAGGCAGCATATGGTGACAAATGTTTGTTCGAGGACCAGAGTGATGGAGTGGGTGCGTATGTTTAAAGACGGACGTGAGTTAACGGCAGATCTTGCACGGCCAGGTCAGGCGCATATTGTTGCAACAGAAGAAGCCATAGCCGTGCTTGATAAAGCAGTACTGACTGACCGTCGTCGGAGCATACGTTCGCTTGCAGAAGAATTCCATATGTCAATTGGGACAGCCCACATGGTTGTTCGGAAGAAATTGAACTATCGGAAGGTGTGTTCACAGTGGGTCCCACGGATGTTGACTGACCACCATAAGGAAGAACGGATGGGGTGGAGTTTGAACCACCTGATGCGTTACAGGGCAGAGGGTGATGCATTTCTGTTGAGCATTGTGGCAGGTGATGAAGGTGTGATTCTTCTCCACGACAACGCTCGTCCGCACGTCGCAAAAATTGTGCAGGAAACATTGGCAAAGAAGAATTGGGAAGTTCTTCATCACCCAGCCTATAGTCCCGATTTATCCCCGTGTGATTTCCATTTGTTCGGACCGTTGAAGAAAGCACTAAAGGGACAGCGATTCAACAGCGACGCAGACGTGAAGACAGCGGTGACCACATGGTTCAGAGAACAGCCACGCAACTTTTTCTCGGACGGCATTCGACGTCTACCTAAACAGTGGGATGCTTGCCTAAATGCATACGGAGATTTTTTCTGATGAACCCAGGTGCATTCTTATTCACAAGTGGTTGCTTTGTTCAATTCCGTTGAAAATATTAAATTGCGTATGATACTTTTTAAATAAATCCACAAGTCCCGTTTTCATTTGAACACGCCTCGTATATTCACTGTTTGATGACAGATAGGAAGGTTAGGGAAGTCAACTACCTGAATTAAAGGCATGATGAAAACAGATGTGCTGTGCCTCAGATATACTGAGCCAGCCACGGTGCAAATAACACAGCTCTACTGTGGAACTAGCGGCACAACGTACTTCACTTCCCGGTGGAAATCACACTCACTCGTGGTGGTTATCAGAGAGCGAACGCAGAAGAACAAGAACAAATGAATGGTATACAGAGTTTGTTTTTGTCCATCCTGAACAATTGTCTCATCTGAGAAGTATTTCATATTTCTGCATTGTCTGTTTTACAGATGTAACAATATTACTTACGTAAAACACAGCGTCGATCAGATTTACTATGAACACACAATCAGAATATTTGATATGGGTATGAAAAAATACAAATAACAGTATATAAGACAGTTTCAACATTTCATCCATAAGGTCTTTTTTGAGAAAATACAAGACAAAACAGTGAACAAAGAGTAGAAACAGTTTTACAGCCGTCTCTCCTAATATTGATTTAGAAATATGCCTATTCTCTACTGTTTGAAAGATTGCCAAGTTTATATGCTGCTTCTATTTGGAGAACTTTCTTTTTGTTGTATCTATGCTATTGCTCTAGATGTTGTGTTATTCTATTGATGTTTGCCATTTGAAGCATAAATTCTAATTTCAAGGAAATTAGTAGGATTGTTGGGATTTGTAACGTTATGTTTTTTACTGCTTGTATTTTCAATGGAGATTTATGTTTGTTACTGTTTGTAATTTTAGTGATTGAAAGACGCAAGGAGAAGGAACAGCACAAAGTGTTGAAACAGCAGGAAAAGATTAGAATCCAGGAACAGCTCAGAAAAGAGAGAGAGATGAGAGCCCAGCAGATTATTGAGGTCTGTCTATGTTTATGTTTGATAATCAGATGAATATAATGTCTTACTTGTTTCTTGATCTGGTTATAATGTCTTACCTGTTTCTTGTTCAAATGAATATAATGTGTACCTGTTCCTTGTTCAGCTGAAGATAATGTCTTGCCTATTTTTTCATGAGATGAAGATAAGATAACATTTACCTGTTTCTTGATCGGATGAAGGTAATATTTACCTGTTATGTTAGCTGAAGATAATGTCTTACCTGTTTCTTCATGAGATGAAGATATTTACCTGTTTTTTTATCAGATAAAGATATTATTTACCTGTTTCTTAATCAAAGTGTTACCTGTTTCTTGATCAGATAAAGATATTTACCTGTTTCTTGATCAGATAAAGATATTTACCTGTTTCTTGATCAGATAAAGATATTTACCTGTTTCTGGATCAGATGAAGATAATGTCTAACCTGTTTCTTCATGAGATGAAAATATTTACCTGTTATTTTATTAGATGAAGATAATATTTGCCCGCTTCTTGTTAAGTTGGAGGTAGTATTTACTTGTATCTTAATCAGATGCAGATAATGTTTATCTTTGGTTTTTCTAATATATTGATTTGTCCTTTAAGTCCTCGTCAAACACATTTCCTCAACAAACTTCTTTTCTATCTTGTCCTGGTGTCATGTGACGTATTCCTTCCAAAACGTTGTCTTCCCAATGAACTCTCTGAACCTCTCTCTGTCTTGGGCGATGTGGCTTGCATTTTCTAGCGATGTATTCATGTTATCTTTAATGTCGTCAGTCCATCGTCTTCTTGGTCTGCCCCTTCTCCTCTTCCCAGGTACTCTTCCCTCCATTATTTGTCTTTCTAAACAGTTATGTCTCTTTATATGACCAAACAGGCGTAGTTTTCTTTTTGTTATTGTCCTATCTTGTCCTATCTATATATATTCCTTCCAGGTTTTTCCATGTCCTACAATCCCTCTTGTATAAGTGTCTGACCCTTTCTTCTGTTGTTTATTTATATTGTTAATCATATGGAAAACACAAGGTTTTATTATTCAGCATTACAATGAATGCACAGATTATCAGACTATAGGCTACAGGTATAATAAAATACAGGTAACAGTATACAAGACAGTTTCAACCGTAAGGTCTTATTCAAGAAAGTACAAGACAAACAGTGGACACAAAATAAAAATAATGACACATAAGTCATTTAACAGCAGAGATACCCAAAGTAACAATGACGTACACATACACAAGTATTAACGTAGAGAAGCACATTAAAAGATAATTGGAATGAGAACAAATTAAAACAACTATGCCTGAAAATAACATGAATGACAACACAACAGAGGCCCTGCCACCCAAATCTAAATACGTGATCTGTATTAAGACTAAATGACTCAAGTGTACCAAACTGCAATATGTAGTGATGTTCAAGGGCATACTTAGCTCTATCGTCTGTGGTGCAAGATCTTATTGCGGTGACCTGAATGTCACTACCGCCGAAGACGGATGTGTTGGGCCATTGGCGCAAATAAAACGGCAACACAACGCATTTCCATTCTCTGTACTATATTGAACTGGAAATCTTGTAGGACCATTGTCCTGTTACAAGAGAAATCCAGTGGGAGTTTGAGAATGAACGCTGAAGAAGAAGAAGAATGTCACTGACCGACCTTGTGTTTTACATAAATACTATTGTTATTAATACCACGGACAGCTAAGAAACTAATGCAGAGGTTCTCACTGATGCTGGCGTAAAAGATCAAACATTAAGGGCGGACAGTCAAGATTTCTAGGGCATTTGCTGAGAAGAACACAGCTTGAACACTTAATAACCACTGGAAAGATCAAAGGGAGAAGAGATAGAGGATGACAAAGAGAAAAGTTACTAGATGGACTTGTATTGTGGCACGGTAGAAGCTCACCAACCGAGATTATTGACAACACAAGAGACAGAGAGTCGTGGAGAAATGTAATCGCCTACGTCACTCGGCATGGCACTTGATTGATTGATTGATTGATTGTTATACAGTTTTGCAGCAGTCTCACTTATTACTGATAATCATGTGGAGGTTATCTACCGGTATGTATATTTGTATACTATTAACCTACTGAGCCTTTTACAGTCAGGGATTAGAAGTGTTCTCTGGAGATGACTTTATTCTATGCCTCATATATGTTTGTTTCTGTGGTTTCCTTTATTCCTGTCATCCATCTTTTGTACAGTCTGCCTTTGTATCTGTTGTGTCTGAGTAGCAATATGTCTTGGGAAGCACTGGTGGTAGTCTGGAGGCATGTACAAACCACTTACAATCTGTTGTCTTCTGATGTAATGTAAAACTAGAATTGTGTTAGTTAGTCTTATGATGTTTTCATTTCTGGTTCTATATCATATTGTTACTCTTGAGAATTTTGCATAGGCATGTCATTTCTGGCATGACAAGTCTTTTTATGTTTTTCTGTTCACATTTGTTATTGGTAGCACAGTTCTGGTATGATAATTGCACTGTATAATACTACTTGTTGTTTGTATGATAATTGCACTGTATAATACTACTTGGTTGTTTGTATGATAATTGCACTGTATAATACTACTTGGTTGTTTGTATGATAATTGCACTGTATAATACTACTTGGTTGTTTGTATGATAATTGCACTGTATAATACTACTTGGTTGTTTGTATGATAATTGCACTGTATAATACTACTTGGTTGTTTGTATGTTTATGTGTCTGTTTTGGAGTATATGGGACATCTGCCCTATGGCCTGGTAGACTATGTTGCATCTATGTTGTATTTGTTGTGCTTTTCCTTTTCGATGCTATATTTCCTAAGTAGTTGAACTATTTCACTTGTTTTAGTTTTTGTCCATCTATGGGGATAGTAGTGTTCCTGTGAAGGTGATGATTTGTTTATTGGTCAGATAAACATAATGTTTATGTTGGATAAGTTGAGCATCTTTCCTTTTGTTGATTAGATTTCCTTTTGTTGAGCATCTTTCCTTTTGTTGATTAGATAGACAAGTTTATCAGGCTATTATTAGAACCTATTGTTTACAGGCTCGTAATAGGCGACAGAAAGAATTGGAGGAAATGAGACTGGCAGATGCTGTACAAAGAAATAAGGTAAAATAGAAAACAGGTTTTCTAGTATTTGTCCTTCCCTGGTGTCATTACTACATTACTGCTAACTAGTGTCTTTCCTACCCTGGTGTCATTACTACATTACTGATAACTAGTGTCTTTCCTACCCTGGTGTCATCACTACATTACTGCTAACTAGTGTCTTTCCTACCCTGGTGTCATCACTACATTACTGATAACTAGTGTCTTTCCTACTCTAGTGTCGGAGGCGGTGCTAGTAGTAGTAGCAGAAGTAATTGTAGTAGTAATAGGTTTATGTGACACCATAGTTACTCACTGAGATTGTATAGGTAGGAAGTAGTGTTTGTATTCTATATGAACAATTTCCATAACATCAATGTTAAATCAATGCAGCTCGTAGGTCAAACAAGGTTAGTGCCTTTGCGATTGAAACTTTTTATGTGTCCGTGTGACTGGTTTGGACATCTTATGAAGATGAATTATCAACTTCCCATAAGAGCATTTAACAAGATGGAATTAGGATACAGAGCCAAGGGAAGACCTAGGAAAATATGGATAGACAACATCAAGAAAATCCTGAACAAACATGACTACACTTCAACCAGAGCAACACATCTGGCTCTAGAATGCAGACAACATCACAAACCCCCACACTCAATGGCAAGAGTGGAAGCTACGACAACACCACCTGGAGATAAACAATAGACAATAGTGACTGGTCTTCTCAGATACTGTTAAGAAAGCTGCTCCATAGAGTTTGCCCATCTAAACAGAAATTATTAATAAACTTGGTGGGAGTCGACAACTAATAGCCAAGTAAGCCTGAGGTAAAACGGTTACATGAAGATAGGCCAGCTTGATATGCAGGGGGGTATGGTGGGATAGGTGTCTCAGATTAAGGAACAAGTAAGCCTCAAGTTTGATGATGAAGGAAATAGGACAAGTCTGAGATGGAGTGAATTATTCATTCCTAATAATTTTTCCCCCTTTCCAGGAACGAGAGATGATGAGACAGCAGCTTATAATGAAAGAGCAGGTAGGAATAGATGTTCCAAATGTTAGCTATTCTAAATAGAGCATATTCACAATGTTATTGTCCCAGAGAGGTCAGTTCTTCCTTCCACTGACAGTGCATTACCTCATCATTGTTTCCTGCACAATTACTGGCTAGTGATGTGTTTTCCTTATATCTAGTATATTTTTCCCCGTAAAGATAAATCTTATCTTTCTTTTTCCCTCTAGAAAGATAGGAGTAGATTTTATGCTTTTGTTAGTTTCACTAAAAGAGTAATTTTCTCATGAAGAGTAGATTATCATTTTTCATCATTTAATCTTAAACACACCCTTAACATACTTTGTTTCTTCTCTCGTTCACTTGAAACATGTCTATATCTGTAATTCTGTATACTGAATAAAACTCATTGTCTTTTGTAGTTCATACAGTGTGCCATAGATCTTTGATTCCAGTGTTGTTTCCTCTGGCCAATATGTATGCCTCCGCGTTTCATGCGTTTCATACATTTTGGAGGCCCGATATGCCAAAAGTCGCTTAAATTTACATTTTGATATGGTTTTACTATCTCGTATTATAAACATCACAATGTCCATAAAATCAAGCGAACCGTTCCTATTTGCGTTACTTGCATTCCAGAGATGATTGATCTAGAAAGGTATGCTTCATTAAAAATAATAAAGATTGTATTTAAGCACTAATTTCATATAGACAAGAGTGTTTACATTGTCATTTTGTGCAACTTATTGCAACTTGTATTTAATCAAATCTAGACGTCTTCATTGTTTTACAGCTTTTGACATGTACCAAAATATGTTAGGTGATGATTCCGGTATTAGATAAGATGGCGATAGTAGGCCTAATAATGATTCCGGTATTAGATAAGATGGCGATAGTAGGCCTAATAATGATTCCGGTATTAGATAAGATGGCGATAGTAGGCCTAATAATGATTCCGGTATTAGATAAGATGGCGATAGTAGGCCTAATAATGATTCCGGTATTAGATAAGATGGCGATAGTAGGCCTAATAATGATTCCGGTATTAGATAAGATGGCGATAGTAGGCCTAATAATGATTCCGGTATTAGATAAGATGGCGATAGTAGGCCTAATAATGATTCCGGTATTAGATAAGATGGCGATAGTAGGCCTAATAATGATTCCGGTATTAGATAAGATGGCGATAGTAGGCCTAATAACTATTACTATCTCACTTTGATGGAAATTCTGATTCATTGATGATGAAGCTGAGGGAGAGTTTCCAATGCAAGTACATATTACTATCACCATTATCTACATTCAAAAACATGCTTTTTTGGAGTATTACATTTGGATGTGAATATTCAGACCTTTATGTAAGGCATATTCATTTGTGTTATATCTAAGCTTTTGTAAATAAGTCTTGGACACTAAAATGTAGGCCTAAAGAATAGAACATTTTATGGAAAATGCATATTTTGTATGCATTTGATGATATCAAGACAATCTGACATTTATAAGTAATTTTGTGTATATAAATATTGGTATGCATTACAAAATGGTTCAGGATATATGCAGATGTGTTTTATTTCAAAATAAATGGATTAGGATTCAGTTTCCGGGGATACAAACTCGGGTACGTACACATTTCTATTGTGTCCCCCCCCCCCCCCCCCCCCACATTTTCTTGTTTTTTCTTTTTTTCTTAATTAAATTTTCACACCTAACACACTATTGTATGTAAGCAAACAAACTAAATAGAGTCATATTGCCTATCCAATTATGAATATTTTGATATCAGAATTGTTCATGTGGACAGAATAGTAAGTGAGAAATTGTGAATATTAAAATACTACCATAAATAACTAAAATGTGCTCGGACATAGGAAAATTTTACAGCAGGTTACGGGGAAAATTTTACAGCAGGTTACGGAGATAAAGAGTAAATAATCTTTAATTTTTCAATAAAAAAGATTTTTATCTCGCTAGTATTTTTGTTTAGTGTTCATTCTTAAACTCTCGCTGGGACTCTCCTGTAGCAGGGTAATTGCCCTACTAGATTTCCAGCAGGATGCAGTCCAGAGATCTCTCCTGTAGCAGGAAAATTGTCCTACTAGATTTCCAGCAGGATGTAGTCCAGAGAATGGTTATGCGTTGTGTCAGAATTTTATTTGCACAAATTGCAGAGACATCTGACATTGGCAGTTCTCTGTAGGAAAATATAATGTTCTCTTTTTATTTATACAAAAAGTAGAGTTTCTCTTATTTGTATCAATGTAGAGTAGACTTAATGTGGATTTTTTTGGGTCTCCTTAAAAGTGGATTTAATAGTAGATTTTGTCCCATTTAAGAATAGGTAAAATACAAATTATTTTATCCTATTCAGGATGTAGCCATCAACCCAGCATTTTTTGACTTCATGGTCTATGTAATTTAAATATGTTCAATAGTTTGCCATTGCTTTCTGAGCAACCCTGATGCAGATTTGCCTGCGTTGAATATTGAAGTTGGTCTTGGTCATCGCAGAACTGGAGTAATATATTAAGAATAGGTTATTTTCTTAAAATAATGTCTATTAATTTTTTTAAACCACACTTTTCTTACTTTAAAAGTCAAACTTACGATTTCATTACATTCCCATAGCAAGCATTTTGAACAGTTATGTTCACTCAAACATATTCATATGTTCTAATCATAAAATCTCTTTGAAGGAGCGGGAGAGGAGACGTCAGCATCTGCTATTGGTGAAAGCTCTGGAACATCGGAAGAGACAAGAGGAGAAGCAGGTAAGGAAGTATAGTTTTTGTTTGAAGTTTGTGAGATTGTCAAGGTTGGGAGCAGAACTGTCTGCAAGCTGCACTTCACGCCTTGTTAAAAATTGCAACACAATGAATTTAAACTACAAACTTTAAAGACAAAGTTCTTTAATTACACCTGAAAAGTTATTTTGATCAGGGTTGCTAAAATTTGGCCATTTTTTCAAATTTGCACATTTTAACCTGTAGCAACCCGATGTCAACATTTTTTGACATGTTTACTCTTTCCATAGACACCCGATGTTGACATATGTTACATTAATGTAGCCATTTGTAGTCATGGACAACAATCACCCATGATAATTTCCCATCATACTTTTATCATAACTATTATACTTTTATACCATCATACTTTTCTAATAACTTTGTTAGAGTGATTGCCGTTTAATTATTTTGTGACGATATATAAACTCAGTCATAATTTATTCAACCTCTTCACATTTGCAAGTCATACTAACTTCAGTGATGTCATTGTTCGTGAATTCTTCATGGATGCTGATTTCAGACAAAGATTTGGCTGACTTCACTATATATATATATTATATTATGGTATATATATGATTAATTAGTTGAAATAATACTTATTACTATTTCCCTTATTAGGCCAACGTTATTTTTTTCATTACTGTGCCATCGACCACAGCATTACCTGCCAATAAGTCTTCTCTTTCGTTGTTTCTGACCCCTGTATAACCAGTATATCCTATATATAACTGAGTTGCTCAGACCAATTCTTTACTTAACAAGCACACTTTCTATCTTATATAGCATGCAGGGGAATTCTGAGAGTATCACCATGTGAGTTGGTATTTCAGTCAAAAATTCTTGTAGGCAACACAACCACAAAAGTGCTCATGTCTTGTGTGAGTCACCCTGCAGTTGATCTTGCTGTCACTTCTTTCATTATTTCTACTGCCATTATATCTTATGTCATTGCCACTACTGTCATAATATTCTCTGCTGTCATATTTGCTATTATTTCCTATCGTTTGTGTCATTTTTAATGTCGTGTCCAGCACCAGCGGCAAGTCGAGCTGGAAGTAGCCATGGAACTGAAGAAACCCGTGGAAGATATGGAACTCAAGAATGCTAAGGTGAGCACCACACTGTATAATGTATATTAATTTGTAGCATGATGTTTTTACAATGGAGGTCATCATCAGGCACATTAGAATAGCATTAAATTGGTAGCATATCCTATCACAATGTACTCGTCATACCAGCATTTTATTGCTGTGTTGATTTTCTAGGCAAAAGAAAGTTTGCCATTGCTTTCTGAATGGTTCGGATCCACAATTGCATGTAGCAGGATTTAAACCCAGTACCTTGCTGCCACAGAGCCAGACAATTCACACACTTATAATAGCATAGGTGTGTGAATTGTTGAGATCTAAAGGGATAGATCGTGGTTGGGACAGGCAGAAAATAATGTCAGACAAGTATGTGACCCTGCTTGCATTGATCCGCTTGCAGTATGTGGTTACTTCTCTGTATAGTCATCACATTCGACAGAACGTGCAGGGGAAAAACAATCAGGTACATGCAGAAGTTAGGAAGCTCTTTAACGATAACATTGTAGAAAATGATGCAATAATCTACACTGATGGGTCAGGTATTCATCATCAACGATGTGCTCTGGATTTTCTGTAAGGTGCTGTGGAAAAACTTTACAAGAATCCAGTGGTGCCTTTGCTAAAACTATGAGTAGTGTTACGATGGAGATAAAGGCTGTGACTTAGGCACTGTTATGGCTGATGTCACAGAACTATTCTCATGCATGCATATTTAATAGCTCTATGATTTATGCTCCGCAAAGTTGATGCTGGAGTCGTGTGCTGTCAGTGGGTGGAGTTATTAACACAATCTCTGACCAGAAAGATTACCTTTATATAGGAATAATAATAGGAATATATTTGGGATGGCTGCTGTAACGGAGAGCGGAGCACTTATGGGAGTGCCCCATGTGTTGCGAGTCTAGTTTCTAATCAGTAGTAAAAAATCAAGAATATATTGTGCGAGGAGCGGTCAAAAGTTTTGCACTTTACTAAGAAATCATAAAGACAGGCGGGATTGTTGTGTATCATTTTAAAGATGCACTATTTGTTGACAGTTTCTGCACATTCATGGTTTGCGCAGAATAAAATTTCTGTACTTGCAGGGTAAATCTGCAAAATAAATTTATGATGAGGTTTTTCCATTTATAAGGATGCCTAGTCTTATACTGTGATGATACTGTGAATCCTTGGAAAAATCACTTTCAAACAGGACATGCCAGCATTCAAGATAAGCGGCAATATTCAAAAGAAAAAATTCATTTCTTCTTCTGCGATCATTACTCAGTCAGGTTGGGACTTCGGATTCTATGATATAGGCTGCTGTCTGTTTTAAATTGTCCACTGTGCCATACAGTTTCTCTTCAACACTGATTGGGGTGGGCCATGTCTTGTTTCTCAGGTCTGCATACTGGGGACATTCTTGTAGGATATGTTCTGCTGTCATATTTGCAAGGCTGCAATGGCAGAGCCCAGTTGTCCCTATTTTGAATTTGGTGTACAAATGATGTCTCATTTTGTTGTGACCAGTTCTGAGGCGCAGCAGGATAACCTGGTCTCTTCTGGACAGTTGGTAATACCCGTCATCTGCATTATATTTGGGGTGGTCTTCTTTCCACTTTTTGTTATAGTTGCCTTTAATGATGGTCTTCACTTCTTCATAACTGACCAGATAGTCTTCTTGAGGTAACTTCCCTCCTTCTTTGGCCAGTCTATCTGCAACTTCATTCCCTTCAATGTTACAGTGTGCCGGTATCCACTGGATCACTACTCTTTGGAAATTATTGTACAACTGAACTAGCACTGCCCTTAATTCATTCAGTTCGGTGTTCTTGTGTAGCTTCAGTGCTGTTATGACAGAGAGTGCATCTGTTAGTAGTACAATATTCCTGTGCACTTGTTCTTTGTGTTGTAAGTTACAATACTATCTTACAACACAAAAATTCATTTGAAATGAAGTGCTACAGAAAGATTCTACGAATGTCATGGACAGAGGAAAAGAACATTGAAGTTTTGAAATTACTGAAACTAAATGAAGGGTGGCTTCTAAATACCATCATAAGAAGGAAGCTATAGTATTTTGGACACTTAAAGCGGCATGATGGTATTGAAAGGCTGATTCGATAAGAAGATCAAGAAGGAAAAGTCTACATATTCCTGGGTACAAAACAGGAACAATGAATAGCAACTCTTACCTGCCATGCATACGCATGTGGTTGCGTCTTTGGGTCTCACCAATGGCCCACTAGACATACCATCCATGCAACAGAAAACCTTAGTGGATGACATGCCGTTATATTGAGGTTATCTTCTTATAGAAGCTTCATGGCATGTCATCTATACAGTTATGATTTTGTTTTGTTGTTAAAATGTTTTTCCTGTTTGCCTGAATATATATGTACTGTGGTTGGGAGGAAGCCAGAGATGTACTGTGCAGCACTGAGGAGGAGGAGGAAACTGACATCACTGTTTTTCCTATGGCTGAGGCCTATCATAGAGGCACAGTGACTCAGGACGTGACAATCCTTTTGACTTGAACATTTGGTTGCATGCCTGGAGCTATAGAGACGTTCGGCATAACCAGTAGTCAATTGGTGGCGGGGAATGAGCACAGTGAACCCTATCTTGGCTACAGTGGCTGGGAGCAGTGCATAGGTTGAAACCTACCTTCCTGGATGTGTGATAGTTATTCTCTGGCTTTGTCCCGGGGTGGGCTGAAAATCCACAGACTTCCCAGCAATATAATACCATCTAATGGCATTAGGTCAAAGGGCATGAGCCCATGGACCGCTGGATCATCAACCAACCTGCCAACCAACCAACCTGCCATGCGTGAAGATTAATAATATGTACTCACTGCAGCCAAACTGAAATGGTGAATTTTGGAAAAGTGTAATGAAATTTTGCTAATCACTGGAAATGCACATAAATCCTGGATGTGCTTCCAGTGATTATCAAAACTTCATTATCCTGTTACAAGTTTCACCTGCCATTCATGCTGCAAGAGGCAACTAAGCGGATTTTGGGGTATAGTTGGCTGTTCTTCCCGTAAAAGGTTAACGTAATCGCTGCTAAGCTGGAAACCATGACACAACACATTCTCTTGTCTGAACTACATCCTGCTAATCTGCATGAGTTTGAAAATGAATGCAGAAGAAGAAGAAATTCACGCTACTCTTATTTTGTTTTCAAGATGATTTTCCTGTATCCACAGCCATTGCCAGTATTCCCACGTCTGAAGTCGAGATTACCTGGTCGACCTATATCTGACTGCTTAATGGTAGTTGAGTTTCTCACTAACTTTGGAGCTGCACTCAACCTAGGTATGCAAATCTTGAACTTTAACACACCTTGATACAGATATGCAGGTATCATTATGCAAATCTTCAGGCAAGTGTAGATCTTAATGCAGATCTTCAGGCAAGTGTAAATCTTTATGCAGATCTTCAGGCAAATGTAGAGCTTTATGCAGATCTTCAGGCAAGTTTAGAGCTTTATGCAGATCTTCAGACAAGTTTAGATCTTTATGCAGATCTTCACACACGTGTAGATCTTTATGCAGATCTTCAGGCAAGTTTAGAGCTTTATGCAGATCTTCAGGCAAGTTTAGAGCTTTATGCAGATCTTTATGCAAGTGTAGATCTTTATTCAGATCTTCATGCAAGTGTAGATCTTTATGCAGATCTTCATGCAATTGTAGATCTTTATGCAGATCTTCAGGCAAGTGTAGAGCTTTATGCAGATCTTCAGGCAAGTGTAGATCTTTATGCAGATCTTCAATCAAGTGTAGATCTTTATGCAGATCTTCATACAATTGTATATCTTCATGCAAATGTAGATGATTGTGATAGTTAGATTAAATTCTAGTTAAATTGTAAGTGATCCAATCCTCAGTGCATGTTTATTCTATATGTGTCAGCAGATGCTGTTATGAAGAACTTATTTAATGATTGACAGACCCATAGCTAGTAGACACCTTCCCATCTTTCCAGACGATAGTATTATTGTTGTGCAATAAGAAATATAATCTGCCATTCATGGCGATGATGGATGTATCTCACAAGACCAATCCCAGCCACAAAGAATCTTCCACAGTATGTACAAGGAATCGCAGGACTGCTTGTACCATCCTGTGCCATTGTGTTTCTCTCAGATATGTACCATCGTGTGCCATTGTGTTTCTCTCAGATATGTACCATCGTGTGCCATTGTGTTTCTCTCAGATATGTACCATCCTGTGCCATTGTGTTTCTCTCAGATATTCAATCTTTGAACTATTACTTTCTCCTTTATCGTTATACTATTCCTAAACTTTCCTGCTCCAATGATTCCGTATCAATATCATGAATATCGCGTTTGCATATATTTTTATACTAAAGTAGAAATCGACCCTGAGTTCTTTTCCCAGGCTGTAATTCTTCATAAAGTAGATCTTTTGGTATTCTGCCATCTTTCACCCTTCTAGTGTGTCCCAGCCATCAGAGTGTGCGCACTGTGCATAGAAAATACTGTGCTATTGCCTGTTCTTTCCAATACATGAGTGTTAGTGACTTTGTCCTGCCATACATGAGTGTTAGTGACTTTGTCCTGCCATACATGAGTGTTAGTGACTTTGTCCTGCCATACATGAGTGTTAGTGACTTTGTCCTGCCATACATGAGTGTTAGTGACTTTGTCCTGCCATACATGAGTGTTAGTGACTTTGTCCTGCCATACATGAGTGTTAGTGACTTTGTCCTACCATACATGAGTGTTAGTGACTTTGTCCTGGCATACATGAGTGTTAGTGACTTTGTCCTGCCATACATGAGTGTTAGTGACTTTGTCCTGCCATACATGAGTGTTAGTGACTTTGTCCTGCCATACATGAGTGTTAGTGACTTTGTCCTACCATACATGAGTATTAGTGACTTTGTCCTGCCATACATGAGTGTTAGTGACTTTGTCCTGCTATACATGAGTGTTAGTGACTTTGTCCTGCCATACATCCGTGTTAGGGACTATGTCCTGCCATACATCCGTGTTAGTGACTTTGTCCTGCCATACATCAGTATTAGTGATTTTGTCCTGCCATACATCCGTGTTAGGGACTATGTCCTGCCATACATCCGTGTTAGTGACTATGTCCTGCCATACATCCTTGTTAGTGACTTTGTCCTGCCATACATGAGTGTTAGTGACTTTGTCCTGTCATACATGAGTGTTAGTGACTTTGTCCTGCCATACATGAGTGTTAGTGACTTTGTCCTGCCATACATGAGTGTTAGTGACTTTGTCCTGCCATACATCCGTGTTAGTGACTTTGTCCTGCCATACATCCGTGTTAGTGATTTTGTCCTGCCATACATCCGTGTTAGGGACTATGTCCTGCCATACATCCGTGTTAGTGACTATGTCCTGCCATACATCCTTGTTAGTGACTTTGTCCTGCCATACATGAGAGTTAGTGACTTTGTCCTGTCATACATGAGTGTTAGTGACTTTGTCCTGCCATACATGAGTGTTAGTGACTTTGTCCTGCCATACATGAGTGTTAGTGACTTTGTCCTGCCATACATGAGTGTTAGTGACTTTGTCCTGCCATACATCCGTGTTAGTGACTATGTCCTGCCATACATCCTTGTTAGTGACTTTGTCCTGCCATACATGAGTGTTAGTGACTTTGTCCTGCCATACATGAGTATTAGTGACTTTGTCCTGCCATACATGAGTGTTAGTGACTTTGTCCTGCCACTTAACTCCCAAGAATTTTTCAGAGGCACAGCAGACACATAGTTACTTAGTCTCTTTCATGAAAATGTTAGCGGAAATTCACACTGGTTCCCGTGGCTCATTACAGTCCTCTGGAGACTCTTAAATGCCACATTTCAAGTGTTGTTGAAGTCTTATCTTGTTCGTGAAGAGATGCTTGATATTTGTCATATTGCGGTTGACTATAGCTTTAATATTGATGACTTTACAGATAAATCAGCCATTCCCAGCTTGGAGACACTGGAACGGGGATTACTTAACGACTCCGAGGATGATGTCGAAGATTTTATGTCATTGGTCATGCATCTTCTAAGAATTGCATTAGATGATGTCGGAGTTCCCAATCCTAAAGAGGTAAGCTTGTTAGAGAACTTATTGCATGTCAGAGTTTCCAGTCACCCATTGCATTAGATGATGTCGGAGTTCCCAATCCTAAAGAGGTAAGCTTGTTAGAGAACTTATTGCATGTCAGAGTTTCCAGTCACGCATGTGTTGCTGGGGCCCGAAAGGGGAGCAAAGAATAGCCACACTGTTTACCTTCCACGCATGTCGTAAAAGGCGACTAAGGACGTTATGGGATGGAGTTGGCTGTCCCATCCCATATAGGGTCGGTGATCCAAAGCCATGCTGAAGTTGGATGTGTCAGGCCGAAAGGCGCAGATATTGCAGCAATGCTGTAAACCATGACACAACGCATTCCGGTCTCCGGACTACATCCTGCTAATATGCAGGAGTTTAAGAACAAATGCAGAAGAAGAAGAAGAGTTTCCAGTCTCAAGGAGGTAAACTTATTAGAACTTAATGCATGTCAGAGTTTCCAAGCTTGAAGATTGTAAGCTTGTTAGAACTATTGCATGTCGGGTTTTCCAATCTCAAGCTGGTAAGCTTGTTAGAACTTATTGAATATCAGTTTCCAATCTTAAGCTGGTAAACTTGTTAGAACTTATTGAATGTGAGATTTTCCAAACTCAAGATGGTCAACTTGTTAGAACTTATCGAATGTGAGAGTTGCTAAACTTAGAATTTGTAGATGCAATGGAACACTGGATCTCTTACGTATGATGTTATGATCTGTGAAGCAAAACATGACCTCATTGGACTTGGCTGAGGTTACAGCTTTGGGGCTGCTTCTCAAACTAGAAGCCGTGTCCTGATAGCTGGTCTGAAGATCTAGCTTCCTACTTGAATGTACTTGCTGAAAATCTTGCAAGACTAAATATACTATGAACACAGAGGAATAAGTGGAGACGTGAACATTATTATGGAGTCAAGAAAAGGCAACGGTCGACATAGACAGCGGTGGACAAGAGATATTCAGAAATGCATGCACATGTCACTAGAGAAGGCAGGACAAATTGCCAGAGGCAGAAGGGATTGCAGGAGATTCATAAGAAATACAGCGCTCTGGAAAGAATACGTCACATGACACACATGAAGATTATCACCATGTTTTCCTGTTATTGGTTCATTTAAAACAACTTGGTAGCATATTTTATTTAAAAAGTAGCCATTTAACCCAGGCATTTTTTGTTGTCTATGGTGAATTTCTAGGCAATATAAAAACATTAAGTAATTTGCTATTGCTTTCATTGTTTTCTTTAGGCGGTGACAAAATTGAATCAAAAGATAACAGAGATGGAGATGACGGATTCAACCATGTCTGAAGTTCTTAGGATTTTTGTCAGAGCCAGGGGAGAAAAACAGGTAGAGCATTGGAGACACATTTCAAATGTCTCATTTTTGTTGGTGCAGTGTGTCTCTGTCAATATTGTCTCACTTCATAGTGTGTCTCTGTCAACAATGTCTCACTTCATAGTGTGTCTCTGTCAACAATGTCTCACTTCATAGTGTGTCTCTGTCAATATTGTCTCACTTCATAGTGTGTCTCTGTCAACAATGTCTCACTTCATAGTGTGTCTCTGTCAATATTGTCTAACTTCATAGTGTCTCTGTCAACATTGTCTCACTTCATAGTGTGTCTCTGTCAACATTGTCTCACTCAATGTCTCATTGGAATAATGATAGAGGTTTTAGATGTAATCATTAAGTGAGATTGATTGGAATAATTATAGTGAAATTGTTTGGCATAATAATAATGCAGCTGGGTGGTAGAATAATGCAGCTGGGTGGTAGAATAATGCAGCTGGGTGGTAGAATAATGCAGCTGAGTGGTAGAATAATGCAGCTGATTGGTAGAATAATGCAGCTGAGTGGTAGAATAATGCAGCTGGGTGGTAGAATAATGCAGCTGGGTGGTAGAATAATGCAGCTGGGTTTGTAGAATAATGCAGCTGGGTTTGTAGAATAATGCAGCTGGGTTTGTAGAATAATGCAGCTGGGTTTGTAGAATAATGCAGCTGGGTGGTAGAATAATGCAGCTGGGTGGTAGAATAATGCAGCTGGGTGGTAGAATAATGCAGCTGGGTGGTAGAATAATGCAGCTGGGTGGTAGAATAATGCAGCTGGGTGGTAGAATAATGCAGCTGGGTGGTAGAATAATGCAGCTGGGTGGTAGAATAATGCAGCTGGGTGGTAGAATAATGCAGCTGGGTGGTAGAATAATGCAGCTGGGTGTTAGAATAATGATGTTGAAATTTATGAATGTAATTCTGTCATCTCTAGATGTCTGAATGGCTGTCTGATAAACCAATGGAGGCCTTGAACTCTACCAAGAAAGCAGCAATTTTGTCATTTCTCTGTAATGAACTTCTAACTAGTAAAATCATCGCCTGGTGAGTGGATTATGTTGATTTAAAAATTTTATCATGAGTACAGAGGTTGAGTATTGGTGCTTTGACTATGGAGATTTCATGCCATGAGTACAGAGGTCGTTCAAAGCAGCATGGAATATGAATAAACTTGATACAAAGAGGAATATTTTTTTTTAATTTTACTTTTTGTGTAGGCATTTTTAACAAAATACAGCAAACAGAAGAAGTGTAAACATCAAGAATACTTTGCAGTCATTTGACATTGATTGTTGATTGAAGTGTTATTGATTGTTGATTGAAGTGTTATTGATTGTTGATTGAAGTGTTATTGATTGTTAAATTAACTAGTATTGATATTATGAATGAAGTATTATTGATTGTTGAAGGAAGTATTCTTGATTGTTTTGTTGATTTATAAATGTCCTTGTCTCTTGATTTCAGTGAGATAGACAAGCATATGGACGCAATCAACAATCTCAGACGAGACAAGTGGATTGTGGAAGGCCAGTTGAGACAGTGAGTATACTAGAGTGTGTGATCATGAAGAGATGGATCGAAATACAAGAGAAAGATAGATACTCAGGATGTTGGCATGGGAATCAGGTCATCTGGAGATGTGTTGGGCCATGGGTGCAGATAAAATGGCAATACAACTCATTTCCATTCTCTGGACTACATCCTGCAGGAAATCTAGTAGGACCATTGTCCTGCTACAAAAGAGATCCAACTGTAGTTTGAGAATGAACAATGAAGAAGAAGAAGAAGAATCAGGTCACACAGAGTATCCTACATACTGTAGCGTCTGTTTAAATTACAACTTGTATGTGTACACCGTAACTAGGATACATGGTACCATTGTTACTGGTTTATTCTAATAACTGTAACAATTCAGTTAGACCAGAAACAATAGTACACGTATCCTAGTTATCGCTTCTTGTTTTTGTTACTGTGGCACTCTCCCGTGTCGGATATCCTCTGACAGTTTTGTTACCGTGGCACTCTCCTGTGTCGGATATCCTCTGACAGTTTTGTTACTGTGGCACTCTCCCGTGTCGGATATCCTCTGACAGTTTTGTTACTGTGGCACTCTCCCGTGTCGGATATCCTCTGACAGTTTTGTTACTGTGGCACTCTCCCGTGTCGGATATCCTCTGACAGTTTTGTTACTGTGGCACTCTCCCGTGTCGGATATCCTCTGACAGTGTTGTTACTGTGGCACTCTCCCGTGTCGGATATCCTCTGACAGTTTTGTTACTGTGGCACTCTCCCGTGTCGGATATCCTCTGACAGTTTTGTTACTGTGGCACTCTCCCGTGTCGGATATCCTCTGACAGTTTTGTTACTGTGGCACTCTCCCGTGTCGGATATCCTCTGACAGTGTTGTTATTTATATGTGTGTACTCTATGTATAACTTGAAAGATTCAGAATGTTCTGCCAGTTATTTCGACACTATTTTCTGACAAATGTCTTCTTGAATATTTTGTATCCATTCCACCTAACTGTTGTAGAGCTCAAAAGGGGAGTAAAGAATAGTGACACTTACCTGTCATGCACATTGTAAGAGACAAATAAGGAAGTGAAGTTGGCAGTCACATCTTATTAGTGGATAAAAATAACAGAAGACATGCTGAAGGTGAAAGTATCAGGCTGAAAGGCATTGATATTGCCAAACTGTAAAACAATAAAGCGTTGCACTTTCTGGACTGCATCCTGCTAATCAGCAGGAGTTTAAGAACACACATAGAAGAAGACATATGCCTTCATCTAATGTTCCTCTGCCATGTCTTCCTGCAACGATTCCTTCCATTAGCAGTATTTTAAACTAATGTAATCTCTAGTTTTGTTGATATGTGTATGTTGTTGATGATCAAAAGGGAAGCAAATAATGCTCAGCCTAGGTATCCAACAAGTTCTTTGTTATCTCCTTTTGATTCTTGATGAGGAACCATCATCACTGCACAAGGGGCAATCCCATAAATGCTCTAGTTGCCATCCTATTAGCCATCTAAAGTATATAAGCTCAGTGTCCCAGGTGGTTGTTGGTTCTTCTGGTTTTTCCAGTGAGGATACACTTTCTCCCTTCTCCCCTGGTCACTCCCAATTCTCTGATCATGTACATTGTCTTTTTTGAGCATCCTCTTCATCATTTTGTAGTGTATCCATGACTGCTGTAATAATTTGATCTCTCTTGCTTGCTGTTATTGTTAGTCCTGTTCTATTCTACCGAGGTTATCTTACTGTGACTGTTGTATTCTGATCTCAACTTCAAGACCTTAGTGTATTTTAATGTTTTCAATTCTGTTATGTCAACAACTGACTTCAGATATTTCATTCTGTCAAAGACAGATGTGTACAAATGCCACTAATAAAATGACAACAAAATGCATTCACTGGACTACATCGGCTTGAAATCTAGTAGGACCATGCCTTTGCTACAAGAGAGATCCAGTGGGAACCTGAAAATGACTGAAGGGAAACCTTTATTCTGTGACAGATTTTAATGTAATGATATTAGTGCCTTTACTCTGTGACAGAGTTTAATGTAGTGATGTTTAATTCTTTTAATCCAGTTTTAAAATGAAAGATATTTAACCAGTTTTTCCCATTGTAAGATTTTAAGATTTTGATTCAGTAATATTTCAAGAGATCAGATTTCCTGTGTGTTGCATGGGCCCAGAACAGAACAAAGTATAATGATACTGTTACTTGTCAGGCATGTTGTAAGGGATGACTAACGTGGTCTGGGGGATGGAGTTGGCTGTCCTATCCCATAAAGGATCAAAGTGACCCATATGGGATGCTGAAGTCAGATGTGTCATGCTAAAAGAAGCTCAGATATTGTAGCTAAGCTGAAAACCATGACACAGCACATTTCATTCTCATGACTAAATTCTGCTAACTTGCAGGAGTTTGAGAATGAACACAGAAGAAGAAGAAGAAGAGATTGAATTAATTTAGATCTCTGATGGCTAAGAAATGGATATATCTTAACTCATTATTTTATATTAATAAGGTTGAGAGTATTTCAAGCTCGGAAGTTTAACAAGATCCACAAATCTACTGACCGTCGTAACAGCAACACCTCCCACGTGAATCACATCAGTACAGGAGATGAAGACACCATGTCATCTTCAAAAATGGAAAGTGATGATGAAGATGAAAAAGAAGATGATGAAGATAAAGAGGATGAGGAGGAAAGTGGGAATGAGAGCGATGGAAGCAGCAGTGTTACCACAAGCACCTCAATAAATTCCAATGCACCATTTGAGGTCAGAGTTCATTGTCTGTCCCTCAGGCTAGCACATGCAATATCATGTTACTCTGCTATACATCAAATAAAAAAATTAAATTTAATGTATAGTCTCCATCATAGATATTTAATGTCTAGTCTCCATCATAAATATTTAATGTCTAGTCTCCATCATAAATATTTAATGTATAGTCTCCATCATAGGTATTTAATGTCTAGTCTCCATCATAAATATTTAATGTATAGTCTCCATCATAAATATGTAATGTCTAGTCTCCATCATAGGTATTTAATGTATAGTCTCCATCATAGGTATTTAATGTATAGTCTCCATCATAGATATTTAATATCTAGTCTCCATCATAAATATTTAATGTATAGTCTCCATCATAAATATTTAATGTCTAGTCTCCATCATAAATATTTAATGTATAGCCTCCATCATAGGTATTTAATGTATAGTCTCCATCATAGATATTTAATATCTAGTCTCCATCAAAGATACTATTAGCAATTGTTACATTGGTTTAAATATTTCAGCCTGTGGATGAGAGCATGTCCAGGGAGGAATCCGACAGAAGAATTGAAAAGCTTCGAAGAGTAAGTTGTCTACTTGAGTAACATGAATGATTACTTCCTATTTACACTCCGACAGGTGTTTTCTTTACAGCATGGATTGTGCTCCGAGTACTGGGCTCCTAAAGACTTAAAAACACCAAATCTAATTGATATTTTCAACAAGCTCGTTTTCGCATGCAAACAAGAAACATTAATTATAGCCAGTGAATTAGTAGAGAATCTCAACATTGAGTTTTACAGAATTTCAATATTGAGTTTTACAGAATTTCAACATTGAGTTTTACAGAATCTCAACATTGAGTTTTACAGAATTTCAATATTGAGTTTTACAGAATTTCAATATTGAGTTTTACCGAATTTCAACATTGAGTTTTACAGAATTTCAATATTGAGTTTTAGTTGAAAATGTTATCTAATTCTCTGCAAAACTATTTGGAACCCTAGTCATCTAACACAAGTTGTGGGGAACCCAAGTCGATCTAAACCAAATAGTTCCATACATGACTAATATCACGCTAGATGTTCAGCAAATTATCACAGAAGTTGTGTAGTTGAATAGAAGTGTCATCAGTTGTTATGTAGTGTCAGGAACCCAAAATGACCTAAAACAAACCACTCTATACATGACCAATACTGGGACTGAATGTTGAACAATTGATCCCAGAAGTTGTGTAGTTGCATAGACGTGTCATCAGTTGTTGTGTAGTGTCAGGAACCCAAGATGACCTAAAACAAACCACTCTATACATGACCAATACTAGGACTGAATGTTGAACAATTGACAGAAGAAGAAGTTGAACATGTTTTATAGTCTACTTCAATACAACTTTCTTATTTGTATCTGAGTGCTGTACAGTTCCATTTCATAATGTCAAGCAACTTTTCATACTATTCTCATAGATCTTTGTATGTTAGGCTTATTTCATAGATCTTTGTATGTTAGGCTTATTTCATAGATCTTTGTATGTTAGGCTTATTTCATAGATCTTTGTATGTTAGACTTATTTCATAGATCTTTGTATGTTAGGCTTATTTCATAGATCTTTGTATGTTAGACTTATTTCATAGATCTTTGTATGTTAGGCTTATTTCATAGATCTTTGTATGTTAGGCTTATTTCATAGATCTTTGTATGTTAGGCTTATTTCATAGATCTTTGTATGTTAGGCTTATTTCATAGATCTTTGTATGTTAGACTTATTTCATAGATCTTTGTATGTTAGGCTTATTTCATAGATCTTTGTATGTTAGACTTATTTCATAGATCTTTGTATGTTAGGCTTATTTCATAGATCTTTGTATGTTAGACTTATTTCATAGATCTTTGTATGTTAGGCTTATTTCATAGATCTTTGTATGTTAGGCTTATTTCATAGATCTTTGTATGTTAGGCTTATTTCATAGATCTTTGTATGTTAGGCTTATTTCATAGATCTTTGTATGTTAGGCTTATTTCATAGATCTTTGTATGTTAGGCTTATTTCATAGATCTTTGTATGTTAGGCTTATTTCATAGATCTTTGTATGTTAGGCTTATCTCATAGATCTTTGTATGTTAGGCTTATTTCATAGATCTTTGTATGTTAGGCTTATTTCATAGATCTTTGTATGTTAGGCTTATTTCATAGATCTTTGTATGTTAGACTTATTTCATAGATCTTTGTATGTTAGGCTTATTTCATAGATCTTTGTATGTTAGACTTATTTCATAGATCTTTGTATGTTAGGCTTATTTCATAGATCTTTGTATGTTAGGCTTATTTCATAGATCTTTGTATGTTAGGCTTATTTCATAGATCTTTGTATGTTAGGCTTATTTCATAGATCTTTGTATGTTAGACTTATTTCATAGATCTGTGTATGTTAGATTTATTTCATAGATCTTTGTATGTTAGACTTATTTCATAGATCTTTGTATGTTAGACTTATTTCATAGATCTTTGTATGTTAGGCTTATTTCATAGATCTTTGTATGTTAGGCTTATTTCATAGATCTTTGTATGTTAGACTTATTTCATAGATCTTTGTATGTTAGACTTATTTCATAGATCTTTGTATGTTAGACTTATTTCATAGATCTTTGTATGTTAGACTTATTTCATAGATCTTTGTATGTTAGGCTTATTTCATAGATCTTTGTATGTTAGGCTTATTTCATAGATTTTTGTATATTAGGCTTATTTCATAGATCTTTGTATGTTAGGCTTATTTCATAGATCTTTGTATGTTAGGCTTATTTCATAGATCTTTGTATGTTAGGCTTATTTCATAGATCTTTGTATGTTAGACTTATTTCATAGATCTTTGTATGTTAGACTTATTTCATAGATCTTGAATGTGTAAATATTTAGTTGATGAATGTGTATGTATTTAGTTGATGAATGTTGAAGTATTTAGTTGATGAATGTGTATGTATTTAGTTGATGAATGTTGAAGTATTTAGTTGATGAATGTGTAAGTATTTAGTTGATGAATATTGAAGTATTTAGTTGATGAATGTGTATGTATTTAGTTGATGAATGTGTATGTATTTAGTTGATGAATGTTGAAGTATTTAGTTGATGAATGTGTATGTATTTAGTTGATGAATGTGTATGTATTTAGTTGATGAATGTTGAAGTATTTAGTTGATGAATGTTGAAGTATTTAGTTGATGAATGTGTATGTATTTAGTTGATGAATGTGTATGTATTTAGTTGATGAATGTGTATGTATTTAGTTGATGAATGTTGAAGTATTTAGTTGATGAATGTGTATGTATTTAGTTGATGAATGTGTATGTATTTAGTTGATGAATGTTGAAGTATTTAGTTGATGAATATTGAAGTATTTAGTTGATGAATATTGAAGTATTTAGTTGATGAATATTGAAGTATTTAGTTGATGAATATTGATGTATTTAGTTGATGAATGTGTAAGTATTTAGTTGATGAATATTGAAGTATTTAGTTGATGAATGTGTAAGTATTTAGTTATTAGATATTTAAAAACATCAAGTTGATGGATATATGTGGAATATGTTGAAGTAACCTGATCTTTATTTCAATTTTTGTCTGTTTTTTGGTTACCAGCAACATGCAGCCTTCCGACAGAAAGTGTTCAGAGCCTCGCTGCGTCTCCGTGCAATAAATATTGGTCAAGACAGGTACAAGAGAACTTACTGGATTCTTCCACTCACAGGCGGAGTGTATGTGGAGGGAGCAGAATCTGGAGTTCCTGAAGATTTTCAGAAAGAAATTGAAGTGAAGAAAGAAAATAATGATATGAAAAAGGGTGATAACTTAAAGATGGAAGGTTTTGTTGGGGAGGAGGGGAATGTGAACAAGTCAAATGAGAATGTCAAATTAGAATCTAAAAATTTACATCCGAAAAATGAAGTTGAAAGCACAAGTGAAACATGCAAAAATGTACAATATTTCAGGAATGTTTCAGAGATACTAAGTTTCAAGAATGTTTCAGAGAACGAAAATTCCATGGATGTTTCAGAGAAAGTGAATTCCATGAATGTTTCAGAGAGATTGAATGTTTCAGAGAAAGAGAAATCAAATAGGAGTCAGGCGGGCGATGTGAAAGAAGACAATTGTAAAAAGAGATTTCCTCAGAAAAATTTAGATGAGAAGAGCAAGAAGGATGATGTTTGTATGGAAACACACGAGGGCAATAACAAACATTGTTCAACAAATTTAAAAAATAGCAGTAGGTTGTTTTTAAACATGACTGATGTGTCTGCGCTGAAGGAAGATGTAGAGAGTAAGGCAGTGAACTCTGGTCATGTCAAACTTGGAGTGAACAAATCTGCTGGAGTATCTGTTTCAAGGAGAGAATTCAATGCTTGTGATGATGCTAAAGATAGTGTTCGGGATGATGTTGATGAAGATTATGATGATGACAAAGTGGTAAGGTTAGCTGGTGATAGTACAGGTAGATTTGATCAAATTGAATCTAGTGATACTGTTTATACAGGGAAAGTTGGATCCGTTTCAACTGTGGATATTAGCAAACAAAGACTTGTTGCTTCCAGTTTGTCTGAGAGTGACTCCAGGCAAGTTTATGACAAATTCTTGGAGAAAACGTGTACTGTCGCAGATAATACTATCAGCAGTTTGTCCACAGGTAGAGTTACTGCTGACTCAGCAGATGTGAATAGTGATACAGTAATTAACTGCGATTCGAGTAATGGGAAAACTCAACACAGTTGTAATAGTGAGACTGATCTAGCTGAAAAACAAGAATCTCTGAGCACAGTTCATCAATCTCACAGTCGTCATACACTTCTAGAAAATTCCTGTGATAACAAAAATCTGACCTTCATGAACAGCCATTCCCTACACATCCCACATCAGAAAGGCGAGCCTCTTAGACTAAACAAGAGCACGATTAAATCTAGTCAGCTGTCAGAGGCTGGGGACATGAATGCTCTATTCAGCAAATCTGCTGGCTTATCGCTTACAAAGAACTATTGTGAGTATGAAAGATCACACTCCCCAACAGAAATTGCACATGTGACCACAATAAATGGTAGCAGTCCTAGAAAAATAGAGCCAAATGATTCAGTTGTTTGTAAAAGTCACACATCTGATAAGTATGTCTCAGACAAGTGCAGGGAACATACTATGAATGATTCTGCAGTTAAATTCAAAGAACAAAACCGTGCTGATGCTGATATTCTCTGTGTGCCTCATATCAGTGCAGGAAGTCAAGATACAATTGGATCTGTTCTGAACCATTCAATTTATCAGGCATATCATGAAAAGAATCAAGAAGGCAAGAGATCTACAAATTTCACTAGTGGTGTAGTTTTGTCCCCGCCATCTGTAGTAGCTTCGGCAGCAGACACCTCTGCCATGATATCATCATCTCTGCTGTTTTCAGCCATTTCCAAGTTACCTCTCTCCACATCTATCAAGCAACTGCCAGTTTCAACTTCTGCCTTATCATTGTCTGGATCACACATTGCAGATGCAAGTCAACTGCCATCCTCAACTGCTGTCATACCATCATCTGGACCACGTGCAGAAGAATCAAGTCAACTGCCAACTTCTGCATTATCATTGTCCGGACCATGTGTAGATGCAGGTCAACTGTCAGTTTCAGCTTCTGCCTTATCATCGTCTGGGCCACGTTTAGGAGAAGCAAGTCAACTGCCAACTTCTGCCTTATCATTATCCGGACCACATGTTAAAGAAGCAAGTCAACTGCCAACTTCTGCCTTAGCATTATCTGGACCAAATGTAGAAGCTAGTCAACTGGCAATATCTGCCTTATCATTGTCTAGACCACGGGTAGAAGCATCTCAATTGCAAGCTTCTGCCTTGTCACTGTCTGGACCACGTACAGAAGCACCTCCATCAATGGCAGATTTTGTTCCAAAATCTACAAACAAACATTCAATTGTAGAATTTTCAACTCATCTCCTGGGATCCACCCCAATTCCAGCTCACTCCAAGAATCCTCAGCCATTGCCACCCTTCCACCCATCAGCTCAGGCCAGTCCTGTGTTGGACTTGACGCCACCTGCAGCTCATACAGGACATAAGTCTAGTAAACTGTCTTCGATTCCTCATCATTCAATCGGCCCATCATCTTTACCCCACCTTCCTCAGTCACCATTTATTCCAGGAATCTCACATCATCCATATGGTCCATGCAGTGCATCAGAAACACTCTCCAGCTTGGCCTCCATTATATCTCCTCCTCCAGCTCACTACCACCCACAACTAACAACTGCTTCAACTTCTTCATCAGTACAAGCACCTGTCTCCCCCATTTCCACAAGTGCTTCTAAAACTTCCAACTCGTTCCCTAATGTTGACGCCATGCTGAAAGGAGAACCCTCATTTTCATCTTCGGAACTCCTTCAACAAGCAGCCATTCAGGTGCTTCGGTCAACAGAAAACAAGAAATTAACTTCCTTAACTTCACATCATTCTAGTTTATCAGCATCATTGCTATCACCACCATCATCGTCATCATCATCAGTACCTACAACAATAACAGCGCTGTCTAAAATGACAAGTGATGACTTTATATCCACGTACACATCCCCTGAGTTGAACTCTGACAGGGGGAATAAGCAGCATAATGGTGAAGTTGTCGATCATGGATTATGGTTTAGTGTTCTCCCACGTATGCCGTGTGATGAATTGTCGCTGTCACAGCCAATGCACACATCATCTTCGTATCACCAACAAATACCAACGTCATCAATTCCCACTGTTAGTTCCTATCTAACCTCCAGCAGCAGTTCCAACCCACTCATGTCACAAGAATCTTTGTTAACATCCCTACGGTTGCTAACACAACCAGCCACTTTCTCTGCTTCTCAAACTTCCTGCAACACTCCGGGGTTGGACTTTATGGGAGAGTTCAAAGTGCCGCAACCACCAGACAGCAACGTCCACTCTGACCCCTGGGATCTAGTCCGTGCAGCTCAAGGGGAAGCACAGCCCATTCCGAAAAGTGAGTCATACCCTATTTAAATTATGTAGTTAGTAGATACAACACCATTGCTCTCTGTGATACCAATATGTTAGATACAACACCATTGCTCTCTGTGACAGCTATATGTTAGATACACCATTGCTCTCTGTGACAGCTATATGTTAGATACAACACCACTGCTCTCTGTGATACCAATATATTAGATACAGCACTATTGCTCTCTGTGACAGCTATATGTTAGATACACCATTGCTCTCTGTGACAGCTATATGTTAGATACAACACCACCAATAAGGAAAAACTGCAGGTAGTCGACAATTTTACTTACCTTGGAAGCACTCTCTCTCGCGATGTCAACATTGATGTGGAAATTAACAAGAGACTGGCAAAAGCTAGTGCTGTATTTGGCGGATTACGCAAAAATGTATGGGACAGAAGAGGTATAAGAACAACCACCAAACTACAAGTATATCATGCTGCTGTTATACCAACCTTACTATACGCCTGCGAAACGTGGACAGTGTATGCTAGACATGCAAGAAAGTTAAATCATTTCCATCTTACCTGCCTACGTAAATTACTAAACATCCATTGGTGGGTCAAAGTACCAGACTACGAGGTCTTGGAAAAATCAACCTCAATAAGCATCCACACAATACTTATGAAGGCGCAGGCACGCTGGGCAGGCCATCTTGTGCGCATGGAGAACTCGCGATTGCCAAAACAAATATATTATGGAGAACTCAAGGCAGGATTTCGAAAAGCTGGTGGACAGAAAAAGCGTTTCAAAGACACGCTCAAGTCATCCTTGAAACATCTTAACATTGACGTAGGCGCTTGGGAGAGCCTCGCTCAGGATAGAACGGCTTGGCGTTACAGCATTAGAACGGGAGCACTAGCGGCAGAAGAATTCAGACAAGAAACTGCAAGACAGAAGCGGACACGTAGAAAAGAAAAAACATCTCAACCTCACACAGATACCTTCTATTGTTGTCAATTCTGTAAAAGAACATTTTGTGCGCGCATTGGACTTGCTAGTCATTTAAAAACGCACTATTAACTTTATTATTTTATTATTTATTGTTATTATTATTATGGTTGAGTTTTTGGTCATCGTCGATCACGACGGACGAACATCATCACAACACCACTGCTCTCTGTGATACCAATATATTAGATACAACACCATTGCTCTCTGTGACAGCTATATGTTAGATACAACACCATTGCTCTCTGTGACAGCTATATGTGGTTATGCTACTTCAGTATATAGTGAAATTAATGCATGCTGATTGTTCTGTCACAATCTCTTCCCTGTTTGTTAGAAACATTGTTGCCCCATGATCTACCTTTCTCATTGAAGTCACCACAAAAAAAGATCTTAGCCCCCTTGGGATCTTGAGAAGGTCCTGACAGATACGGACCCAGTGTTCATTAATGATGGTCGTATAACAAGAATGGCAAGCAGGGATGGTGATGTGGATAGTGCTATCAAACTGGCAGTGGTGTCATCGACTTTTATGACTATCTGCAAATGGGGTGCGCTTGGGCATTTTGGCAGTGACCACCTCCCAGTGGGTCAAATTTTGTCAAGAGATCACACATGAAAAGTCACTAAAATTGTTCTGACGCTTACACAAATCCATGAATAGTCTGACAAGACGCATGACTATTGCTGATTTTCAGAGTCCTGATATGCCCTGGTAGAAGACGGATGAGACAAAAGGTGCGGTGTTGCAGGTACTCTATACTGCACAAATTGGTCAGAGAAATTTGGAGACATATCAAGAAATCAGGAAAAAGATTACAGACACGTGTAAGAACTTGAGCATGGAACAACATATGATAATCACAGTTGAAGAAATTAGGAAGGTGCTGAAATGTACAAAAAACACAGTGCCTGGACTAGATGGCATTAGACACAATGACATTAGTTGGAGAATGGATGAGGAGTTGGGAGAGTTGGCGAACATGTTCAATAATAGCCTTCTAAAGGGCACAGTGAAAGAAGACTGGTTGCACAGCTATTTAGTTCCACTACACAAACCTGGGAAGGACCACACCAGGATACAAGGCTACATAATAATAACAATGCAGAATATGATAGGCACAGCTTTTAGTAAAAAATTGTGGCCTGGAAGGTATCGTGTCATCTTGAGAGAAATGTTTACCAACATTGTTAGGTGGGTATTGTCCAGGAAAGAATATATGGCAGAATGCAGCCATCTTTGCAAAGGTATGTTTTTTAGGTATTCGATTCGCGCATGGAGACATGTGTGGTCACAATAGATCTTGAAGATGATTACGTAGGGTGTCCTTGGATGTCTTTATGGACCAGCTGTTAAATCTTGTAGTAAATCCTTTTGTCGTGCAGTGGGTTGGTGCGGCCCTGCAGCATAGGAAAATAGTTCTTGAGTGTGGTAACTGGGTATCAGTAACAATGGTTATTAACCTGGGTCTACCACAGGTATCGCCTCTACGCCTCTTTATTTCCTGTGCTTTTCATGTATACACAGTACACATCACTAGCAATCAAATCATAGGTGCTGGCAGAACAACAGCGTACGCCAATGACATCCTGGTGTATAGGCAGGGCAGAAATCAAGAACATAATGGATAGCTTCATTGAACTACAGGGGGGGCTGGACAGACTGACGCATTGGTGTAGAGATACCGGAGCAGTGGTAAATCCTTCTAAAGCACTCGTGACTTGGTTTTCCTTGAACAATCATATGGTAAAGACACCCATGCCACATTTTTTGTTGACCAGGAACAGGTTAGAAAGAACCAACACAATGAGACACCTGGGTGTGTTTGAGCAGAGGTTGTTATTTCTGTTGTGCCAGGTTTGGTGGAGGCTGTGGATGAATATGCACTGACAACTTTGACTCTTAGCTAAACTCAGATCAAAAGACGGATAGAATCAGAATGAAGCAATGTGTATCACTCTTGGGTGCACAAGAGACACATCGACAAGAGCTATGTGGTAACTACTCGACTGTCCAATGGCAGAGCACAAATTACAGTGTCGCAGTGCGCGGGCGTACCTTCAAATACATACAGACAAAGAACGCCCATTGCATTCCAAAATACAGAAAGTTTAAGGTAGCAGACTGAGGACAGGGAAATTGTGGATGGAACATACTGAGGACACCATACGAAGTGTCTGCAGATTGCAAGATGTGGCAGTAGGTGCAGAATGGATATGTCTACCCACAGATTTCGAAACTTGTTTGAGAGTAGTAATAACACTTAGGGAATGCAAAGAATGGTGTCCCACAGCTGTGGAGAAAGAAGTGCAGGATTTTGTCAGTGAGAATGCCGAAGAGAGATTATATACACTGATAGATCTGTGATTAGACATGTGCTTGGGATTTCAGAGCTCAGTGGCAGGTAAAACGATCAGGGAGAAGAGTGGGGCCTTTGATGTGACTACGAGTAACATGATCATGGAGATTATGGCGGTGACAAAGGCATTTGAATGGGTAGGCACACAGAAGGTAACGCAGGTCTGCATCTTGAGTGACTCTATGAGTATGATTAAAACGGTACAAGTGGGTCTAGTTTGTGAACAGTGGATCGAGACCTTGAGAAAGGTGAGGTTACATTTATTTTCATGCTGGGACATGTGGGTGTTTGAGGCAATGAAAGAGCAGATCAATTGGCATGCACAATTGTGGCACAGGGTGATGGGTTAATGGATCAAGCTGATGTTTTGAACTCCTCAAGAGATATAGCACACGAGAGTGAGACTAGTGTGTATGAGGATTTTTTTTCAATGACCAGGATTAAAGATCAGGGATTGAAATGCGATGTTGCTAGAGTGAAAATTTTGGAGGGCGCAGAAGAATTTATGGTCAACCAGCAGAGGACCGGTACTGTCAGCAGAAATATAATGGCGGATACATTCAGGGAGAGATCAGAGTAATTATGGATGTGTCCAGTTTTCAGTGATGATAACCTGACAACTAACTAGTTGTGTCAATAAGTTCTGTTAGTCACATCCTCTCTTGAAGGGGTTTCACTGCTGCTCCAGTAGATCCTAACATTCAGTCAATTCTAACATCCTAGCATTCGAACTTGGTTATGCATTTATACTACTCCATTGCATAGAATTTTTGTCATCTTTTGAAATGCAGATGTTGTCTGTGTGTTATCCTGCTCTTGATCTTATTGTAGCACTGATGTTGTCTGTGTGTTATCCTGCTCTTGATCTTATTGTAGCAATGATGTTGTCTGTGTGTTATCCTGCTCTTGATCTTATTGTAGCAATGATGTTGTCTGTGTGTTATCCTGCTCTTGATCTTATTGTAGCACTGATGTTGTCTGTGTGTTATCCTGCTCTTGATCTTATTGTAGCACTGATGTTGTCTGTGTGTTATCCTGCTCTTGATCTTATTGTAGCACTGATGTTGTCTGTGTGTTATCCTGCTCTTGATCTTATTGTAGCACTGATGTTATCTGTGTGTTATCCTGCTCTTGATCTTATTGTAGCAATGATGTTAACATATTAATACTCATTACTTTCTTGACTATCATATATTTGTACAGAAGTCACTTATATGCGAGTTTAGTATTTCTTCTTCTGCAATCAGTTTCATATGCTCAGAAGTCTATACAGGCAGGAGGACACCTGCCATGAATTCAGTCATCACCCACAGATTTACTTCTAGATATGTCTCTTGGAAGGGGGCCCGGTTTTAGTTCTCAATTCACATATAGAGTGGACATATCTGCAGAATGTCTTCTGGAGTTTGAGAACCCTTTTGAGAAGGATGTTGATGTGAGTTTGAAAATGAACAAAAAAGTCAATTTTCAGAGAAATGAAAAGGGTGAAGTTTAACATACTGAGAATAAATGAAATAACAACCAGTGTGTGTTGCTGGGTCTGATTGGGAAGCAAAGAATAGCAATGCTGCCACCTGCAACGCATGTTATAGGCAACTAAGAAGATTTTGGGGATAGAGTTGGCTGTCTCATCCCATAGAAAGTTGAAGTGACTCAGAAGTTGGATGTGTTAAGCTAAAAAACACATATATCTCAGCTGAGTTGCAAACCATGACACATTACATTACATCCTCTGTATTTTGGCAGCATATCATATTCAGAACGTAGCCATCAATTCGGCATTCTTTGGATGTATTGATTTTGTAGGCAATATTAATATATACGGTAGTTTGCCATTGCCTGCTGTAGGATATGAACCCAGTACCATGGCCATCATAGAGCTGGATGTTCTTTAAGACTACATCCTGTTAATCTGCAGGAGTTTGAGAACAAATGCAGAAGACATGAATTAAACGTAAACCTGCAGAGAAAATGGAAACGAAATTCATAGAAACATCAAAGAGGGGCCATAAAGGAGTTCACATGGGATGAGTCTGAGAACACATCAAACGGTTGAGACAAGTAGAAAATCCTTGTCTGTGGCTTATGCACCTGAGAATGTGTGAAGATGCAGGATCAAAGGTTTGATCAATTGATTAGTGTCACTGAAGAAATAAATGTGCTACATGGAGTGTGTGATTAACTATAAGCATCCTAATGTCGATATTTTTCAACTTGTTTACTCTTTCCATAGACACCCGATGTCGACAAATATCACCATTGAGGTAGCCATTTTTAGTCATGAACAACAATCTTCCATGTTAATTTCCCATCATGCTCTTATAATAACTATGTGCTAGAGTGATTGTCCCTTAATTTTTCGCAGCGATAAAAAATACCCAGTTGTAATTTATTCGACCTCTTCACGTTTGCAAGCATACTATATGGACCTAACTTCAGTGTTGCCATTGTTTGGAAATTCTTTCATAGATGACGATTCAGTGTTGCAGGTACTGTAGATGAATGTTTGGGGGTTGAGGGAGATGTTGCAGGTACTGTAGATGAATGTTTGGGGGTTGAGGGAGATGTTGATAATATTGTCCACAACATAACACTGACATACACAATCAAACAACAGCTACAAACCACATCCAGTATCCACTTATCTCTATTGTCTCTGAATTTGAAATCAATAACTCAATAAATAAAAAAGGTAGGCCTAAAAAAGCAAACACATGCAGAAAAACCAGAAGTCATTTTTAATATGGGTCAGCTGTAGAACATATCTTGTGTTCTTGGTCATTTTGTGTTTCTGTTGACTGAAATATCAATATCTTTAAAACAAATATTTGAACTCCCATCTGCAGACAAATTGCATGGTTGGTGGTGTATATATGACATTGCCATGCTGAAGTCCGTCATGTCATGTACTCTGACTCGGGGAATACGTGAGAGAAATCTGCAACGTTCCATCCATCGTTACCTAGATTATGCTCACCTGCACTGCACTTTTGACTCTGATAAGGGGGAAACTGATCCAAATTTAGGTGAGACTTCATGTGTTCTTTATCGTAATCCAGCAGTGTTTCCCAATGTTATTATATATGTATACAATATTTGTAACAATATATATATATATATATATATATATATATATATATATATATATATATATATATATTGCGGTACTTCTGACTGATGGCTGTGATAGGGGAGGGGTATTTAACTCTTAGCACCTTCCCAGCAATATAATGTTATTCTAATGGCATTAGGTCAAAGGGCATGAGCCCATGGACTCTCTGAATCTGCAACCTAAACCACATTTTTATGAGCATCCTTATGAGAGGTGATATTTAAATCCACTTGAAGTGGCTTGTTGCATTTTAAGAGTTAAGTAATTGTAATAACTAATAATAATAAAAAATTGAATAAGATTGCAGTAAAACTGTGAACCAATACCTAACTATTAATAAATGAATACTAATAGCAGGATAATGTCTGTGAGAATATTAAAAACATGAAATATATTTTCATTCAGAAATAGTTTTTCTCAATTGAAATTCTGATTATAGCGGGAAAGAGAGGCAGTATAAAACGTAGTGCCAAGAGAACCATGTCGCCAAGTTTGAGTTGAGTAGCATTCATATATAGAATGTTTAACATAAAAGTAATCGTAAAGATGGAAATTTACCACAGAAGATGGATATGTCAGGCCATTTGTGCAAATAAATTGATGCGACAACGCATTTCCATTCTCTGAACTACATCCTGCTGGAAATCTGGTAGGACCATTGCCCTGCTATAAGAGAGATGTAGTGGGAGTTTGAGAATGACTCCTGAAGACTGAAGAAGATGGGAAATGGCAGATTTCCAGATGAGGCTACTTTTATCTTGAAAGCTCTGTATCTGTCATAAATATATGATATCTTATTAGATTCTCTGGATAATTTTGTCATCAAATTCAGAATCATGATGCTCATTAGCACACACACTCTTGACAAAGTTATTGCATTGTAGTCTCCATCTTTGATATGATTCATTGTTAAACTGAATCTCTCTGTAGGCAGTTTGACCGATCACATAATTTTTTTTAAGTGCTGTGTGTGCCCAGTGTGACCGATCACATAATTTTTTTAAAGTGCTGTGTGTGCCCAGTGTGACCGATCACATAATTTTTTAAAAGTGCTGTGTGTGCCCAGTGTGACCGATCACATAATTTTTTTAAAGTGCTGTGTGTGCCAAGTGTGACCGATCACATAATTTTTTTAAAGTGCTGTGTGTGCCCAGTGTGACCGATCACATAATTTTTTTAAAGTGCTGTGTGTGCCCAAAATCTATTAGTGTATGTAAAAAAATAAGTTGTCAAATACTCCTTTAAAAGTTCTTTACACATGTAGTCATCATTGTAGCTGTTGACGCCACTGTCCAATCTGTACGTGAGGGAACATTTGTAGAGGGGACATGCATAAAATAGATCTACATGGCGTTCTAAAATAAAAAAGAGCGCATCATCTTGTGAAAAGAAGAGAAATGCAGCAGCTCAACAGCGGAGAGCAGCTAGAAAGTCACGGATAGACCAAGATCCGTCTACAGTCGTTATTCCATGTCCAAACTGTCCAAGGACATTTACAGCTCGAATAGGGCTCATTAGCCATCTACGAACTCATAATCAAGGACATAACTAAAATTGAATTTTCAAAAGTGGATGTAACAAATGGTCATCATCACTTGTGATGGACGAACAACACAACAAGAGGGGACATGGATATAGGAAATATTTAGTACATATGAGGGAAAATATGTTTAGGGAAACTTTAGTGCATATGAGGAAACTTTAGTACATATATGGAAACTTTAGTACATATATGGAAACTAGTATGTATGTTGGAAACTTTAGCACATATGTTGAAACTTTACTACATATGTGGGAAAACTAATATATTTGGGGAAACTTTAGTACATAAATGGAAACTTTAATACATATGTTGGAAACTTTATTACATATGGTAAAAAACTGTAGTACATGTGAGGGGAAACTAATGCTTGGGGAAACCTTAGTGCATATGGCGGGATCCTTAGTACATATGGGGAAACCTTAGTGCATATGGCGGGATCCTTAGTACATATGGGGAAACCTTAGTGCATATGTGGGGAAACTTTAATACATGAGGAAAACTAACATGTATGGGGAAACTTTAATGCTGCGTATGGGGAAACTTTAGCAGTACGTATGGAGGAAACTACAATGTTTGTGGAAACCTTAGTGCATATGAGAAAATCTAGTACGTATGAAGGAAACTAATATGTTTGGGTAAACCTTAGTGCATATGGCGGGATCCTTAGTACATATGGGGAAACATAGTGCATATGTGGGGAAACTGAACATAAATTGGAATATTGAATTATACATAGGGATATGGGAAAACTGAATTACATATGGGGGAACCTGAATTAATAAGGCTCCATTCTATATTCATGTTTAAATGTTTGTCCATTAATTTCATGATTTATATTGATCTCTAAATATCATGCATTCATGTGTCTGTGACTTATGATACATTCATGTGCTGTCTGTGACTTATGATGCATTCATGTGTTGTGTCTGTGACTTATGATGCATTCATGTGTTGTGTCTGTGACTATGATGCATTCATGTGTTATGTCTGTGACTTATGCATTCATGTGTTGTGTCTGTGACTTATGCATTCATGTGTTGTGTCTGTGACTTATGCATTCATGTGTTGTGTCTGTGACTTATGATGCATACATGTGTTATGTCTGTGACTTATGATGCATTCATGTGTTGTGTCTGTGACTATGATGCATTCATGTGTTATGTCTGTGACTTATGCATTCATGTGTTGTGTCTGTGACTTATGCATTCATGTGTTGTGTCTGTGACTTATGCATTCATGTGTTGTGTCTGTGACTTATGCATTCATGTGTTGTGTCTGTGACTTATGATGCATTCATGTGTATCTGTGACATCCCCAGCTTCTGTTGAGTTGAAGGATAAAGAACAAGCAGCCAAGAAACTGGAGAACAAGAGAAATGAGAGCAAGGATAAAAATGATGTCACAAATGAGAAAGTTAAGAAAGATGATGATAAGGCAATGCTAGAGATGAATGTCACAGACACGGATGAGCATGGAGGAGAGATGGCTGAGGGTGAGAGTATAGACTGTCAGACCACAGAGGTAGAACTGGATACTGGAATCAAAACAGAGGTTCATGTGAAATTGGAAAATGTGGATATGGATAATAATGCGGATGTTAAGAAAGAAGAAAAATGTGCAGATTCTGAAGACATTGATTTTGTCTCACCTGATGACCCTCACCAGTGGTCAGTGAAGTTAATGTATGATATTGAACTGGCGGCTCTAGAAGAAGTCGAGGCACTTGAAGAGAGGATCTTCCAGGCTAGCCTTCAAGCTAAGGTTAGTATGTGTGTGGTATGGTCAAGGGGTCAGTAAACATTATTGAGTAACCATTTTTCGAGGTGACACTCAGTGTGGGTCTGTTAATGGAGCTGCATGCCTGCAGCCAGTGGAAAAAAGACAATAAAATAATGTAGTCCCTTTCTTCTACATAGTTGAGAGATTTCAAACAGTGGTTCTCAAACAATGTAGTCTCTTCTACATAGTTGAGAGATTTCAAACAGTGGTTCTCAAACAATGTAGTCTCTTTCTTCTACATAGTTGAGAGATTTCAAACAGTGGTTCTCAAACAATGTAGTCTCTTCTACATAGTTGAGAGATTTCAAACAGTGGTTCTCAAACAATGTAGTCTCTTTCTTCTACATAGTTGAGAGATTTCAAACAGTGGTTCTCAAACAATGTAGTCCCTTACTTCTACATAGTTGAGAGATTTCAAACAGTGGTTCTCAAACAATGTAGTCCCTTTCTTCTACATAGTTGAGAGATTTCAAACAGTGGTTCTCAAACAATGTAGTCCCTTTCTTCTACATAGTTGAGAGATTTCAAACAGTGGTTCTCAAACAATGTAGTCCCTTTCTTCTACATAGTTGAGAGATTTCAAACAGTGGTTCTCAAACAATGTAGTCTCTTTCTTCTACATAGTTGAGAGATTTCAAACAGTGGTTCTCAAACAATGTAGTCCCTTACTTCTACATAGTTGAGAGATTTCAAACAGTGGTTCTCAAACAATGTAGTCCCTTTCTTCTACATAGTTGAGAGATTTCAAACAGTGGTTCTCAAACAATGTAGTCCCTTACTTCTACATAGTTGAGAGATTTCAAACAGTGGTTCTCAAACAATGTAGTCTCTTTCTTCTACATAGTTGAGAGATTTCAAACAGTGGTTCTCAAACAATGTAGTCCCTTTCTTCTACATAGTTGAGAGATTTCAAACAGTGGTTCTCAAACAATGTAGTCCCTTTCTTCTACATAGTTGAGAGATTTCAAACAGTGGTTCTCAAACAATGTAGTCCCTTTCTTCTACATAGTTGAGAGATTTCAAACAGTGGTTCTCAAACAATGTAGTCCCTTTCTTCTACATAGTTGAGAGATTTCAAACAGTGGTTCTCAAACAATGTAGTCCCTTTCTTCTACATAGTTGAGAGATTTCAAACAGTGGTTCTCAAACAGTGGTTCTCAAACAATGTAGTCTCTTTCTTCTACATAGTTGAGAGATTTCAAACAGTGGTTCTCAAACAATGTAGTCTCTTTCTTCTACATAGTTCAGAGATTTCAAACAGTGGTTCTCAAAACAATGTAGTCGCTTTCTTCTTATACAAATAAATTCAAGTAGGAAGCATGAGGATAAATGAAAATAATTCTTACAGCTGACGGGAATTGAACCAGGTCTGTTCTAGCAGCACCGAATCGCTTTGCAACACAAGTAAACTGGTTTTCCGTACTTGACCAACCACATCCCCAAAAAAAGATGTGGTGCGGTCAAGACTTTCAGCCTGTGTACTCAAGTCACTGAGAACAGACCAATCGAAACAAGGACTATTACAACATCAACGAACATCACGTACAAGTATTAAAGTATCCTCAGGAACACAA
Organism: Meghimatium bilineatum; assembly: GCA_034231615.1. Taxonomy (NCBI): domain Eukaryota; kingdom Metazoa; phylum Mollusca; class Gastropoda; order Stylommatophora; family Philomycidae; genus Meghimatium; species Meghimatium bilineatum. The sequence goes on along the minus strand of CM067322.1, from coordinate 2,044,202 downwards.
ACACAGAACATGCATATTCGAATACAAGGGATAAATAGGTCTTCTTGTAAACATAAATAACATAGAGACAGAACAATGTTGCTTCAGATAATATCTTATACAAATAAATTCAAGTAGGAAGCATGAGGATAAATGAAAATTTAGGTCCTTGTGTACGAATATGCATGTTCTGTGTTTGTGTTCCTGAGGATACTTTAATACTTGTACGGGATGTTCGTTAATGTTGTAATAGTCCTTGTTTCGATTGGTCTGTTCTCAGTGACTTGAGTACGCAGGCTGAAAGTCTTGACCGCGCCACATCTTTTTTTGGGGATGTGGTTGGTCAAGTATGGAAAACCTGTTTACTTGTGTTGCAAAGTGATTCGGTGCTGCTAGAACAGACCTGGTTCAATTCCCGCCAGCTGTAAGAATCGCTTTCTCTATACAGTTGAGAGATTTCAAACAGTGATTTTCAAACAATGTAGTCCCTTTCTTCTACAGAGTTGAGAGATTTCAAACAGTAGCAACACTGTTTATCATCCATGCATATGTTCTAAGAGGTAATTAAGGAGGTTATGGGGTGGTGTTGACTATCCCATATAGCAGGGGTCGGCAACCTTATTGGGTCAGAGGGACTGATGTAGAAATGTACAGCTGGTTGTGGGCTCAACAAAGAAAAAGCTGAAAAAGAGCTAATTTGAACATATAATAACATGCTATCTGTTATATTTATGTTACAGTAATACAATCCTTAATAAACAATTAAAATTGTATATTTTACTTATATGAGATGTATGCCACGAAGTCGTATAATACCTGTATATCTTCTTCTTTATCGTTCATTCTCAAACTCCCGCTGGATCTCCCTTGTAGCAAGAGCATTGTCCTACTAGATTTCTAGCAGGATGTAGTCCAGAGAATGGAAATGCGTTGTGTCGCCATTTTATTTGCGCCAATGGCCCGACACATCCGTCTTGGGCGGGATACTGGTATATAATAATTAGATCATAGAAATGAATGTGAGGCTTCATACTGTTTGTGGCGTGAAAGTCTTTCAATATTAGGACACAAGCTGGATGAAGTCAGATAGGTAATGTCATTTACATGGGCATCGGCCATCTGGATTCTTAACTTGCTCTTTGTATATTTCATTTTTGAAAATGGTTGCTCAGACATAAGTACTACTGAACATCAAGCCCATCTTTTTCGCATGAGCTACCAAGTTGGAAGTCCCAGATTTGAGAAGGTATTTTCTGTCAGAATCTAATAATGTCACATCGTCCACTCAAAATTTTGATTTTAAGACATAATTGCACTGTAATTCAATAAGCTCCATTTGAACATTCTCTGGAAAAGTGCCAACTTTCACATCAAACGGTGTACTCAAAAGCCTCAAATCACTTATCATAGAACGAATGTCTGCAAAAGGAAATGCAAATTAAGATCTCAGTTCATTTATCATGGAAACAAATATTTTGATGTCTATTGATCTAGTCTCCTGTAGTTTAGTGAGGTGTACGTTTGCTTTCAGAAAGTGGCATTCACAGAGTTGTGTCAAAAATGATGCTATATGCACACATCGTCTCATGTGTAAGATTATTTCTTCCTGGAAGCTGCAAGTTTAAGATGTTTACATTGAGTGTTAAATCTACAGGAAATGCCAGATTAGAAAGCCATGTGAGGTCTCGAAATTCAGAATAATTAAAACAGGTATTTTTACTTTCCAAAAAATGTTGAAATTTCTTCTCACAACATGGACACTCTTTCTAACGTAGCTCCTCGACTGAGCCAGCGAACTTCGCAGAAGCACAAAAGATCCCCGTACTGGGCATCTATTTCAACAATAGTTGTTGACTCTGATGATTCTTCAGCCCTCGAGATAAAATCTGGTTAACTGCCTTCACCATGACTTCTATGACATCATCGAAGTTTAAATATTTAGTTTACAATGCTTCCTGGCGTATTATGCAGTGTAATTTTCTTACTTTGAGCTGAATTCCTAGACTTTCCGTATGATGTTGAAGCAGGGCTATGACAGCATTCTTTTCTCCAACCATGTTGGTCACTCCATCTGTAGTTAAGCACACTAATTTTGTCAGACCATGTTGGACGCTCCATCAGTAATTGAGAACACTAATTTTGTCTGACCATGTTGAGCACTACAACGGTAGTTAAGCACACTAATTTTGTCAGACCATGTTGGACGCTCCATCAGTAATTGAGAACACTAATTTTGTCCAACCACATTGAGTACTACAACGGTAGTTAAGCACACTAATTTTGATAGATTCAGCTTCATATCTGTAGTACACTTGAGTAATGCTTCAAGAATATCTGCCCCTGTTGTGGTGCCTTTCATAAGCAGCATCAGACCAATCAAATCTTGGACAATGTCTAAAGTAGAATTTACTCCACGTACATACACTGCAATTGTTGGAATTGTGTTGCACTGGATCTGGTGTGTCTTTTTGTTGATTTCCTGGTGGGAGAGATCCATTTTGTTTATATTCGTTATGGTCTTTTGTTCTTAACTGTTTTTGTTGTCTTTAAAGGTCCCAATTGGACCGACACATTGACTGTTGTGTTTGTTCCTTTTATTTATTGTTATTTTCTATATTTTATTATTTTAGATTGATATAGTAACCTATTTACTTTATTTGCATTCACCTCTATTTGTATGGTTACTGCGGCACTTCCTTTTTGTCAGTCATCCTCCTATATTTGGGTTATTTACATACACTGCAAGCTGAGCTGTGTCTTTGGTATCGGTACTCTCATCTAGAGCTAGTGCGAAGAACTGAAAACTGCAGCAGTGGTATCTGTGAAAGTAGTTTTCACATCAGCAGACATTTCTTCTACTCACAGTGTAGCTGTTCTTGCAGATAGACTAACATTTGAAAACAAAGTTGTTTTTTCCGGACATATGTTCTCTACAAGCACCATTACGTATTTTTTAAATGAAATCTCTGTCAGTGAATGGCTTCATATTAACTTCGACACAGCATAGCTAGACTTTGTGTTTAATTCCATCTCTGTGCTCTGTTTTTGAAACACAGAAGATTGCTTTTCCAGACTCATTTTAAGCTTCTAAACTTCATCCTTCCTTGTCTGTCCATTAAATTCATTGTATTTTCTATGAGTCGTCTCATAGTGTCTGATGGATTGACAGCACCATTTTCGTGGTAAATTAGACATGTAGGTTGTGTTCTTTCCATGAATTTTGGAAGACACTGCACTCTGTATCAACCTTTCTGTGTTTTGTAGCTATTTGAAATATGTTTGTTCAATAATAGTTCAATAATAGTTTCAATTATTTCACGCACAAAGCATAAGGAAAAAATATTTATGTAAGTGTATTGTTATTATAACAACAGTTTATTCCAGTGGTCAGTTCAAAGTGAACAGAACAAATTTCAACCTGCTGGATTATAGAAATAATCTATTCCAGTGGTCAGTACAAACTGAACAGAAAAACTTCACTTCCACCCGCTGGCTAAGCTGACCTACAGTCATAAAAGTGTCATTTTGACTTTCTTTTCTTTGCACCATCAGTGAGCTCAGAAATGGCGCGAACCCGATAAATATGCATAAGTTACAGAAAGTACCAGTAATAAAATTGTCAACCATGACCACAAGAAGCAAGGCTGGCCACTGTCCAGAAGTGTATTAATGTTATACATTTTAACATGTTAAAACTGATGGATGTTTACATGTGTATTTAGATCTAGACAAATTGATTAAAGTCATGTGGTTTCAAACCAGGTTCGAAATATGAACTGGGATTACTTTTCTTTAGGTGCACTGTGGGGTAGTAGTTGCGATTTTTGTTTTGGGACTGGTGGGCCGGATGATTTGGGCTGGCAGGCTGGATCCGGCCTGCGGGCTGAAGGTTTCCAACTCCTGCCATTATAGAGTCAATGTGAACCAGAAGCTATGCTAAAGTCAGATGTGTCAGGTCGAAAATATGCAGATATCCCAGCTAATCTGTATATCATGGCATAACGCATTTCTTTCTCTGGACTACATCCTGCTAATTTTCAGGTGTTTAAGAACAAACACAGAAGAAGAACCAGGGCCGTGGTGTTGTTTTTATAACACCAGAATGTGTTTCCAGTGTATATTAATTAGGAAATGTCTTGTGATGTGCTGAACTAGATGAATGATTATTTTGACATTTATTTCTCAAATCTGGTCCACTTTAGCAAGGATGGAGACCAAATAAAAACAATGACCTGAAACTAGTGGATAGGTCAGCAAAGAAATTGTTGGAAAATGAGAGTTATCCACTAGATGTTGGCATATCCAGACTGATGGAGCTTGAAGCGAATATAGAGCGAAGATACCTCAAGCCACCACTCATTCGAAGGTAGAATCTGGATCTATTTTCATATTCTAAAACTGAAGTAAATGTAGATCATTTCAAACTGAAGTAAATGTAGATCATTTCGAACTGAAGTAAATGTAGATAATTTCAAACTGCAGTAAATGCATACATTTTCAGATTTATGATAAAAAATTTTCAAACTAGAACAGATTAAATATATTCAGATTGGGGTGAATGCAAATATATTCATGCTAGAGTGAATGTAGATATATTCATTCTGAAATGAATGTAGATATATTCAGACTAGAGTGAATGTAGATTTGTTCAGACTAGAGTGAATGTAGATTTATTCAGACTAGAGTGAATGTAGATATGTTCAGACTAGAGTGAATGTAGATATATTCAGACTAGAGTGAATGTAGATTTGTTCAGACTAGAGTGAATGTAAATCTATTCAGATTGTAGTAAATGTAAATATATTCTTGCTGGAGTGAATGTAGATTTGTTCAGACTGGAGTGAATTTAAACATTCTCAGGTGGTTTAAATCTAGAAATGTGTAATCAGAACAGCAAATCTATCACATTTGTTCTGTCATTTAGCCACTGTTTCATTTGTCCATCAGTTCACTCATCCACAGTCACGCTTTGTCCATTCTTTCATTCGCCCACTGTCACATTTTTCGACTTTCATTGACCCACTGTCACATTTTGTTCACTCTTTCCTTCGCCCACTGTCATATTTTGTCCACTCTTTTGTTTCTTGATTAGAAACTAGCATCACAACACGTTGAGCACTCCAATAAGTGCTCCGCTCTCTGTTCCAGCAGCCATTCCAGTGTATGTAGACTCAGAGTCAGGATCAGGTGTTGATTACATGATCTTTGGGACATTAAAAAAATTTTACTTTTCCTTCCCTCACCTCTAGATACTCCCATTTCTGTCATTCTCTGTATATGTACGTTCTCAGCCTCATTGACATCATCTTCATCTTGAAATGAATTTATTACTGCCTTATCTCTTGTCAGCATTGTGCCATCTATCGTCGCATTACCTGCCAATAAATCGGCTCTCTGGTTTCCTCTGACTCCAGCATGACCAGGGCAGTATATCCATGTAATGCTCTGGACAATTGAGTTATTCAATAAGTCCCACCATTCTTTTCTCAGCATGTACTTTTCTATCTTGCACAGCATGCTTTGAGAGCCTGTATTACCACGTGTATTGATGTATCAGTTATCAACCAATTAAGAGCTGCTGTAACTCCCTCTATCTCCATCCTCATGCTCGATGTGACAGTAGAATATGCTGAAGATTTCTCAACCAACTTCACGCCGTTTCTGTAGGCAACAAAACCCCAACCGCTTTTATTTGTGTTTCTGTTAACTGAGCCATTTGTGTATATAATTATGTCTTGTGGTTTCGAGTGTACCTGGGCAAGTTTATTTACTGTAACCTGGGCCTTGGCACATTGTTGTATTACTTTACTTTAGCCAGTAATTTTGTCTACCTCCACCATTCACTGCCTTTCTCTATTTCTTCTAACACACATATTCTTCGCAATATGTCTTCAACCTCTGCCACTCTTGATTTGTTTTCCCCTTGACTCATCTAGACATCGGTGTAATATTTGGTTGTTGTATTCTGTTACTTTAAGGTACAACCTAACCTGTGCTACCTGAAGTCGCACTCTAATACTGGGGAAATCAAGCAAAAATTTCATTGCAGGAAAATCTCAAGCAGTAATCTTAATCTCTCACTCTTGTATTTATCCACCTGCCACATTTTGTCCCCTTTGTTATTCATACTCTATCACATTTTGTCCCCTCTTGTATTCATTTGATGCCACATTTTGTTCCCTCTTGTATTCATTTGATGCCACATTTTGTCCCCTCTTGTATTCATTTGATGCTACATTTTGTTCCCTCTTATATTCATAAACTGTCACATTTTTGTCCCCTCTGTCATTCATCAACTATCACATTTTGTCCACGCTTTCATTTGTCCACTCTTCAATTATCCACTCCCACATTTTTGTCCACCCTTCAGTTATCCACTGCTGCATTTTTATCCACTTTTTTATTCATGCACTGTCACATTTTTTGTCCACTCTTTCATTCATCCACTGTCACATTTTGTCCACTCTATCATTCATCCACTGTCACATTTTTGTCCACTCTTTCATTCATCCACTGTACATTTTGTCCACTCTTTCATTCATCCACTGTCACATTTTTGTCAACTCTTTCATTCATCAACTGTCACATTTTTATCCACTCTTTCATTCATTTATTGTTACATTTTGTTCACTCTTTCATTCATCCACTGTCACATTTTGTCCACTCTTTCATTCATCCACTGTCATATTTTCCCTATCTGGTCACCTACTGTTGGTCTCATAAAGATACAACAACCAAAGGGTTTTCTGTTTGTTTTTTTCTTCCCAGCATGCAGCTGAATATGACAAACTTATCTGGTCACTCAGATCGTAGTGATGGAGACCTTGGCGATGATGAAATTGTACCTCCAGGCTTGTTGTTGTGGAGACAGGCAGTAGAGGGTGCAGAAAGCCCTGCCCAACTTAGTTTGTGTACACAGCTGTTGGCCAAGTCTATATCCTGGGAGAAGAGCATTATGAGAGTGGTATGTGATTGTCGTTGGGGGGTATATGCTGTTTGTGTTCGCATCCTATTTTCAAGTGAATGGTAATCTGATGTGGTGTCACTGTGTATACTTGTCCTGTTTGATTTATTCTTCTTCTGCATTCTCAAATTCCTGCAGACTAGCAGGATGTAGTCCGGATATCATAATATGGTGTGTAATTATTTTACAACTTTGCTGCAATATCTATGCTTTTCAGCCTGACACATCTGACTTCAGCATGGCTTCTGTGCCACTTTGTCCCAGAATGGTATGGGACAGCCAACTACACCCCATAACCCTCTTAGTCACCACTTATGACATGCATGGAAGTAAACAGTTGCTATTCTTTGATCCCATTTTGGGCTCTGTCAACACACAGGCAATGTTTGATGTCATTTTATAGACTTGTCATCCCTGTTGGAATTCTTTTTTCTGTTTGTCATACGTGATGTCACTTTATTGTCTTATGAAATATAATTCTTCAGACTATTGTCTGTTCTAGTCTGACAATGATTTTACTTGTGACCCATGTTAATTTCCATCTAACAAAAATAGTCGGGCTGCTGTAAAACTGTATAACCATAGTACTTATGTAAATCACAAGGTCAATCAGTTTTACAATGAAAACTCTCAGACTAACAGATTATTCGTTACGGGTATACAAGTTTCAGGCATAGTTAATTAATTTATTTCTCATTCTCCTTATATTTTTTTTAAATGTGTGGCTATTCACTATGATGATATTTGTGTATATGTGCATCATTGTTACCTTGTGGTTGTCTGCTGTTGCATCACATCACTCGAACTGGAAAGCTCTGGTTTCTGCCCTATACACTGTATTCTGTGCTGATGGATAGATAGAATTAAGACAGTTAAGCTAGGTTTATAGAATACATCACAAGCATGGAAATAGATAGAATTAAGACAGAAGCTAGGTTTATAGAATACATCACAAACATGGAAATAGATAGAATTAAGACAGAAGCTAGGTTTATAGAATACATCACAAGCATGGAAATAGATAGAATGAAGACAGTTAAGCTAGGTTTATAGAATACATCACAAACATGGAAATAGATAGAATTAAGACAGAAGCTAGGTTTATAGAATACATCACAAACATGGAAATAGATAGAATTAAGACAGAAGCTAGGTTTATAGAATACATCACAAACATGGAAATAGATAGAATTAAGACAGAAGCTAGGTTTATAGAATACATCACAAGCATGGAAATAGATAGAATTAAGACAGTTAAGCTAGTTTTATAGAATACATCACAAGCATGGAAATAGATAGAATTAAGACAGTTAAGCTAGGTTTATAGAATACATCACAAGCATGGAAATAGATAGAATTAAGACAGTTAAGCTAGGTTTATAGAATACATCACAAGCATGGAAATAGATAGAATTAAGACAATTAAGCTAGGTTTATAGAATACATCACAAGCATGGAAATAGATAGAATTAAGACAGTTAAGCTAGGTTTATAGAATACATCACAAGCATGGAAATAGATAGAATTAAGACAGTTAAGCTAGGTTTATAGAATACATCACAAGCATGGAAATAGATAGAATTAAGACAGAAGCTAGGTTTATAGAATACATCACAAGCATGGAAATAGATAGAATTAAGACAGTTAAGCTAGGTTTATAGAATACATCACAAGCATGGAAATAGATAGAATTAAGACAGAAGCTAGGTTTATAGAATACATCACAAGCATGGAAATAGATAGAATTAAGACAGTTAAGCTAGGTTTATAGAATACATCACAAGCATGGAAATAGATAGAATTAAGACAGTTAAGCTAGGTTTATAGAATACATCACAAGCATGGAAATAGATAGAATTAAGACAGTTAAGCTAGGTTTATAGAATACATCACAAACATGGAAATAGATCACTCTGGTGGTTTCCATGTTTTGTCATGGTATCTGATCAATTTTTATTCTATAAACCTAGCTTCTGTCTTAATTCTAACTTAGAATCAGATTAAAGGACAATATTACACAGTCCTTGAAGGACCAAGGATTGAAGGGGAACCACATGAATTTAAGGAGAGAAGGTCTGATAGGATCATCTGATGGTCTCTGTAGTAAACCTTCCCCCACACCTCATGGTAGAGTGACTGTGTACAACCCCCACACCTCATGGTAGAGTGACTGTATACAAATTATAACATTAAATGTTATGTCATCTCAGACTTACCAGATTTGTAAGAAAAATAATAAATAGTTATTGTTATAATTTCATCTCAGACTTACCAGATTTGTAAGAAAAATAATAAATAGTTATTGTTATAATTTCATCTCAGACTTACCAGATTTGTAAGAACAATAATAAATAGTTATTGTTATAATTTCATCTCAGACTTACCAGATTTGTAAGAAAAATAATAAATGGTTATTGTTATAATTTCATCTCAGACGTGCCAGATTTGTAAGAAAAATAATAAATGGTTATTGTTATAATTTCATCTCAGACTTGCCAGATCTGTAGGAAAGATGATAATGAAGCTCAACTACTTCTATGCGATGGATGTGACAAAGGTTACCACACATATTGTTTCAAGGTAAGCTTTGAGATGATTTCTGGAAGTCTAGATTCAGAGCCAGTTACGATACCATTGATACCACCAGTAAAACACAAATTACAAAGTGGGCTACCACCAAACAAAGTGGGCTACCATCAATAGTTATTGATGTTTAATGATTCTATAGTGTCCTTGCAACACACTATCTATCTATCTATCCGCTGAAACCCTTTGTTGCCTTTCGGTGTCAGGGGTAGAAGAGTTTTCTGGAGACTGCCCTCTTGTGTGCGGAGTATATTGTGGAATTTGTCGCCTCTTTTATTTCAGTGGTTCATCGTTATCATGGTCGGCCTCTAGATCTGCCTTCGCTGTATCTGTGTAGCATAGCTTGCTGTGGTATGCTGTCTGATGGTAGTCTGCTGATGTGTGCAAACCATTTGATCTGTTGTCTCTTGATGTATTTATTCTAAGATTGGGGTGGGTGTTTTTTTTATTGTGGATTGCAATACACTGTATGTTCCAAATAAATATTAAACAATACTATATAAATATATGTAAAACAACTAAAGCTCCTAAAGTCACAACTAAAACAACTAAAGTCACCACACTTATGCTTAACAGCAAGTATGGATATACTGACCATCATCCGCCTGGGGATAGACACTGACCATCATCTGCCTGGGGATAGACACTGACCATCATCCGCCTGGGGATAGACACTGACCATCATCCGCCTGGGGGTAGACACTGACCATCATCCTCTTGGGAATAGACACTGACCATCATCCGCCTGGGGATAGACACTGACCATCATCCGCCTGGGGATAGACACTGACCATCATCCGCCTGGGGATAGACACTAACCATCATCCGCCTGGGGATAGACACTGACCATCATCCGCCTGGGGATAGACACTAACCATCATCCGCCTGGGGATAGACACTGACCATCATCCGCCTGGGGATAGACACTGACCATCATCCGCTTGGGGATAGACACTGACCATCATCCGCCTGGGGATAGACACTGACCATCATCCTCTTGGGAATAGACACTGACCATCATCCGCCTGGGGAAAGACAATAATATGTATATATATCATGTTTACATTGATCCATCAACAGAATTAATCATCTTTATTGAATCTAACCAAGAAACTTTCTTTTGACTCTCCAGCCTAAGATGGAGAACATTCCAGAAGGGGATTGGTACTGCTTTGAGTGTGTATCTAAAGTAAGTAGATTGTGTGTCTTGTACTAAAGATACCAGAAACAGACATTCAGATTGTGTGTCTTGTACTAAAGATATCAGAAACAGACATTCAGATTGTGTCTTGTACTAAAGATATCAGAAACAGACATTCAGTATTTTTATAGTAAATATTTGTCAATGTGTTAGGTTTTACTGACTCAATATTCCAACATTATCAGCCATGTTTTCTCATGTCTGCACAGATCATTCATTGTGTTGTCCGTTACAGTTCAATGAGGCAACTAATTGTTTTGTCTTGAGTTTGTTTTGGTTGTCAATGAGACAGCTAATTATTATGTCTTCAATTTCCGCAGGTTAGTGGAACACCTCATTGTGTTGTCTGTGGCACTCCAGGTGGTAGAATTGTGTCATGTCAACTCTGCCCCCGCTACATCCACTTGGATTGTGCTGACCCTCCTCTGCCTCGCATGCCCAAAAGGTGGCAGTGCCTCAACTGTATCATGGAAAAGGTGGGTACTTTAATATCACTTATGGTGCAAAGACAATTTATTTGTATGTCAGTTTAGTATATAGAACCACGGCTCAATAACACACAAATGGGCTTTCGGAAAAATAAAAGCTGTACAGATGCAATCTTCACCATCAAACAACTTTCAGAAAGAGCGATAGAACATAACCAAGACTTATATTTGGCTTTCAGAGACCAAGAGAAAACTTTTGACAGAGTGGATAGAATCCAACTATGGATAACACTACAAACATATGAGTTTCCAATATCTGATAAGCCTATGTCAGAGCATATACGCCAATAGTCAATTCTCAGTAAGAACAAGCACAGGTACATCCAATAAATTTTCTATTCACACGGGTGTGAGACAGGGATGTGTACTATCCCCACTATTGTTCATAACATACATAGATCACATCTGCAAAGTAGCAAAGACAACAGAAGAAAATAATCTGAAGTATAACAAACGACCTACTATTTGTAGATGACCAAGCACTAGTGGCATCATCAGAAGAACTACAAAGACAAATAGATAGATTACCTCAAACATGACAAAACCTTTAACATGAAGATAAATATAGAAAAGACAGAAGTAGTGAAAATAAGATAAACAGAAAGAAACACCTATATATATATATATATATATATATATATATATATATATATATATATATTGAAAACAACAGACTTAATCAGATGACAGAATTCACATAAACTAGGAAGTAATATACCAACAGACAGCAAGAGCAGCAAAGAAATAAACAATAGATGTAGTAAAGCATACCAAGGCCTAGGGCAAATGACACCAATCTTCAGAAACAAAAATGTAGATTTAAACACCAAAATAACACTATTCAAACCGATTATTATGCCAACTCTGTGCTACCAAGCCAAACATGGACACGGCAGCACAAGGTAAACGTAAACTTGTGACAGCTGAAATGGCATGCTTACACAGAATCCAAGGTATATCACTGAGAGGAGAAATGAGGACATTAGACAAAGAACCAGTACCACTGACAATCTTAGAATACATCAAGAGACAACAGATCAAATGGTTTCCACACATCAGCAGACTACCATCAAACAGCATACCACAGCAAGCTATGCTACACAGATACAGCGAATGTAGATCTAGAGGTCGACCACGAAAACGATGGACCACTGAAATAAAAGAGGAGACAAATTCCACAATACACTCAGCACACAAGAGGGCCACTCCAGAAAACTCGGTTACTCCTGACGACGAAAAGCAACAAAGGGTTCCAGTGAATAGATAGATAGATTAATTTTAATATAAATTTATTTAGGGTTAATTATGTAAAACAAAACCTCTCCTAACCCAAACCATAAGCCTAACCCTAAAAAAATAGTAGTTAAATTCATCATCAAGTACCGTCTCCACAATGAAGGTTGGCTGCAACAGACCTCCAACATCCCATGTCTCTTGTTTTGGTGGTGCACTCTGCTAGACTGTAATTTGTCCATCGTGTGATGTTACTCCCCCCCCCTGTATCTCTGTCTACCTCTTGTTCGCTTCCCTTTGACTTTACCCTCAAGTAATGTATTAAATAAGGTGTCATGTCTTTTAATGTGTCCAAAATATTTTATTTGCTTGACCTTTATTTCTCTTAGTAATTATTTCTTCATATTAAGTGTCTTTAGCGCCTCTTTATTTGTTTTCTTCTCTTTCCATGATGTTCTCCCTATTCTTCTATATATCCACATCTCAAAGACATCAATTCAGTCTTCTAATTGTTTGTTTAGTGTCCATGTTTCTGAATATTTAAATTAATAATTGAAAAATATCAGTTGGTAAACATTGCCAAGGGAAATAAATTAATAATCACATCGGGAGACGTGGGTTCCAAATAAGAACTGTTATTTCATACGTTCGTTCTTTCATAAACAGTGGTGATAAAGATTTGACGAACAAGTGTGCATTGCACTTGCTCAGAAGCAGGAATAAACTGGTAATTTTTTATTTCAGATTAGTGCTCCCTGTATGACATCAGATTAACACAGTCAGCTGTTGTATGCTGTTAAAATTAGCAGAATACAAATTGTCAACTAGAGTGCATAATAAGGCCCCCTGTGCACTTCCCCCTTGAAATTTTAAGTTTGCTTTAGAACGAGTATATATGGTATATTCCTTTGTGTTTTCATTTTACATTTCCTTACAATCTTGAGAAAGATTGAGCGCCTATGAGTGATGTGCTGAAAATACAGTGAACACTCACAACACTTGAGAAAGAATGAGTGATGTGTATTCAGCTCAGTCCGTATCTGTGTTGTGTATATATTTCTAATGAAGTACTATTCTGTTCTTGTACTTCTCTAGGGCACCTCCAAGAAGTCCAAGAAAAGGAAAGAAAAGTTACCAACTGTTCAAAGAATTACAATCAGCAAACTTATGAAAAATGAACTTCATAATGAAGATGGGGAACACATATCAGATATAGCAGCATCATCATCATCATGTGGTCTACCTAATGACATCCATTCTCTTAAAGCAGATAATAAAGATACAGACAAAGTTTCCAGTGTTGCAGATAGTGGGTTCCAGCCAGAACTGGAGAAGAAGACCCGAAAGAGGAAAGATAAAGAAGCAATTACGCCAGCTACACCAAAGAAAAAGGAGAAAACGGCCAAGAAAGATAAAAAGTTAAAGGAGAAGAAAGGGGATGAGATTGAAAAGTTAAAAGAGTCTCTGACAGAGGAGAAGAAGATTGAGAAAGGAATACATAAGGATTTGATATCTTGTGGGTAAGTAAAATCAAGTGGGTTGTGTGGTAAGATTGTCAAGTGCAGAATTCAAGTGGGTAAGTTTATCAAGTGGGTTGTGTGGTAAGATTGTCAAGTGCAGAATTCAAGTGGGTAAGTGTTGCATGGGGTAGTTGTGGGGAGTTAATGTTGTGAGGTGCTTGTGTAACAGGAGAGATAATTATAACAAATATGTACATATCTTTATATATATATATATATATATAATATATATATATATATATATATATATATATATATATATATATATATATATATATATATATATATATATATATATATATATGGTATACCTCTGTGCTGTACAGGAGAAATACCTCTTGTTGTAAATGCAGACTTTCCATTGTATCTTGCACTGGTCACATGTAATAGCAAATTCTCCCAATTTTAGAATAGAAACATCATCAAATCTCTTTGTCCATACCCAACAGGCTGTCATCATCAACCTCAATGCCCACACTAGTGGCTGGATGCAGTGAAGAATTCCTTTGTGCGTAAAGTGACTTTTATTTTTGTGCTGGGACATGCATGAGTCCGTGGTAATGAGAGAGCAGATAGGTTGGCAGCACATGCTGCTACTAAGGCTGTTTGTGGAGCGATGGATTGGGCAGACATTTTATGTGCCATACAGGAAAATGCACAAACAAATGACTGTACAAGTGATGATGACTCTTGTTCCATGACTAGAATAAAGAAATTTGGTTTAAAATGTGGTGTCGCTAGAAAGGAGTGGTTTCATGGGCGAGAAAGAATGATGGTCAATCAACTGCATGCTGGGACCACCAGTCAACGCGTAATGGCGGATACACTCAAGGAGAGATTTGAGCAGCTATGGACTTGTCAGGAGTGCAGTGATGATGATGCAACGATTAACTAACTAGTACCAATAATCCAACAGGCTGTCATCATCAATCTCTTTGTCCAAATTCTCTTTTCTGTTGTCCTGCATGGTCTATCTTCATTATATGATTTTCAACTCAGTGAAGTCCTGCATAGTGTATCTTCTTTAAGGTTTCAATCAAAAGATCTTCATCTGGGGCAGATATATATATTAGTATATATAGGCAAATAATACAGAACAAATATTAATTTGGAACATATCTAAGAAAATAATAAAAACAATACCTGTAACATCCAGCAAGTGAAGGAAGTGTTTTATTAGGTGCAGTATGTACCATGAAGAGATGTTTCAAATAGTGCACACCATGAAGAGATGTTTGAAGTAGTGAACACCATGAAGAGATGTTTGAAGTAGTGCACACCATGAAGAGATGTTTGAAGTAGTGCACACCATGAAGAGATGTTTGAAGTAGTGAACACCATGAAGAGATGTTTGAAGTAGTGAACACCATGAAGAGATGTTTCAAATAGTGCACACCATGAAGAGATGTTTGAAGTAGTGAACACCATGAAGAGATGTTTCAAATAGTGCACACCATGAAGAGATGTTTGAAGTAGTGAACACCATGAAGAGATGTTTGAAGTAGTGCACACCATGAAGAGATGTTTGAAGTAGTGAACACCATGAAGAGATGTTTGAAGTAGTGAACACCATGAAGAGATGTTTGAAGTAGTGAACACCATGAAGAGATGTTTCAAGTAGTGAACACCATGAAGAGATGTTTCAAGTAGTGCACACCATGAAGAGATGTTTCAAGTAGTGAACACCATGAAGAGATGTTTGAAGTAGTGCACACCATGAAGAGATGTTTCAAGTAGTGAACACCATGAAGAGATGTTTGAAGTAGTGCACACCATGAAGAGATGTTTGAAGTAGTGAACACCATGAAGAGATGTTTGAAGATTGAAGTAGTGCACACCATGAAGAGATGTTTGAAGTAGTGAACACCATGAAGAGATGTTTGAAGTAGTGCACACCATGAAGAGATGTTTGAAGTAGTGAACACCATGAAGAGATGTTTGAAGTAGTGAACACCATGAAGAGATGTTTGAAGATTGAAGTAGTGTACACCATGAAGAGATGTTTGAAGTAGTGAACACCATGAAGAGATGTTTGAAGTAGTCAACACCATGAAGAGATGTTTGAAGATTGAAGTAGTGCACACCATGAAGAGATGTTTGAAGTAGTGAACACCATGAAGAGATGTTTGAAGTAGTGAACACCATGAAGAGATGTTTGAAGTAGTGAACACCATGAAGAGATGTTTGAAGTAGTGCACACCATGAAGAGATGTTTGAAGTAGTGAACACCATGAAGAGATGTTTGAAGTAGTGCACACCATGAACAGATGTTTGAAGTAGTGCACACCATGAAGAGATGTTTGAAGTAGTGAACACCATGAAGAGATGTTTGAAGTAGTGCACACCATGAAGAGATGTTTGAAGATTGAAGTAGTGTACACCATGAAGAGATGTTTGAAGTAGTGAACACCATGAAGAGATGTTTGAAGTAGTGAACACCATGAAGAGATGTTTGAAGATTGAAGTAGTGCACACCATGAAGAGATGTTTGAAGTAGTGAACACCATGAAGAGATGTTTGAAGTAGTGCACACCATGAAGAGATGTTTGAAGTAGTGAACACCATGAAGAGATGTTTGAAGATTGAAGTAGTGTACACCATGAAGAGATGTTTGAAGTAGTGAACACCATGAAGAGATGTTTGAAGTAGTGAACACCATGAAGAGATGTTTGAAGATTGAAGTAGTGCACACCATGAAGAGATGTTTGAAGTAGTGAACACCATGAAGAGATGTTTGAAGTAGTGAACACCATGAAGAGATGTTTGAAGTAGTGAACACCATGAAGAGATGTTTGAAGTAGTGAACACCATGAAGAGATGTTTGAAGTAGTGAACACCATGAAGAGATGTTTGAAGAAGTGAACACCATGAAGAGATGTTTGAAGTAGTGAACACCATGAAGAGATGTTTGAAGTAGTGAACACCATGAAGAGATGTTTGAAGATTGAAGTAGTGTACACCATGAAGAGATGTTTGAAGATTGAAGTAGTGAACACCATGAAGAGATGTTTCAAGTCGTGCACACCATGAAGAGATGTTTGAAGTAGTGAACACCATGAAGAGATGTTTGAAGTAGTGAACACCATGAAGAGATGTTTGAAGTAGTGAACACCATGAAGAGATGTTTGAAGTAGTGAACACCATGAAGAGATGTTTGAAGTAGTGAACACCATGAAGAGATGTTTGAAGATTGAAGTAGTGCACACCATGAAGAGATGTTTGAAGTAGTGAACACCATGAAGAGATGTTTGAAGATTGAAGTAGTGCACACCATGAAGAGATGTTTGAAGTAGTGCACACCATGAAGAGATGTTTGAAGTAGTGCACACCATGAAGAGATGTTTGAAGATTGAAGTAGTGCACACCATGAAGAGATGTTTGAAGTAGTGCACACCATGAAGAGATGTTTGAAGTAGTGCACACCATGAAGAGATGTTTGAAGATTGAAGTAGTGCACACCATGAAGAGATGCTGGAAGATTGAAGTAGTGCACACCATGAAGAGACGTTGGAAGACTAGGACATTAAACCAGGACAAAATCCAAGCACAGGCATAAGAAAGATGGACACAATAGAACATGGAAGCATGTCTACTATAGATGCAAGATTGAGCAAACGGATGCGGAAACAGTTCACTACTACAGCAGACACTACACCAGAATAACATACGAATACAAAATACAATTTTAAATAAATAATGTGGCATCAACAACTAAACTATAAACACACACACAAGTCCAACAAATGTTGACATTGTACATATTTAATATAATTACAATGTGGTACATACCTGTGTGTGTGAGATCATGTTGTACATACCTGTGTGTGAGAGATCATGTTGTACATACCTGTGTGTGTGTGTGTGTGAGAGAGATCATGTTGTACATACCTGTGTGTGTGTGATCATGTTGTACATACCTGTGTGTATGTGTGATCATGTTGTACATAACTGTGTGTGTGTGAGATCATGTTGTACATACCTGTGTGTGTGTGTGTGTGAGATCATGTTGTACATACCTGTGTCTGTGTGTGTGAGATCATGTTGTACATACCTGTGTGTGTGTGTGTGTGAGATCATGTTGTACATACCTGTGTGTGTTATTTCATGTTGTACATACCTTTGTGTGTGTGTGAGATCATGTTGTACATACCTGTGTGTGTGTGAGAGATCATGTTGTACATACCTGTGTGTGTGTGAGATCATGTTGTACATACCTGTGTGTGTGTGAGATCATGTTGTACATACCTGTGTGTGTTATTTCATGTTGTACATACCTTTGTGTGTGTGTGAGATCATGTTGTACATACCTGTGTGTGTGTGAGAGATCATGTTGTACATACCTGTGTGTGTGTGAGATCATGTTGTACATACCTGTGTGTGTGAGATCATGTTGTACATACCTGTGTGTGTGTGAGATCATGTTGTACATACCTGTGTGTGTGTGTGAGATCATGTTGTACATACCTTTGTGTGTGTGTGTGTGTATGTGAGATCATGTTGTACATACCTTTGTGTGTGTGAGATCATGTTGTACATACCTGTGTGTGTGTGAGATCATGTTGTACATACCTGTGTGTGTGTGAGATCATGTTGTACATACCTGTGTGTGTGTGAGATCATGTTGTACATACCTGTGTGTGTGTGTGTGAGATCATGTTGTACATACCTGTGTGTGTGTGTGAGATCATGTTGTACATACCTGTGTGTGTGTGAGATCATGTTGTACATACCTGTGTGTGTGTGAGATCATGTTGTACATACCTGTGTGTGTGTGAGATCATGTTGTACATACCTGTGTGTGTGTGTGAGATCATGTTGTACATACCGGTGTGTGTGTGAGATCATGTTGTACATACCTGTGTGTGTGTGAGATCATGTTGTACATACCTTTGTGTGTGTGTGTGTATGTGAGATCATGTTGTACATACCTGTGTGTGTGTGTGAGATCATGTTGTACATACCTTTGTGTGTGTGTGTATGTGAGATCATGTTGTACATACCTGTGTGTGTGTGTGAGATCATGTTGTACATACCTTTGTGTGTGTGTGTGTATGTGAGATCATGTTGTACATACCTGTGTCTGTGTGTGTGAGATCATGTTGTACATACCTGTGTCTGTGTGTGTGAGATCATGTTGTACATACCTGTGTTTGTGTGTGTGTGTGTGAGATCATGTTGTACATACCTGTGTGTGTTATTTCATGTTGTACATACCTTTGTGTGTGTGTGAGATCATGTTGTACATACCTGTGTGTGTGTGAGAGATCATGTTGTACATACCTGTGTGTGTGTGAGATCATGTTGTACATACCTGTGTGTGTGTGAGAGTTCATGTTGTACATACCTGTGTGTGTGAGAGATCATGTTGTACATACCTGTTTGTGTGTGAGATCATGTTGTACATACCTGTTTGTGTGAGAGATCATGTTGTACATACCTGTGTGTGTGTGTGAGGTCATGTTGTACATACCTGTGTGTGTGCGAGATCATGTTGTACATACCTGTGTGTGTGTGAGGTCATGTTGTACATACCTGTGTGTATGTGAGATCATGTTGTACATACCTTTGTGTGTGTGAGATCATGTTGTACATACCTGTGTGTGTGTGAGATCATGTTGTACATACCTGTGTGTGTGTGAGATCATGTTGTACATACCTGTGTGTGTGTGAGATCATGTTGTACATACCTGTGTGTGTGTGTGTGAGATCATGTTGTACATACCTGTGTGTGTGTGTGAGATCATGTTGTACATACCTGTGTGTGTGTGAGATCATGTTGTACATACCTGTGTGTGTGTGAGATCATGTTGTACATACCTGTGTGTGTGTGAGATCATGTTGTACATACCTGTGTGTGTGTGTGAGATCATGTTGTACATACCTGTGTGTGTGTGAGATCATGTTGTACATACCTGTGTGTGTGAGATCATGTTGTACATACCTTTGTGTGTGTGTGTGTATGTGAGATCATGTTGTACATACCTGTGTGTGTGTGTGAGATCATGTTGTACATACCTTTGTGTGTGTGTGTATGTGAGATCATGTTGTACATACCTGTGTGTGTGTGAGATCATGTTGTACATACCTGTGTGTGTGTGTGAGATCATGTTGTACATACCTTTGTGTGTGTGTGTGTATGTGAGATCATGTTGTACATACCTGTGTCTGTGTGTGTGAGATCATGTTGTACATACCTGTGTCTGTGTGTGTGAGATCATGTTGTACATACCTGTGTGTGTGTGTGTGTGTGAGATCATGTTGTACATACCTGTGTGTGTTATTTCATGTTGTACATACCTTTGTGTGTGTGTGAGATCATGTTGTACATACCTGTGTGTGTGTGAGAGATCATGTTGTACATACCTGTGTGTGTGAGATCATGTTGTACATACCTGTGTGTGTGTGAGAGTTCATGTTGTACATACCTGTGTGTGTGAGAGATCATGTTGTACATACCTGTTTGTGTGTGAGATCATGTTGTACATACCTGTTTGTGTGAGAGATCATGTTGTACATACCTGTGTGTGTGTGAGGTCATGTTGTACATACCTGTGTGTGTGCGAGATCATGTTGTACATACCTGTGTGTGTGTGAGATCATGTTGTACATACCTGTGTGTGAGATCATGTTGTACATACCTGTGTGTGAGATCATGTTGTACATACCTGTGTGTGTGTGCGAGATCATGTTGTACATACCTGTGTGTGTGTGAGATCATGTTGTACATACCTGTGTGTGTGTGAGAGATCATGTTGTACATACCTGTGTGTGTGTGAGATCATGTTGTACATACCTGTTTGTGTGTGAGATCATGTTGTACATACCTGTGTGTGTGTGTGGTCATGTTGTACATACCTGTGTGTGTGTGAGATCATGTTGTACATACCTGTGTGTGTGTGAGATCATGTTGTACATACCTGTGTGTGTGTGTGTGAGATCATGTTGTACATACCTGTGTGTGAGAGATCATGTTGTACATACCTTTATCTGAGTACATGATCAACCCTATCACCAGAAAACTACTGACTGAGCTGGAGAAACATATCAACGGATGGCCTTTCCTAAGACCAGTCAACAAAAAACAGTTTCCATCCTACAAGAAGTATATTAAGACACCAATGGACTTCAGTACAGCCAGAGGCAAGATTAAGACTAAAGAGTACGTTTCTGTTTCAATACTTGTGTTGTGATGATAGTAGTTTCTGTTGATAGAAAGTGAAGGTTGTTTAGAAGGTCTGTGATGTTACATTTCTGATATCTTAACTTTAGTTTCCAATTTTTCATGTTCAGTTTGTGAATATTCATACCCCACCCCTTTTTAATTTGAATTTGTTACTCAACATTCTCCTCCCCCCCCCCTCAATCCACCCATACCCCATTTATGTGTGTTAATCTTCATCTGCCACTCAATTTAAGTTTTGTTTGTTGCCCTTTTCTCCTTTTCATTTCAGTTTGTGATTTCTTTTTTTTTTAAATCTCTTCTTCACCCCCCCCCCCCCCCCCCAAAATCAATCTAATATTTTGTTTGTGAATTTTGTTATCCCTTCTTCTTCAGCGTTCGCTCTCAAATAACCACAACGAATATTTCGAGTGATTTCCGCCAGGGAGCTTGAAGTACGTTGTGCTGCAAGTTCCACAGTAAAACTGTGATTATTTGCACCCCGGTTGGCCACTTGTGGTCAGGACGTCCGAGGTCCAGCACATCCGTTTTCGTCATTAATTTATTTTGGGTTTGGTCCCTAGTCCGTGACAGCCTGTGTATCTGTTGCCGGGAACGCTGGTGTGTAGTGCCTCTTCGCCAAGACGCTTGTCGAGCGCGTCTATCTGGCACGAGGTGCCCCGCCATCTATAAACCCATCTCGTGCAATTGGGCGAACTCTGCCTGTGTCCATCAGGTACTGAACATTTTCTCATCCGCGAGCCTGGTTCCAAATGAGGAAGAACTCATCAGAAGAGTTGGACACTTGCTCGTTCGCCCTCCTACCCGAGGCTTCGTTCCCAGACATTGTTAACCCCTCGTACAAGTTTGAGTCTCACACCACGCGTTTGAGAGCAAGGCGTTCTCGAGCTGAACGGCCTTGTCCCAATAGCGCCTGAGCCCATCAGGTACTGAACCCTTTCTCTCTGCAAGTGTATTTCCGGTATAGGAAATCTTGACATTAAAGTTGAGCCAGGACTGCTATCGTTGTCCCCATCGGGTTCGGAACTCTTTCTCTTCGCGAGCATATTTCTGGTATAGGAAGGCTCGACATTAGAGGTGGTTTAGGTCTTTTTGCTTTTCCGAGCGCCCACAATTGGGTCTGGGTCTCTGCTTATAAGGATCACAGGTAACTAGAAGCTCGTCTCGAGCTAACAGAGCTTATAGTTCTCCTTTCCTAAGAACTTTTCATTTGCAGTTCGCGCTGCCCTCTGGCGCTGTTCTGCCCTTTCATTGTGTCATTGTGCTCATTATGACATATATTTGTTTCTCTCCATGCAAACCCCTTTTCGTGTCTTTTACATTGGCAGCCCCTCCAATGTTCTGACTGGACTGACTAGCTTCACTGTATGTCGACAGTGTCGCTATATGTGGTGATGCGAATGGTGTCGGAGATATTGTCTGTCTCTTTTGCAGTCAAATCTCTTTCCATCTGCTTCCTCCACAATCTCGGACACGATCCCCAAATGATTTGGCCAGAATCAGCTCGAGCTGCTGTTTTCTGTTACCAGGGTGCACCGTGAGGTGGTACATTTGGGATCTTGGTTATATGCTAACCCTGGGTCCACCTAGAGCATAGCGTTCCCTTTGCACCCCTTGTTATCCCCTCAGTCCCTTAATTTCAGTATGTGAATCAGTATTATCTTCACCCACGCCCCTCAACTTCAATATATGATTAATCTTCATCCCCAAACCACTCAAATTCAGTTGTTTTTTAAAATCTTCATTCCAGTCCCCACATTTTCAATTTATGAATCCTCATTCCCAGTTCCCACAATTTCAGTATATGATGAATCCTTATTCCTAACCCCATCAGTTTCAATGTGTGAATCATCATTTTTCAGTTTGTGAATTTCAATTTTCCCTTTCATTTTGTAGATATGTATTTGAGAATCTTAATTTCCCCCAAATTCAATTATTAAACCTTCCTTTCTTACCCTCAATTTCAATTATTGAATCTTCCTTTCCTACCCTGCATTATTGAATCTTCCTTTCCTACCCTCAGTTTCAATCACTACATCTTCCTTTCTTACACTTAATTCCAATAATTGTATCTTCATTTACCACCCTCAATTTCAATTATTATAAAACTACTAGAAAATCTTAATGTTGATGGGAAAGATCTAAGAATAGTAAGAAATATGTATTGGGAACAAATAGCTGAGATGAGAGCGACACTATGGAAGATTTCAAAGGATAGAAATGGCTGTCAGGCAGAGTTGTGTAACGTCACCAGATCTTTTCTACCTGTATACAGAATATGATGTAGAAGATATACCAGGAATAAAAGTGGGAGGATGAATGCTGATGACACAGTACTGATCGCAGGAAGTAAACCGGAACTGCAGGCCCTGTTGGTGAAAGTAGTGAAAGATTGAAAGATAGTGGAATAAAAAGGTCTCAGTTTAAACAAGAAAACAAATAATTTTTTGTCTTGAAGAAACATACACCACCAAGATACAACATAATAATTAACTTCAGAAAATTAACACATGTTGAAAAAGTGAAATATCTTGGCACCCTGTTAACATCAGAAGGTAGATGCTCCAGTGAGATAAAGAGCAGAACAGCACAAGCCAAATCAGCATTCCAAAAAACGAGAACCATTTTTTGTAATAGAAGTCTATCAATGCAGACCCGAATTCAAGAGCTGAGATGTTACATTGAGCCAGTTATTTTTATGGATGTGAAGCATGGACTGTAAAAAAAAAATTCAAAACGAATTAGAGGCTACAGAAATGTGGTGTCTAAGAAGAAGAATGATGAAAACACCATGGACAGCTAAGAAAACTAATGCAGTGGTTCTCATTGATGCTGGCGTAACAAGGTAAATCATATCAAACACTAGGGGCAGACAGTCAAGGTTTCTAGGGCATGTGCTGAGAAGAACACAGCTTGAACACTTAATAACCACTGGAAAGATCAAGGGGAGAAAAGATGGGATGACAAAGAGAGAAGTTGCTGGATTGGCTAGTATTATGGCACAAGAGAAGGTCCCCCAACCGAACTTATTGACAACACAAGAGACAGAGAGTCGTTGAGAAAAATGATCATCTACGCCATTTGGCACTGGATTGATTGATTTTCAATTATTGAATCTTCCTTTCTTGCCCTCAATTTCAATTATTGAATCTTCATTTCCTACTCACAATTTCAATTATTGAATCTTCATTTCCTACTCACAATTTCAATTATTGAATCTTCCTTTATTGCCCACAATTTCAATTATTGAATCTTCCTTTCTTGCCCACAATTTCAATTATTGTTTCTTCATTTTTCAGTTCAATTATTGAATCTTTCATTTTAGTTGTTAACTCTTCTCTTTTGCTCTCCTCACCTTAACCCAAAAAAAACTAAAATAAGCTGCCAAGTCCATCTTGTGGAGTTACAAGCTTCTTTGGTATGAGTCTAATTCAAATCTCTTTGATATTAACATAATTAATAATGCAAATGTAAATATACATTTTCCCACACACTTAATGGGAGATAACATTAGAAATGAATTGTGATTAATTTATCTCTTCTTCTTCTCCCCCTCCCCCCCCCCCCCAATATTTGTTACAAATTTTTTGTTGAGTAAGTCTTTAACCTGTAACAACCCAGAGGAAAAATAATGCATACTTCCTCTGCCATTTTTTATGACTTTAGGTTTTTCTGCATATGTTTGATTTTTTAGTATTTTTATTTATTGAGTTCTAAACAACTTAAGTTTCCTACTAGACCTAGTCCGCTCACGGAGCCAAGGATGATGATAGCCAGAAAACCCGGCTCCTCAAACTCCTCGTCCCTACTGACAGCATTTACATTATTATTATACGAGGCGTGTTCAAATGAAAACGGGACTTGTGGATTTATTTAAAAAGTATCATACGCAATTTAATATTTTCAACGGAATTGAACAAAGCAACCACTTGTGAATAAGAATGCACCTGGGTTCATCAGAAAAAATCTCCGTATGCATTTAGGCAAGCATCCCACTGTTTAGGTAGACGTCGAATGCCGTCCGAGAAAAAGTTGCGTGGCTGTTCTCTGAACCATGTGGTCACCGCTGTCTTCACGTCTGCGTCGCTGTTGAATCGCTGTCCCTTTAGTGCTTTCTTCAACGGTCCGAACAAATGGAAATCACACGGGGATAAATCGGGACTATAGGCTGGGTGATGAAGAACTTCCCAATTCTTCTTTGCCAATGTTTCCTGCACAATTTTTGCGACGTCTTTAAACATACGCACCCACTCCATCACTCTGGTCCTCGACTAACATTTGTCACCATATGCTGCCTTCATTCTCCGATGAATGTCTACTGCTTGACATCCTTCAAATGAAAGAAACTGGATCACAGCACGCTGATTCACTTTGGACGGGTTCGGAATCACACCCGCCATATTGTTAACAGTCTTCTGCAGCACATATGCATGCTGGGAAGATGAACACGTGACCGTATGTAAATTATTGGATACTCATTACTAGTGCAAAATGTCAT
The DNA here is from genome assembly GCA_034231615.1 of Meghimatium bilineatum. Lineage (NCBI taxonomy): Eukaryota > Metazoa > Mollusca > Gastropoda > Stylommatophora > Philomycidae > Meghimatium > Meghimatium bilineatum. The sequence continues at coordinate 2,018,553 of CM067322.1, read as the reverse complement.
CAATATCAGTGCGCTCTATCACGCGTGGTGTAACAAGTCCCGTTTTCATTTGAACACGCCTCGTATATTATCAACATTTCCATTATTACACCTTGATCTACAGTAACAAACACATTGAAGCCTTCAAAATCTCCTTCCATCAAATCAACACCCAAGAAGAATAGGCAGACATGAACAATGGCTTTCCAAGGCAAAATAAACAGTGTGCCTTCCCAACATTAATAGACCAAATATAATGTATGGTTCTTTCAAATACTGCTGAAAAATTCTGGGACAATCACTCTAGCAAATAGTTATTACAAAATCGTGATTGGAAAACATCATGTGAGACTGTTTACTGTGACAAGCTAATTGGAATATGACATGCTGCCTCTGGGTTGCTGCAAGTTAATATTGAATGTTAGTTAATATTTTTATGACATTTCTTTCTAATGCTAATCCCTTCTTAGGTACTATCAATATCTCCATTACTCTTCTATAATATCAATATCTCCATTTCTCTTCTATAATATCAATATCTCCATTTCTGTTTTATTGTATTGTTCCCTTCAATTTTCTAATATCGATCCTTGCATTTCTATTTTCTATTATTATTTCTGATATTATTCCCTCCATTTCTATTTTCCTTTATTATTCCCTCCATTATTATTTTACTTTATTATTCCCTCCATTTCTATTTTCTAATATTCCTTCCATTGTTTTGGTAAATTGTAGTAATTAATGGTTGTATTCTCCTACAGGTATAAACACAGGCAAGAGTTTGCAGCAGACATGCGTCTCATCTTTAACAATTGTGAAACTTTCAACGAGGATGACTCTGAGGTCGGACAAGCTGGTTACTCTATGAAACAGTACTTTGAGAGCAGGTGGCTAGAGATGTTTCCAGATGACGCCTCATAGTCTATGAAACCGTGCTTTGAGAGCAGTTGGCTAGAGATGTTTCCAAATGATGGCTCATAGTCTATGAAACCGTGCTTTGAGAGCAGGTGTTTAGAGCTATGTCCAGATGCCGCCTGATAGTCTATGAAACAGCACTTTGAAAGCAGGTGGCTAGAGATGATGCTTCTCATAGTCTATGTGAAGTGCAGCCGTCCAAGAATGACTTGTCCATCACTGTCTTAGTTTCTCATATCCATAATTAGTCATAAACAGTGGTCTGCTGTCCTTGATTGTCTGCAATCTGGACATGACAAAGGGAGTGGACACCACTTCACCTCATGTGTGCTTTACTACCATAAGTTAATTCAGACTTTTAGGATATTTTCTTTCTGACCCCCCTCCCCCACACATACATTGTGCAATGTTTATTTCTTCTTGTCAACATACAAGGGTATACATACGTACATACATATATATATATATATATATAAATATATAAAAAATAATTTGTCATGTGATTTTTTTGCATCTGTTTCTTTTATAGATTTGATCAAAGTTAATGTGGAAAACTTGTTAGAATTTATTGTGAATGTGTTGAGCTGGTTGTAGACACTTTCATTCAATGTGTGAAACTGTTTGGTAGATTATTGGCTTTAGATGTGTTTAACTGTCTTATACTATTCTATTTGACATGTGAAACTTTTGATTGATTTGACATTGGATGTGTTTAGCTGTTTATAGACTGCTATTTTATGTGAGATGTTTAGCTGTTTATAGACTGCTATTTTATGTGTGCAACTTGGTCAATTTGACATTGGATGTGTTTAGGTGTATATAGATTATTATAATGTGTATGAAACTGTTGATAGATTTTACACTGGGAATTTCTATACTGCATGTGAAACTGTTGAACTGTATTAGCTTTAGTTGTGTTTAATTGTTTATAGATTTTCCATTTGGACTGTGAATGTACTGCCAGATATTTTTGACATGTTAAACTATTTATAGGTATAGGCTATTTGTATTTAACACAGAAAATTGTTTGTAGGCTTTAGTGGACTATTTATAGATTGGTAACATGTTAAACTTTATAGATTGTTGACATGTAACATGTTAAACTTTATAGATTGTTGACATTGATAAATAATATCAACATTACCACAATCAACTTTACTGGACAGGTCAGAATACTAGAGAATGGAAGAGCACATGTGTCAGACATACAACCTAGCACATATCTGTGGAAAATCCTGCAGATATTCTGGCAGAGGCCCATCCCTAGCCAAGTTCTTCTTACAAGATGATATGAATACGAACATCAGGGAAAGACGTTGTAGGTGTATCTGACTTGTTGTGAAGAAAGGAAACTAACTCTGTTGACAGAGCTGCTCTAAAATGAATGCCTGAGGGTTGGAGAAAACAACTGTCATGGTACAGGAGGGCATAAGAACATGGGCACCAGGCTAAAAAGAGGAAACTCTTGAATGGGTCATGTGGAGTATATTATTCAACATGTATGTCTGCCTGAAAACATAAATCCTATTGGAGAATGGGAGAAAATGACATAAGAACTACACAATACATATCAGACTTGACAGTGTGTGTCAGCAACATAACACCTTGGTGATGGAAACAGAAGTTCAATCCCCCCAGAATTTGTCTGATGGAGATACAGTAATTTATACAGATAGTTCTCATGTTCGGAATGTGTACAGATCATGGGCATTTACAGCACAAGCTGGAAAGAGAATTGTCAGATTATTAATAAAAAGGGTCGCCTTTGCTACGACCACAAGTAGCATGACCATGGAGATCATGTCAGTAACCAGAACAACGTCGTGGATAGTCTCAGACATACACTTGTCTATGCTCGCTCAGTGAACATGCTAAGAAAGACTGAGAATGACTGGGCACTCAGACAGTGGCTGAAGTTAGTGATATTTAGCTATGTCTTCTATCATGTGAATTTAGACAGCTCTTACTCATATTGTTGTGAATGTATTCTTGATAAAGACCTTTTTGTCAAAACATAGATTTCTCTGTGCTATTATGTGTGTTACCAGTGGTAATTAGCAGAATGTCATGACACTTGCAAGTTTTGCTTGTTGGATGACAGTTTTACTGCAATTATTACCCTATTATCCAAGTTAGAGTTGGTGAAGCTAATTTATGACAAGAATTCACTTCATTGTTGTGCCTGGACATACTGGTGTCTGAGGGAATAAATGTGCAGACAGCCTTGCTGGTGCGATGGGGACCAGACAAGCAATGGACCGAGCTAACATTCTAAATGTTCTTAGGGAGATAGGATGGGGGACTGATGGAGTGGATGTTCTTAGGGAGATACGATGGGGGACTGATATAGTGGATGTTCTTAGGGAGATAGGATGGGGGAACTGATGTTAAGAGTGAAATAGGATGAGGGACTGATGGAGCTGATTTTCTAAATGTTCTTAGGGAGATAGGATGGGGGACTGATGGAGTGGGTGTTCTTAGTTCTTAGGGAGATAGGATGGGGGACTGATGGAGTGGATGTTCTTAGGGAGATAGGATGGGGGACTGATGGAGTGGATGTTCTTAGGGAAATAGGATGGGGGACTGATTGAGTAGATTTTCTTAGGGAGATAGGATGGGGGGGCTGATGGAGCAGATGTTCTTAGAGAGATATGATGGGGGACTCATAGAGCTGATGTTCTTTGGGAGATGGATTGAAGTCTGGTGGAGCTGGTGTTCTTAGGGAGATAAGAGACTGATGTAACAAGTGCTTGTGAATCTGCAACACTGTGCAGACTACCGGAATATCATGTTAAGGAGGATATGGCTAAACAAGAGCGTTAGGCAGGTAACTAGAGGAGGATGTGGCTAAACAAGATGAGAATGGTAAACCAACACAGTAATTTATTAAGCGCGGAGGTATATTTTGAGGCAGAGGCCTAATCACTTATGATTTAATGTGCAGTGAGGATGATCATTTGACCAACTAAAGAACTGTCACACTCCAGAACCATCATAACTCAATGAATTGTCACACTCCAGAACCATCATAACTCAATGAATTGTCACACTCCAGAACCATCATAACTCAATGAATTGTCACACTCCAGAACCATCATAACTCAATGAATTGTCACACTCCAGAACCATCATAACTCAATGAATTATCACACTCCAGAACCATCATAACTCGATGAACTGTCACTCCAGTACCATGACTCACAGAACTGACACTCCAGTAGCATGACTCAAAGAACTGACACTCCAGTAGCATGACTCAATGAACTCTCACTCAAGTACCTTGACTCAATGAACTGTTATAATTGTGTGATGGTTGTGACTTAGGCCAATACGTTTAATCACTTGCTAGTGACATGTTTATAAAACATGTTAATCATAGTGGGGTTCCATCACAAGAACCAGTTTGGCATTGTTTATTAGTGGGGTTCCATCACAAGAACCAGTTTGGCATTGTTTATTAGTGGGGTTCCATCACAAGAACCAGTTTGGCATTGTTTATTAGTGGGGTTCCATCACAAGAACAAGTTTGGCATTGTTTATTAGTGGGGTTCCATCACAAGAACCAGTTTGACATTGTTTATTAGTGGGGTTCCATCACAAGAACCAGTTTGACATTGTTTATTAGTGGGGTTCCAACTAAAGAACTAGTTTATCATGGGGTTCCAACTAAAGAACTAGTTTATCATTGTGGGGTTCCAACTTTAAAAACAAATATATTGTAGTGAGTTTCAACTAAAGAACTAGTCTTGACATGTTTTGTTAGTGAGTTTCAACTAAAGAACTAGTCCGACATGTTTTTGTTAGTGAGTTTCAACTAAAGAACTAGTCCGACATGTTTTTGTTAGTAAGTTTCAACTAAAGAACTAGTCTGACATGTTTTTGTTAGTAAGTTTCAACTAAAGAACTAGTCTGACATGTTTTTGTTGGTTTCAACTAAAGAACTAGTCTTGACATGTTTTTGTTAGTAAGTTTCAACTAAAGAACTAGTCTGACATGTTTTTGTTGGTTTCAACTAAAGAGCTAGTCCGACATGTTTTTGTTAGTGAGTTTCAACTAAAGAACTAGTCCGACATGTTTTTGTTAGTGAGTTTCAACTAAATCACTAGTCCGACATGTTTTTGTTAGTGAGTTTCAACTAAAGAGCTAGTCTGACATGTTTTTGTTGGTTTCAAATAAAGAACTAGTCCGACATGTTTTTGTTAGTGAGTTTCAACTAAAGAGCTAGTCTGACATGTTTTTGTTAGTGAGTTTCAACTAAATATGGAGGTTAGGATATATTCCTGGTCTAGTAACCTGGTAATTGCTTGTCCATGGTTCCCAAAGACTTCAGACAAATAGCAAATCTTAAATATCATTTCATGTGTGTGTTCTCATCTTAATGTCACCTCCAGATCATAGGGTAGGTGGAGGTGGGGGGGCATGTCATATTGTTTTATGAATATATTGTTAATACTTGTCAGTGATTTGGGGGGGGGGGGGTGATGTGAATGCATTAATGTGCTGTTAAAAATGTATACGTAATTCTTGAGTGGTCAATGTGCTAGTAATTGAATTGTTGATAATAAGTAACAGAATTGAAAGAATAATAAGGTCAAAGCTACATAGAATTATGTGATCTACTAGATACTCAGTGCACAAGAACAAGTAAGATGGATGTATTACACAAGGATAATATGAACAACACAAACATTATGACAGATAATATGAACAACACAAACATTATGACAGATAATATGAACAACACAAACATTATGACAGATAATATGAACAACACAAACATTATGACAGATAATATCAGAGCTTGATTAGGCATGTATGCTTCTATTTTCTGGTTCACTTTCAGATTGAAATTTCTGACAAAGATAAACTGTCAATCCTCAGGCAACAAGTAATGCTGTAGAGTTTTTCATGAAAGGGGATGACAATATAGCCAAGAATTTATTCATCATATTTTGGACATGTCTACAGGTGTTTGACTGTCATAGAGCTGGTGCCACAGATGCATACGTCTGTTTTGCTGATCTTCTATTTGTGGTATAGAGGTGGTGAAATCTGTTTATGTCCTGTTCATTGTCAGAATATTATCACCTTGTCCCACTGGAGAGCTGGTGGTATGCATCATTTTTTGACTTGATATACAATAAACAGGTATAGAGTAAACACTTCATGACTTTCACACAATTTGTCTCTGAATGTCACAGATGGCAAGACAAGATTCCAGATACCACTGTCTTTGACAGATTGTGTATCCCTTACATTGACACTATCTTGATGCAGACACAGATTCATCGAGCATGTTATCTGGTACGTACGCCAGATCATCACCTGTCAAAGATACTTCTCTATGGTGAGTTGCAGAAGAGCATACAATCTCAAGCTGGTCAAAAGAAGTGCTACAAGGAAGCATTAAAGACTTCACTGAAAGCCTTTGAAATAGACCAAGTTACATGGGAAGAACTTGCACAAAATAGAGCTACTTCCAGCTGTACAGTCAAAAATGGTGCATCATCTTGTGAAAAGATATGTGTAGCAGCTCTACAGAGGAGAGTAGCTCAAAAGTCACAGGTAGACCCAAAAAAACCCATCTACAGTGGTCCAAGGACATTGGCAGCCAAAATAAGGCTTACTAGCCATCTACAAACTCATAGTCAAGGACATAATAACTGAATTTCAAAGTGGATATAACATATGGTCATCATCACTTGTGATGGAGAACAATAACCGAACCATATAATAAACATCTAAATATTTACATTGGTGAAGAGATGTAACCACGTGACATCAAGGGAAAAAAACAACAGCATCACCAGTAGGAGAGAGAGTGTTGTAAGATGTTATACCAAACCAGTTCCGATGTATGGAAGTGAATCTCAGTCAATGGTTGGTTGGTTGCTGATCCAGCTGTCCATGGGCTCGTGCCCTTTGACCCAATGCCATTGTGTGATATATGCATGTGTTTGTGAGTTGTTGTTTTGTTCCATAATCTCAGTCAATAAGTACAAATAGACATTAGAAACATTGGTGATGTGGTTGTGTAGAATGTCATACTAAGATATGCCATGGACAGATAAAGCATCATGAAAATGTCTAGATAGCTGTAAATAAAATAAGTAAACTGTTTGCTGGCATCAGATATATGGTTTTATATATATATATATACACACACACAGGATGGTGGAGTCATTGTAACATGTATATGTTTAATTGCTGACTAAATGTTGGAGTACGTTGTTCTGACATAATAAGTCAGTGTGTAAAATAAGATTGCTAGTGTTGATGACATACATCCCATGTAATAGGACATACAAGTATCTTATTTAAGGCAACCTCTCAGCACTTGATATTTCAATGTGTCAGGGACATGTGATGTATTAGCCTACATGACTTATCGTATATGTAATTTACATATACGTATACATATATTGTAGCAACAGAACTTCCTATTATGTATCTGCATATCTATGTTTCTACCACACTCAGACATTTTCTCATTGCATAATACATTTTTGTAGCAATGCTGTTTGTCTTTATTTTTGCTTCCTTTGCTGGATCATTTTCCACAACCTCTTGTATGTCTTCTTTTTTTAAATTTTAACTGCTGGAATGTTTGTTTGTAGAATATTGGCAACATTTTCTTACTGGCATTGTTTCCATTCTAATGTACAAACATGTATATGATACATAATATTTGAATGTGTGTCTGTGGGAGTCAGTCAGGGGGACAGAGGGTAGGTGCACTGCTTTGGTTCCACTTCCAGTGTTTATAGTGTTGGTTACGCTGGATCTTCAAGCCTGTCAGCCACTGCTTTGTTTATTTATTGTAGGGATGAAGTTTGTGCGTACAGACAATGTCAGCAAGTATTTATGTGAGTGCTGACCAGGTAGGGATGAAGTTTGTGCGTGCAACAATGTCAGCAGCAAGTATTTATGTGAGTGCTGACGGAATACTATCTTTCTATATGTATTTACATGGATAGTGTATGAGTGTACGTAAACATAAATTACCCACAATATGCTTGTATGTCAGTGATACAGTCTGCGTGACATTCATATGTCCTGTGTGTGATACAGTCTACGTGTCAGTGGTACATACAGTCTGTATGGTATTGATATTATGTCAGTGATATGTTGTGTATTTCTGAGAGAGTTAAGTAAATTCAGTAATGTGAGGCTGAGTCTCAGGCTCAATGTGAGGCTGAGTCTCAGGCTCAATGTGAGGCTGAGTCTCAGGCTCAATCAATCCATCTCTTACTTCCTCCATGACATTTACTTGTGATCATCCACATGGACCTTTTTTTTTTTTTTAAAAGATCTCACAATTTGGGAATCTAATAGTCTGGAACACCATCAATTATTCTTATACTGGGTCATCTGAATATTACCTTTCATGTAGGCATGCGGTACAACATCTTTCATGTAGGTACATGGCAGGGGTGGGGAACCTCTGGCCTGTAGGATCATTTGGCTTGACCCAGCAAAGGCAACTGAAGCTGAACTAAAACTTCAATAAATCTAGGACCTTCTTCTGTAGCACCATAGATTTGTTTAAGTTAATCATAATAACCGTCTTATTATGGTTGGATAGGTACAGTGCACAAAGTTCATGGTTAACACGATATTTAAATTCAAGCAGATAGCATATGCCTTTGGCGCTTACCACAAAATATGTTGTGCCTGCAGAATTGTTATAGACCTCACGACAAAGATAACTAATGCTTCTGATCAGTAAGTATTAAAATCGCATATAACTTGTTCATTAGTGGCAGATATTAGGAATTGGCCACTTTGTGTGAATATCATCACTGACTATAGACGCTGAAGACCATATAAATATGACCAATCAATACCTGCATCGAAAGTTGTGAAATACTTGGTGCTGTACCAAACACTCAATTTCTATGAAAAACAAACATAAAAATAAGGCTTTTCAAGAGATAAAAATAATTACAATTTGGAAAGTTAAAGATCTTAACACAAGTTTATCCACCGCAGACAGAAATAAAATAGCAACAATGCATTTACATTCTCTGAGCTACAACCAGTTGGAAATCTAGTAGGCAAATTGTCCTGCAACAAGAGATCCAGCGGAGTTTGAGAATGAATGATGAAGAAGAACACAAATTGGGGGGGGAGGGGGCATCGTTGCAAATTTTGAATACTGGTCTCTTATGTTGATAGGGAGGAAATGGTGGATGTGACTGGAAACATCAGAGTATGAGACACCTACAAACTGGAGTAAAAGTATGCGTTATAACCAAGCTTTAAAATGTATAAATAACAGATCACCAAAGAACACCGGAGAAAAGAAATAATAGAGAAATAACAGATCAAGGAGAAAAGAAATAACGGATCAAGGAGAAGAGAAATAACGGATCATGACAGACCACATATTACTACAGATGGAACTACAGCCATGGTTGGCACGCAAAAAGGATTAATTTCATTTATCAAGAAAGAACTGAATCTTGATCTAAGTAATTTAGTTCAATGCCACTCTATTATACAGCAAGAAAGTCTGTGCATATTCATTGCGACTTAACAATGTAAATGTCAACAATTATGCAGAAATGTTATCTATAAGAATATCTATAAAATCTGAGAGCTTAATAACTGCCCAGGAGTTACTGAGTGATCTTGTCTATGAGTACAGTGATCTTGTTATCACGGTGAAGTGCAATGACTGGGTATCTGTAACGTGCTCATTAGGTTTTACATACATTTAGTTGAAGTCATGACGTTCATGGAGATGAAGGGAGAACTTTTCATGTAACTCAATGATAGCAGGTGACTATGTGATCTAGCATTCATGGTAAACAATTACCAAATACCTCTCTGAGTTTGAATGTCAAGCTGCAAGGCCTCAACCAGCTACTCAGCTCCTGCTTTCAAATGTGAAATCTATTCAAGAACAACTATCCATGTGTATTGACTGTTTTTTCAAATGTTTTCTCCATACAAAGTACAGTGAGACATTGCAAACACTCTGTACATCTGTGTTTGGTACAACTTATTGCTGTGAGCAGTTCTTTTCAAATCTTAACATCACAAAGAGTCAACTGCATCCCCAGATTGACCAACGCAATCCTGGAAAAGCAGAGTAGCAACATACATCACAACTCACCAAAGATAAGCAGTTCCATCCATCATATTAGAGGGGTGAGAGCTACTTAAATGTTTCAGAAAATATTGCAGGCCCATGTTGATTATTTATGTATGGTCAGCAAATGTTAGAAATATATAAATGTCCTTGGGCATGAGAAGGGTTCCCCCACACTTGGTATATGCTATCACATCGTTCATGTAGGTATGCAATATCACACTTTTTGTCCATGCATGCATATATCATTTGAACACGATCTCACCCCTTTGTCATATTTCATGACAACCCCTATCTTTAATATATCTTTCACATGAATTAAGCAGTACTTTCTTTTCTGTTTTTCTAGATCAGATCATTAATTTTCACTTCATGACTGCCCTGTTTTTTTTTTCTCTCCATTGTTTACAGTAACTGCTTGAGTCTTGTCCCTAATTTGCAGGTTGCTTTTTCATTGTGATTTTTTTGCTTATGTATTCATTGTTTTGTCTTGTGCCATTTGTGAAGGCAGGAGTTGCCCCTCCCCCCCATATCTGTTTTAGTGTTCATATTCTTACAATGAATATATTCAATTTTTTTTTCTTATTAAAAAATACTTCAGAGACAGAAATCTTTGTTTGTCATTTAGTTTGATTCAGTGTGTGTGTGTGATATATACACAATTTGTTTCTTTAGTGTAATATTTATGTCATTAGTTTTATATATAGAAACAATGTGAATAATACAACATTCTAGATTACATATAGAAACACAATGTGAAACCAGCTCTAGATAATACAACATTCTAGATTACATATAGAAACAATGTGAAACCAGCTCTAGATAATACAACATTCTAGATTACATATTTATTTTCTTATATAAACATGTTTCAAGAGCAGTCACTTGCTACAAATGTCATGTAATATATACATAAATAATGGCATTCATCAACAATACTGTAACAATCAAGCAGAAGAATATAGCTTCCATATGTTGTCATAATTGAAGTAGCACATCAGACAGCCCAAATTACTGGTGATGTCATTTGAAGTGAGAGAATTAGATCACCTAGTTTCTTATAGATAATGATGTCATTTGAAGTGAGAATAGATCAAATAGTTTCTTATAGATACTGGTGATGTCATTTGAAGTGAGAATAGATCAAATAGTTTCTTATAGATACTGGTGATGTCATTTGAAGTGAGAATAGATCAAATAGTTTCTTATAGATACTGGTGATGTCATTTGATATGAGAGTAGATCAAATAGTTTCTTATAGATACTGGTGATGTCATTTGATATGAGAGTAGATCAAATAGTTTCTTATAGATACTGGTGATGTCATTTGAAGTGAGAATAGATCAAATAGTTTCTTATAGATACTGGTGACGTCATTTGAAGTGAGAATAGATCAAATAGTTTCTTATAGATACTGGTGATGTCATTTGAAGTGAGAGAAGTAGATAATGATACATTTTGTGTTAATATATGATAAAACACAAGAAAAACAAAGTAAGTAGATTTTCTCTTGTGTGGGAGTACCCAACTTACCAACAATGGCATACTGTTAGATAATTCTTCTTTAAACAAGTGTGTGTAACAAATCCGCATATAAGTATCTTTACAAATATTATTGTACGTAGAGATTTCTGACATATGAACAACTCATACAATCTATAGTCACATTCAACCTGATGCCACAGTCAGATTACCAGTTTCAATTGATGAGAACGCAATATGAACATAAAAGTTTATCGAATAGAAAATATCATTCAAGATGAGCTGAATATGACAACAATGACATGAAAATGTGTGTTGAGATATATATGGGCAAATCATTCTTCAAATTGATAGGAAAATCTGCTTACAATCAATATCTTAGCCCGCCTGTGTGTACTTATTGTTGATATCAAGTTATTACAAGTGCAAGAGAACTTGCAAGCGTATAGTTTTCAGCAATGGATGTGTTCAACTACCAGCAAGGTCCATAGATACGTCTTTAGTAAGAGGGGAGGGTGGTGGGATGTGTACTTTAAAATACATTTTATAGGACTTTCACCTATTTTCCGTGTGTAAGTTCCACTTTTTCCACAGGAAATTTTAATGACCTTGGTAAGGAAATGTGGGGGATGTGTGTTAACTCACCTTTTGGCTATATTTCTAGCACTAGAAAGTCATGTTATGATTTCCAAAAAGGAGGGGGGGGGATGTTGAACAATGCAAACCTCCCTTCCACCCTTATCTATAGACTTTGTGACCAGACATTATACCAAGACGTGAATGTGTTATCTCAGTAACACATGCACATCTTATGTCTGACTTGATGAGCAGGAATTGGGAGACTAAGCATACACCCACTTTCCAATGTGCTGGCTGGGAATGTAGAAACATTGCGAGACTGCAGCCTTGATAAACAACTCATGTTTACACAGTCACAAATAATCTTCTCTATTTGAAAATCATACAAGTGTACAGCACATGAAATAAGCTAATCAAATCAAGTACAACATAAAATGATCTCATCTTGTGCGTTCAGTCTAGTCCAGCCAGAATTTGTCAATCAAATCATACTTCATCTTGTCATATCTGTTTTCTCTGCTCCTGCTGTAAGGTGTTGCAGGATTGAATGACAATCCATTTTTTGGGCTATGGCACATTTTGTCGCTTGATATACAATAATGCTGTGATGTCTCTGAATGTTGATAACTCCTTCAATGTATCCTTCTTCTTCTTGGTCTTTATCTTGTTACTTCCATTCTCATGTTGTATGCTCCTACTGTTGACCTGTATTCCAACAGTTCGTGTAATCTCTTCATTCCTCACATAATCTCTTCTTGTTCTGTTTGATACTTTTCTTAGATAATATCTCATTTCACACATAGCAAGCTTTCTCTCTTGTTTTTTATTAGTCTGACATTGGTAACACAATGTTGGTATGAATATTGAAGTTATAATTTGCCTTTTGGTTTCCATTGGGATAGATTTATGTTTAAGCTCCTCTTGCATTAGCAAGATACCATCAACAGACTTCTTTCATATCAACAAAACTGTACTAGTTGACCAAAGAAGAACATTACTACAGAACTTTACTAGCTGACCAAACAAGAATCAGAACTTTATTAGTTGACCAAACAAGAATCAGAACTTTACCAGCTGACCAAACAAAAATCAGAACTTTACTAGTTGACCAAACAAAAATCAGAACTTTACTAGTTGACCAAACAAGAATCAGAACTTTACTAGTTGACCAAACAAGAATCAGAACTTTACTAGTTGACCAAACAAGAATCAGAACTTTATTAGTTGACCAAACAAGAATCAGAACTTTACCAGCTGACCAAACAAAAATCAGAACTTTATTAGTTGACCAAACAAGAATCAGAACTTTACCAGCTGACCAAACAAGAATCAGAACTTTACCAGCTGACCAAACAAGAATCAGAACTTTACTAGTTGACCAAACAAGAATCAGCATCATATTCAGTATTATCAAACCTGTTTAAAGGAAATCAACATTTGATCTTGGACTCAGAGCATGGCTCCCATATGCAAGATAGTCACTACAAAGTAGTTCTTTCCATAAAAGTCTGCACTCCAGATATTTAAAAAATGCTTGTGAATTTGCAATATTGATCAAACAGGAATACCAAGTCAAGAATTGTCTGGCTAAACAAGAGCTTTATGCAGATCGTAACCAGAGTAGACTGGTAAACCAACACAGAGTAGTTGTGTTCAGGCAGATCGGATAGACCAAACACTGTCTACAGTGGTGAAGACTGTCCAAGGACATTTGCAGCTCGAATGGGGACTTACTAGCCGTGTATGAACTCATAAGCATAGACGTATCGCTAACTGAATTTCACAAGTAGATGTGACAAATTATCATCACTTGTGATGGACGAACAACAGCAACAGCAGGTGTATTCAGTCGCTACCCGCTGGGGGATATCTGGGGAGAACTGATGAACGATGGTTTTTATGTTCAGTAAGGATACTCTTGTAACTAAGACTGTGCTCTACAAGCACACTGAGTAGAATAATAATTATCTGTGAATTTAAACAAATAAAACAATAGAAACCTCTGTCAAAAAATCAATGAGAGGAACAACACAAATTAGAAGAGTCAAAACTCCACTGCCTGACACAGGGAACAAGAGTCAAAACTCCACTGCCTGACAGGGAACAAGAGTCAAAACTCCACTGCCTGACACAGGGAACGAATCAAAACTCCACTGCCTGGTACAGGGAACAAGAGTAACAAACCCATACTCCATTCATGTTTTGCAACCAGATACACTTTTTCATCGTCCATTCTCAAACTCCGACTGGATCTCTCTTGTAACAGGACAATGATTCTACAAAATTTTTAACAGGATGCAGTCCAGAGAATGGAAATGTGTTGTATCACCAATTTATGTGCTCTAAAGGCCTGACAAATCCGTCTTTGGTGGGCCAAAACATACAAAAAAAACATCAGTTACAAAAGTCGAGGAGCAGAGCCTGTCATTAATCAGACCTGCAACCAGATCACTGGGAGAATTGCAAATGAACCTGATCAATGTTACCATCTGACATGCCCGATGAACGCAGAAGATGAAATCTGGTATACACAAGAAAATATCTTCAGGAAAAATGACTTGTTGACAACATAATAAATAAATGTATGACTTGACTAACAAGTAACATCTCAAGTCCCCACACTAAACACTATTTGTGGAGATACTAGCTAGTGAACTGAATGATCTTTGGTTTGTAATCCACGGTGATGACCAATCGTTGACTGGGATATCTCTGTGGTACACCCTGGACGCTGTCTTATTGTAAATAGGAAGTACTTCATTAGCCTCACTTGACAGGACCTGAGAGTAGAAGAAAATGTAAACAAAGTTATCAACTTCATGCTTCGATGTCTTGTTAGGTGATTCAAGTGATAAACTTTGTGCTTCTACTGGAGCTGGAGAAATATAAACAAATTATTACATAAATCAGTACTCTGAGAACTATGTTACAGATGTCTTGTTAGGTGACTGAATATATTGTGGCTAGTATGTTAGCTTGTATGTGGCTACCAATGAAATATTGAACAATACCAGCTTACTATTGCTACCAATCTTTTAACAGTGATGCTTCACACACACAAGTGGCTGAGACAAGACAAGCCTTTATCTTCCATCTGAGTACAGAAAATCCACTAGAAGGGTTAAACCTTGACAGAATACTTACACAAGGGTTAAACCTCAACATAATACTTACATAAAATAGACTTACCTTCAGATAAATGATTGCGTCTGTGCCGTACCCCTCATATGAGTTCAGCATTATATCGCCCTGGAAATATCTTGCGTAGAGACGAGACAAGGGTAGTCCATAGCCATAGCCAGCCAGTGGGGCACTAGCAATGTCCGATCGAGCAGGTTGAGGTGCGGTACTGTAGAGATACTGAAAGAGCAGGTCCTGCTTAGATCTCGGTATGCCACCACCTTGGTCAGAGATCTGAGGAATGTCCATGAATCATTCAATCTCAAATACTAATAAAACAGTACACAGACTGGTACTAATGACTTCTGCGATCAGTTTCCTATGCTCAAAAGTTGAAACATGCAAGAGGGATGTCTCCATGAATC
Organism: Meghimatium bilineatum; assembly: GCA_034231615.1. NCBI lineage: Eukaryota > Metazoa > Mollusca > Gastropoda > Stylommatophora > Philomycidae > Meghimatium > Meghimatium bilineatum. Next base: position 2,002,956 of record CM067322.1, on the reverse strand, counting down.
CAGCCATCAGCAGGAGGTCCTCCCAGTTGCCCTATGTCTTCATCTCCAGATCTGCCTCTCGGGACCATATTTTAGTCCTAAGTCATCAAAGAGTGGAAAGTCTGCAGAATGTGTTCTGGCATCTAAGGACACTTTTTGACATGGACATTGGTCAGCCTTTATTTTGTGGAGATGTGTTTGTAGTCTACAGTGTCGTGTGTGGAGCCTAAATTGTAGTTTGCTGTGATCTGTTCAGCTGTAGGATGGGGATGGGGGATGTCCTCTAGGAAGTTGTTACCTGTTCTTTCTTCTTCTTCGTTCGTTCTCAAACTCCTGCAGACTAGCAGGATGTAGATCGGAGAATGGAATGCGTTGTGTCATGGTTTACAGCATTGCTGCGATATCTGCGCCTTTCTGCCCAACACATTCTACTTCAGCATGACTTTGGGTCACTGGCCCTATATGGGATGGGACAGCCAACTCCATCCCATAACCTCCAAAGTCACCTTTTATGACATGCGTGGAAGGTAAACAGTGTTGCTATTCTTTGCTCCCCTTTCGGGCCCCGGCAACACACGGGCGACCTGTTCTTTGAAGTACTGGTGGCTAACACAGCAGAAAATGAAAATAATACCTAAACAAACTACAAACTAAAAATAAGAATAATAAAAACTCACATACTCTACATTATTGTGTGACTCAGAAACATGGACAATGAACACACAACTAGAAGACAGTATTGGTGACAGATGTAGATATATAGAAGAATCAGGAGAACTTCATGGAAAGAGAAGAAAACATGGAAGTTCTGACAACACTTTGTATGATAAAAATATTATTCACATAAATTTGGAAAGATATCAAACAAATAATATTTTGGACACATTTTTCTTCTGCTTTTGTTCTCAAACTCCTGCAGGTTGTAGACCAGAGAATGGTTATTTCATGGTTTTCAGATTTGCTGCAATAAATGCACCTTTCAGCCTGACACATCCAACTTCAGCAAGACATCTGGATAACTGTGACCTTATATGGGGTGGGGCAGTCAACCCCACCCCATAACCTTCTTAGTCGCATATTATGACATGCATGGAAGGTAAACAGTGTTGCTATTCTTTGCTCCCTTAAAAGCCTCAATAACAAAAGGGTGGGACATATTCAAAGACAGATACCTTGTTAAAGACCATACCTGAAGGGAGAGTTGAGGGGTCTGTGAGCAAGAGACAGGCAGAGATACAATTGGGAAACATGAGATGAACGGGTTCTATTTTACCCATCTATCTATAAATCCGCAACCCAATAGGATTTTAGGGAGAACCACAGTCCTCCATCGATTTCTATCTTCAATGATGTGGACGAGTGAGAAAAAATCTTGTCCTGTCCAGTCCTTGATGTTGTCTGTCCATTATTTTATTTGTCCTCCTCTGCTTCTTCCACATTCAACTGTTCCTTCCTGCAGCAATATGGATAATCAGTTATTAAAAACATAATGAACAGGACACAGTCTATCAGTGACAAGCATGATAGGCAAGAGACATAGATGTTGGAGGTCCATCGTAGCAAATCTCTGATGTGAAGTGACGGTACTTGATGATGACTGAAAAAAAAATGTGGCAACTGTCATGTACCCAAATATGGTTGTACTGGTAAGTCTTCTATTTGTCTGGGTAACCTTCCTGAGTTATTAGTTGTCTGCAGCTGGCATCTGGACAACACTTCCACCAGGTAAATCTGCTGTAATGTTTCATTATTACTACTACTACTATAAGCTGTATTCCTTGTTTGCCTTGCAGCGTCAGGGGTAGAAGAGTTCTCTGGAGATGGCTATTTGCTGTTACTAGTTATAAACCAGTCAATGTACTCACAGCAGGCCATAGATACTCAGTCTTCCCAGCGTGTGTCACAGGTGATCCGGTTTTATAAATTCAGAGCAATGGATGCTACGGCTATCATTTTAAAAGAGATGATTCTTGGAACAAATCTTCTTGATTCATTTTGATTCTTGATTAGAAACTGGCTTCACAGCACGCAGGACATTCCCATAAGTGCTCTCCGCTCCAGCAGCCATCACAGTGTATGTAGACTCATAGTTCAAGTCAGGTGTTGATTGTGTGATCTTCAGGACTTTCCAAAAAATTTACTTTTCCTTCCCTCACCTCTAGATACTCCCATTTCTAACATTCTCTGTATGTGTACGTTCTCAACCTTATTGACATCATCTGCATCTTGAAATGAATTTATTACTGCCTTTATTAAATCTGATTTATCTTTTCTCAGCAATGTGCCGTCTATCGCCGCATTGCCTGCCAATAAGCCGGCTATCTCGTTTCCTCTGACCCCAGCATGACCAGGGCAGTATATCCATGTAATGCTCTGGACAACTGAGTTGTTCAATAAGTCCCACCATTCTTTTCTTAGCATGAACTTTTTTATCTTGCGCAACATGCTTTGAGAGTCCGTGAGTATTACCAAGTGTGTTGATGTATCAGTTATCAACTAATTAAGATCTGCTGTAACTCCCTCTATCTCCATCCTCATGCTCGATGTAATAGTAGAATATGCTGAAGATTTCTCAACCAACTTCACGCCGTTTCTGTAGGCAAGTTCTGTGGAACAAATCTGCAGCTGAAAGTGATTTCAGATAAAGCAACCATTCATTTTCACATTCTCAACATTTCAAGTCAACTACTCACATTATGAACTTACAATTTTCAAACACAAAGCTATCCCAATGGAAACCAAATGGTAAATTCATTTTTCATACCAATATTATATTATCAATGTCAACCACAGACACAAACTAAAGAACAAGAGAGAAAGCTTACTACATGTGAAATGAGATGTCTAAGAAAAACAGCAAACAGAACAAGAAGAGATCATGTGAGAAATGAAGAGAGTACAAAAACTGTTGGAACAATGTCAGTGGTCAAATATATTGAAAAACTGAGACTGAAATGCTTCAGCCACTTAGAGAATGAACTCCTATTGGCCAGCAGCAACAGCGTACAACATGTAAATGGAAGATACAGAGGAAGACCAAGAAGAAGGGGGATTGAAGGAGTTATCAACATTCAGAGATACCACAATATTACTGCATATAACGTGACCAAACATGCCATAGCCAGAAAACCGGTTGTCATTCAATCCTGCAACGCTGTACAGCAAAAGCAGAGACAAGACAATAGATAGAACATTTTATAGATGTCATTTTCCCCACATTTTTAAAATTCAAATTTCCAAGACACCACTTATTTTTTCTATAATTTGGTACTGGGAGATTTGTATGAATTATATTGTTGGTTACCTGCCGAAGATGGATGTGCCAGGCCATTGGCGCAAATAAAATGGTGACCCAACGCATATACATTCTCTAGACTACATCCTGTTTGAAATCTAGTAGGACAATTGTCCTGCTACAAGAGAGATCCAGCGAGATTTTGAGAAAAAACACTGAAGATATTATTGATTAGGAAAATGCCCTATTTTCACACTTGAAACGGCAAAGAAAATCAATGAAATAAATTGTAATTTATGAGGGTAAACACATGAGTTACAATAGAATAGAGAAACTGTGAAAGCATTGGGTAACGAAGCTTTATAAATACCTACTAGCACACCAGAAAACACACAAACTAACCTTTCACTAAAAGGACTTTATCAAGGGCACAACGTACGTAGCATGAAGAGTTAAAAACAGCAGTCTATAACAACATCTTCTTCTTCTTCGGCGATCATTACTCAGTCAGGTTGGGACTTCGGATTCTATGATATAGGCTGCTGTCTGTTTTAAATTGTCCACTGTGCCATACATTTTCTCTTCAACACTGATTGGGGTGGGACATGTCTTGTTTCTCAGGTCTGCATACTGGGGACATTCTTGTAGGATATGTTCTGCTGTCATATTTGCAAGGCTGCAATGGCAGAGCCCAGTTGTCCCTATTTTGAATTTGGTGTACAAATGATGTCTCATTTTGTTGTGACCAGTTCTGAGGCGCAGCAGGATAACCTGGTCTCTTCTGGACAGTTGGTAATACCCGTCATCTGCATTATATTTGGGGTGGTCTTCTTTCCACTTTTTGTTATAGTTGCCTTTAATGATGGTCTTCACTTCTTCATAACTGACCAGATAGTCTTCTTGAGGTAACTTCCCTCCTTCTTAGGGTTAGGGTTGCAGATGAAGCTATAACAACATGATTGCAGGATACATGAACACAGATGAATATTAGAAGGAAACCAGTGAAAAAATACAAAATCATGTTAGCTCACTATCTGCAATATGTAGAAAATACAACATGCAGATCAATACACAGAAAGACGGAAACCATGAAAATATGCAGAACACAGAGTCCACTAAACATACAGATAGACAATATAGGAGTAAAACAAATAACAGAGTTCAAATATCTCGGTAGTATTTTTACAGAAAATGTAAGCCTCGATAGAGAAATAGAGATGAGATGTCAAAAGGCAAATGCAGTAACATACCAACTGTCACCACTTCTTCACCCCAAGATCGAGATGAAAGTTAAGAGACAAATGATCTACAGTATATTCCTACCAACTTGTGTTACCAGTCCCAAACCTGGTCTCTCTCATCTTCACATTACAGAAAGATAGTGACATGTGAGATGATATGCTTGAGGAAAGCTGCCGAGATCACCAGGCTTGACAGATTGCGAAATGAATATATCAGGGAAAGAATAGGTATAATATCTTGTACAGATTACATAGAGAGAGAACAGATCAAGTGGTTTGGCCACATTATGAGAATGCATCCCATACAAGCATATAACCAAATGAGATCAGGGTACACAGCCAGAGGAAGACCACGGAAGAGATGGATAGAAAACGTCAGGGACATCCTGTACAGACACGGTCATAGCACAGTTGAGGCCACACATCTGGCTTTAGAACGCAAGCTCGAGCTCCAATCACCCATACGCTTAATGGCAAGAGTGGATCACAAACCACCTGGGGAAAGACAATAGACCAGTGATACATTTATCCAGGATTATATGAGTAGGCAGATGTGCTGAAATGAAACCAATGAGTGGAGATGAATGAATAGATATGAAGGATGGTTGTAACCTTGACAGTCACATCTTCTTGTCCCTTGACTATCATCACGTTCAGCGGGGGAATAAAGTCCTCCTCTATATGATGTTCTGTTGCAGCTCTCATTGCATTCTGAGATAGATCAAGAAGCATGTAAGGCCAGGTAGATGTAAGGCCAGGTAGATATAAGGTCAGGTAGATATAAGGTAAAACAGATGTAAGGTTAGATAGATGTAAGGTTAGGTAGATATAAGGTCAAGCAGATGTAAGGTTAGGTAGATATACGGTCAAGCAGATGTAAGGTTAGGTAGATATAAGGTAAAGCAGATGTAAGGTTAGGTAGATATAAGGTAAAGCAGATGTAAGGTTAGATATAAGGTCAAGCAGATGTAAGGTAAAGCAGATGTAAGGTTAGGTAGATATAAGGTAAAGCAGATGTAAGGTCAGGTAGATATAAGGTAAAGCAGATGTAAGGTTAGATATAAGGTCAAGCAGATGTAAGGTCAAGCAGATGTAAGGTTAGATATAAGGTCAAGCAGATGTAAGGTCAAGCAGATGTAAGGTTAGATATAAGGTCAAGCAGATGTAAGGTCAAGCAGATGTAAGGTTAGGTAGATGTAAGGTCAAGCAGATGTAAGGTCAAGCAGATGTAAGGTTAGGTCGATGTAAGGTCAAGCAGATGTAAGGTTAGGTAGATATAAGGTAAAGCAGATGTAAGGTTAGATATAAGGTCAAGCAGATGTACGGTTAGGTAGATATAAGGTCAAGCAGATATAAGGTTAGGTAGATATAAGGTCAAGCAGAAGTAAGGTCAGGTAGATATAAGGTTAGGTAGATATAAGGTCAAGCAGATGTAAGGTCAAGCAGATGTAAGGTCAAGCAGATGTAAGGTTAGGTAGATATAAGGTCAAGCAGATGTAAGGTTAGATATAAGGTCAAGCAGATTAAGGTCAAGCAGATGTAAGGTCAAGCAGATGTACGGTCAGGTAGATATAAGGTAAAGCAGATGTAAGGTCAAGCAGATGTAAGGTCAAGCAGATGTAAGGTCAAGCAGATGTAAGGTCAAGCAGATGTAAGGTTAGATATAAGGTAAAGCAGATGTAAGGTCAAGCAGATATAAGGTTAGGTAGATATAAGGTCAAGCAGATGTACGGTTAGGTAGATGTAAGGTCAAGCAGATGTAAGGTCAAGCAGATGTAAGGTTAGGTAGATTTACTAAGGTCAAGCAGATATAAGGTTAGATATAAGGTCAAGCAGATGTAAGGTCAAGCAGATGTAAGGTCAAGCAGATGTAAGATTAGGTAGATGTAAGACCAGGCAGATGTAAGGTCAGCATATATAAGGTCGTGCAGAAGTGAGGTTATTTCTGCAAGGTTTGTTTAATTATATCAGATATGAGATGTAAACAATGTAATGACATGTAATGTAGGTAATTACATCAGAAATGAGATGTAAACAATGTAATGACATCAGAAATGAGATGTAAACAATATAATGACATGTAATATTGGTAACATCAGACATGAGAAGTAAACACTGACATCAGATGTGTGTAGTAAACAATGTAGGGACTTGAGATATGAGACATCAGGGCATCATACAATTGTAACAGTAGAATGTGAAAACTTACCTTAAACAGTTCAAACAGTATGTGGTACAGGTGTGATGGCACGTAGACTATTTGTATGGGGTCATTCTCACCTTCAGACACTGAAAGAATAAAAATATATGTCCAGACTGTACATGCTAGCAAGGTCAACATTATGAACAAGTTAAAATAAAATATACCATGTCACTGTAAACAAAAGTTACTTACCAACATTAGAAAAATACAGAATCTGCTTCCAGGGAACAAAAGGGGAGCAAAGAATAGACACACTGTTACCTGTCAAGTGTGTCATAAAAGGTGACTATGGAGGTTTGGGATTGGCTGTGACTCAGAAGCCACACGAATCAGAAAGAGAAACGCGGATATCACAGCTAAGCTATAAACCATGACACAATGAACTCCAGAATATATCCTGCTAAACTGCAGGAGTTTGAGAAGAAACACAGAAGAAGATCAGAAAAATACAACGTCCAAGTCTGATGTCTTGGCCATTAGCGCAAATCAAACTTCGATACGTCACATTTCCTTTCTGTCAACTACATCAAGCTGGAAGTTTTGTAGTACAAATGTCCTGCTACTAGAGAGATCCAGTGTGTCCTGCTACTAGAGAGATTCAGTGGAAGTTTTGTAGTACAAATGTCCTGCTACTAGAGAGATCCAGTGTGTCCTGCTACTAGAGAGATTCAGTGGAAGTTTTGTAGTACAAATGTCCTGCTACTAGAGAGATCCAGTGGAAGTTTTGTAGTACAAATGTCCTGCTACTAGAGAGATCCAGTGTGTCCTGCTACTAGAGAGATTCAGTGGAAGTTTTGTAGTACAAATGTCCTGCTACTAGAGAGATCCAGTGGAAGTTTTGTAGTACAAATGTCCTGCTACTAGAGAGATCCAGTGTGTCCTGCTACTAGAGAGATTCAGTGGAAGTTTTGTAGTACAAATGTCCTGCTACTAGAGAGATCCAGTGGAAGTTTTGTAGTACAAATGTCCTGCTACTAGAGAGATCCAGTGTGTCCTGCTACTAGAGAGATTCAGTGGAAGTTTTGTAGTACAAATGTCCTGCTACTAGAGAGATCCAGTGGAAGTTTTGTAGTACAAATGTCCTGCTACTAGAGAGATCCAGTGGAAGTTTTGTAGTACAAATGTCCTGCTACTAGAGAGATCCAGTGGAAGTTTTGTAGTACAAATGTCCTGCTACTAGAGAGATCCAGTGGAAGTTTTGTAGTACAAATGTCCTGCTACTAGAGAGATCCAGTGGAAGTTTTGTAGTACAAATGTCCTGCTACTAGAGAGATTCAGTGGAAGTTTTGTAGTACAAATGTCCTGCTACTAGAGAGATCCAGTGGAAGTTTTGTAGTACAAATGTCCTGCTACTAGAGAGATCCAGTGGAAGTTTTGTAGTACAAATGTCCTGCTACTAGAGAGATTCAGTGGAAGTTTTGTAGTACAAATGTCCTGCTACTAGAGAGATCCAGTGGAAGTTTTGTAGTACAAATGTCCTGCTACTAGAGAGATTCAGTGGAAGTTTTGTAGTACAAATGTCCTGCTACTAGAGAGATTCAGTGGAAGTTTTGTAGTACAAATGTCCTGCTACTAGAGAGATTCAGTGGAAGTTTTGTAGTACAAATGTCCTGCTACTAGAGAGATCCAGTGGAAGTTTTGTAGTACAAATGTCCTGCTACTAGAGAGATCCAGTGTGTCCTGCTACTAGAGAGATTCAGTGGAAGTTTTGTAGTACAAATGTCCTGCTACTAGAGAGATCCAGTGGAAGTTTTGTAGTACAAATATCCTGCTACTAGAGAGATTCAGTGGAAGTTTTGTAGTACAAATGTCCTGCTACTAGAGAGATTCAGTGGAAGTTTTGTAGTACAAATGTCCTGCTACTAGAGAGATCCAGTGGAAGTTTTGTAGTACAAATGTCCTGCTACTAGAGAGATTCAGTGGAAGTTTTGTAGTACAAATGTCCTGCTACTAGAGAGATCCAGTGGAAGTTTTGTAGTACAAATGTCCTGCTACTAGAGAGATTCAGTGGAAGTTTTGTAGTACAAATGTCCTGCTACTAGAGAGATTCAGTGGAAGTTTTGTAGTACAAATGTCCTGCTACTAGAGAGATCCAGTGGAAGTTTTGTAGTACAAATGTCCTGCTACTAGAGAGATCCAGTGTGTCCTGCTACTAGAGAGATTCAGTGGAAGTTTTGTAGTACAAATGTCCTGCTACTAGAGAGATCCAGTGGAAGTTTTGTAGTACAAATGTCCTGCTACTAGAGAGATTCAGTGGAAGTTTTGTAGTACAAATGTCCTGCTACTAGAGAGATTCAGTGGAAGTTTTGTAGTACAAATGTCCTGCTACTAGAGAGATCCAGTGGAAGTTTTGTAGTACAAATGTCCTGCTACTAGAGAGATTCAGTGGAAGTTTTGTAGTACAAATGTCCTGCTACTAGAGAGATCCAGTGGAAGTTTTGTAGTACAAATGTCCTGCTACTAGAGAGATTCAGTGGAAGTTTTGTAGTACAAATGTCCTGCTACTAGAGAGATTCAGTGGAAGTTTTGTAGTACAAATGTCCTGCTACTAGAGAGATCCAGTGGAAGTTTTGTAGTACAAATGTCCTGCTACTAGAGAGATCCAGTGTGTCCTGCTACTAGAGAGATTCAGTGGAAGTTTTGTAGTACAAATGTCCTGCTACTAGAGAGATCCAGTGGAAGTTTTGTAGTACAAATGTCCTGCTACTAGAGAGATTCAGTGGAAGTTTTGTAGTACAAATGTCCTGCTACTAGAGAGATTCAGTGGAAGTTTTGTAGTACAAATGTCCTGCTACTAGAGAGATCCAGTGGAAGTTTTGTAGTACAAATGTCCTGCTACTAGAGAGATCCAGTGTGTCCTGCTACTAGAGAGATTCAGTGGAAGTTTTGTAGTACAAATGTCCTGCTACTAGAGAGATCCAGTGGAAGTTTTGTAGTACAAATGTCCTGCTACTAGAGAGATCCAGTGTGTCCTGCTACTAGAGAGATTCAGTGGAAGTTTTGTAGTACAAATGTCCTGCTACTAGAGAGATTCAGTGGAAGTTTTGTAGTACAAATGTCCTGCTACTAGAGAGATCCAGTGGAAGTTTTGTAGTACAAATGTCCTGCTACTAGAGAGATCCAGTGTGTCCTGCTACTAGAGAGATTCAGTGGAAGTTTTGTAGTACAAATGTCCTGCTACTAGAGAGATTCAGTGGAAGTTTTGTAGTACAAATGTCCTGCTACTAGAGAGATTCAGTGGAAGTTTTGTAGTACAAATGTCCTGCTACTAGAGAGATTCAGTGGAAGTTTTGTAGTACAAATGTCCTGCTACTAGAGAGATTCAGTGGAAGTTTTGTAGTACAAATGTCCTGCTACTAGAGAGATCCAGTGGAAGTTTTGTAGTACAAATGTCCTGCTACTAGAGAGATCCAGTGTGTCCTGCTACTAGAGAGATTCAGTGGAAGTTTTGTAGTACAAATGTCCTGCTACTAGAGAGATTCAGTGGAAGTTTTGTAGTACAAATGTCCTGCTACTAGAGAGATTCAGTGGAAGTTTTGTAGTACAAATGTCCTGCTACTAGAGAGATTCAGTGGAAGTTTTGTAGTACAAATGTCCTGCTACTAGAGAGATTCAGTGGAAGTTTTGTAGTACAAATGTCCTGCTACTAGAGAGATTCAGTGGAAGTTTTGTAGTACAAATGTCCTGCTACTAGAGAGATTCAGTGGAAGTTTTGTAGTACAAATGTCCTGCTACTAGAGAGATTCAGTGGAAGTTTTGTAGTACAAATGTCCTGCTACTAGAGAGATCCAGTGTGTCCTGCTACTAGAGAGATTCAGTGGAAGTTTTGTAGTACAAATGTCCTGCTACTAGAGAGATCCAGTGTGTCCTGCTACTAGAGAGATTCAGTGGAAGTTTTGTAGTACAAATGTCCTGCTACTAGAGAGATCCAGTGTGTCCTGCTACTAGAGAGATTCAGTGGAAGTTTTGTAGTACAAATGTCCTGCTACTAGAGAGATCCAGTGTGTCCTGCTACTAGAGAGATTCAGTGGAAGTTTTGTAGTACAAATGTCCTGCTACTAGAGAGATCCAGTGTGTCCTGCTACTAGAGAGATTCAGTGGAAGTTTTGTAGTACAAATGTCCTGCTACTAGAGAGATCCAGTGTGTCCTGCTACTAGAGAGATTCAGTGGAAGTTTTGTAGTACAAATGTCCTGCTACTAGAGAGATCCAGTGTGTCCTGCTACTAGAGAGATTCAGTGGAAGTTTTGTAGTACAAATGTCCTGCTACTAGAGAGATCCAGTGTGTCCTGCTACTAGAGAGATTCAGTGGAAGTCTTGTAGTACAAATGTCCTGCTACTAGAGAGATCCAGTGTGTCCTGCTACTAGAGAGATTCAGTGGAAGTTTTGTAGTACAAATGTCCTGCTACTAGAGAGATCTAGTGTGTCCTGCTACTAGAGAGATTCAGTGGAAGTTTTGTAGTACAAATGTCCTGCTACTAGAGAGATCCAGTGTGTCCTGCTACTAGAGAGATTCAGTGGAAGTTTTGTAGTACAAATGTCCTGCTACTAGAGAGATCCAGTGTGTCCTGCTACTAGAGAGATTCAGTGGAAGTTTTGTAGTACAAATGTCCTGCTACTAGAGAGATCCAGTGTGTCCTGCTACTAGAGAGATTCAGTGGAAGTTTTGTAGTACAAATGTCCTGCTACTAGAGAGATCCAGTGTGTCCTGCTACTAGAGAGATTCAGTGGAAGTTTTGTAGTACAAATGTCCTGCTACTAGAGAGATCCAGTGTGTCCTGCTACTAGAGAGATTCAGTGGAAGTTTTGTAGTACAAATGTCCTGCTACTAGAGAGATCCAGTGTGTCCTGCTACTAGAGAGATTCAGTGGAAGTTTTGTAGTACAAATGTCCTGCTACTAGAGACATCCAGTGGAAGTTTTGTAGTACAAATGTCCTGCTACTAGAGAGATCCAGTGGAAGTTTTGTAGTACAAATGTCCTGCTACTAGAGAGATTCAGTGGAAGTTTTGTAGTACAAATGTCCTGCTACTAGAGAGATTCAGTGGAAGTTTTGTAGTACAAATGTCCTGCTACTAGAGAGATTCAGTGGAAGTTTTGTAGTACAAATGTCCTGCTACTAGAGAGATTCAGTGGAAGTTTTGTAGTACAAATGTCCTGCTACTAGAGAGATTCAGTGGAAGTTTTGTAAGCCAAAGTCCTGCTACTAGAGAGATTCAGTGGAAGTTTTGTAGTACAAATGTCCTGCTACTAGAGAGATCCAGTGGAAGTTTTGTAGTACAAATGTCCTGCTACTAGAGAGATTCAGTGGAAGTTTTGTAGTACAAATGTCCTGCTACTAGAGAGATTCAGTGGAAGTTTTGTAGTACAAATGTCCTGCTACTAGAGAGATTCAGTGGAAGTTTTGTAGTACAAATGTCCTGCTACTAGAGAGATTCAGTGGAAGTTTTGTAGTACAAATGTCCTGCTACTAGAGAGATCCAGTGGAAGTTTTGTAGTACAAATGTCCTGCTACTAGAGAGATTCAGTGGAAGTTTTGTAAGCCAAAGTCCTGCTACTAGAGAGATTCAGTGGAAGTTTTGTAGTACAAATGTCCTGCTACTAGAGAGATTCAGTGGAAGTTTTGTAAGCCAAAGTCCTGCTACTAGAGAGATTCAGTGGAAGTTTTGTAGTACAAATGTCCTGCTACTAGAGAGATCCAGTGGAAGTTTTGTAAGCCAAAGTCCTGCTACTAGAGAGATTCAGTGGAAGTTTTGTAAGCCAAAGTCCTGCTACTAGAGAGATCCAGTGGAAGTTTTGTAGTACAAATGTCCTGCTACTAGAGAGATCCAGTGGAAGTTTTGTAGTACAAATGTCCTGCTACTAGAGAGATCCAGTGGAAGTTTTGTAGTACAAATGTCCTGCTACTAGAGAGATCCAGTGGAAGTTTTGTAGTACAAATGTCCTGCTACTAGAGAGATCCAGTGGAAGTTTTGTAGTACAAATGTCCTGCTACTAGAGAGATCCAGTGGAAGTTTTGTAGTACAAATGTCCTGCTACTAGAGAGATCCAGTGTGTCCTGCTACTAGAGAGATCCAGTGGAAGTTTTGTAGTACAAATGTCCTGCTACTAGAGAGATCCAGTGGAAGTTTTGTAGTACAAATGTCCTGCTACTAGAGAGATCCAGTGGAAGTTTTGTAGTACAAATGTCCTGCTACTAGAGAGATCCAGTGGAAGTTTTGTAGTACAAATGTCCTGCTACTAGAGAGATCCAGTGTGTCCTGCTACTAGAGAGATCCAGTGTGTCCTGCTACTAGAGAGATCCAGTGTGTCCTGCTACTAGAGAGATCCAGTGGAAGTTTTGTAAGCCAAAGTCCTGCTACTAGAGAGATCCAGTGTGTCCTGCTACTAGAGAGATCCAGTGTGTCCTGCTACTAGAGAGATCCAGTGGAAGTTTTGTAGTACAAATGTCCTGCTACTAGAGAGATCCAGTGGAAGTTTTGTAGTACAAATGTCCTGCTACTAGAGAGATCCAGTGTGTCCTGCTACTAGAGAGATTCAGTGTGTCCTGCTACTAGAGAGATCCAGTGTGTCCTGCTACTAGAGAGATCCAGTGTGTCCTGCTACTAGAGAGATCCAGTGTGTCCTGCTACTAGAGAGATCCAGTGTGTCCTGCTACTAGAGAGATCCAGTGTGTCCTGCTACTAGAGAGATTCAGTGGAAGTTTTGTAAGCCAAAGTCCTGCTACTAGAGAGATCCAGTGGAAGTTTTGTAGTACAAATGTCCTGCTACTAGAGAGATCCAGTGGAAGTTTTGTAGTACAAATGTCCTGCTACTAGAGAGATCCAGTGTGTCCTGCTACTAGAGAGATCCAGTGTGTCCTGCTACTAGAGAGATCCAGTGTGTCCTGCTACTAGAGAGATCCAGTGGAAGTTTTGTAGTACGAATGTCCTGCTACTAGAGAGATCCAGTGGAAGTTTTGTAGTACAAATGTCCTGCTACTAGAGAGATCCAGTGGAAGTTTTGTAGTACAAATGTCCTGCTACTAGAGAGATCCAGTGGAAGTTTTGTAGTACAAATGTCCTGCTACTAGAGAGATCCAGTGTGTCCTGCTACTAGAGAGATCCAGTGTGTCCTGCTACTAGAGAGATCCAGTGTGTCCTGCTACTAGAGAGATCCAGTGGAAGTTTTGTAGTACGAATGTCCTGCTACTAGAGAGATCCAGTGGAAGTTTTGTAGTACAAATGTCCTGCTACTAGAGAGATCCAGTGGAAGTTTTGTAGTACAAATGTCCTGCTGCTAGAGAGATCCAGTGGAAGTTTTGTAGTACAAATGTCCTGCTACTAGAGAGATCCAGTGGAAGTTTTGTAGTACAAATGTACTGCTAAAAGCGAGATCTGGAGGGAGTTTGAGAACGGACAATAACAAAACACAGCACACATTAATTGACACGAAACAAAACACAGAATATAATCTACAAATGACAATACACAGGACAAAGTCGACGTTTTGGACCAATAGGCCTTTTTCAAGATACGGACATAACATACAAACATTAAAAAAACCACAAGTAGAAATGAATGCGTATCCGAGTGAAATGTGGTAGTAAGATAGATACCAGAAGCATACGAACAGGAAGTACACAAAGACGATAATACAGGTGGAACGAGAGGAACAAAACGATGACGTAACAGAGACCAATACGACCGAGAACTAAGCGAAACAATTCCGACCACTCTTTCGCTTAGTTCTCGGTCGTATAGGTCATTGTTACGTCATCGTTTTGTTCCTCTCGTTCCACCTGTATTATCGTCTTTGTGTACTTCCTGTTCGTATGCTTCTGGTATCTATCTTACTACCACATTTCACTCGGATACGCATTCATTTCTACTTGTGGTTTTTTTAATGTTTGTATGTTATGTCCGTATCTTGAAAAAGGCCTATTGGTCTGAAACGTCGACTTTGTCCTGTGTATTCTTCATTTGTAGATTATATTCTGTGTTTTGTTTTGTTATAAGTACCATATTTACATCCGTTAGTGATAGTGTGTAGTGTTTTTGTCGTCATTCAGTAGAACTTCATTACCTGTCTTCCACGTGAGTATTATTTTCCATTATGTTCTACTAGCAGTACCACCTATAAATATGGACTGGTCACAACAGCACACAAACTGCATTGGTATGTAAAATCCTCAGTAACCACAAACATTTTAACATCAGCACATGCCAGAAAGCCTCACTGATTGCAATCAGAATATCATCACAGTCCAACAATCCTACCACTTGTCACTTTGGCCATGCTGGAATGTCTGTGTGTAGGTTGTCATTCTTGATATCAAATTTCCTCAGCGCTGTCACAGAGAAACAAAGACAGATTGTTTAATAAAATATCTTCTTCATCGTTCATTCTCAAACTCTCGCTGGATCTCTCTTGTAGCAGGACCATGGTCTTACTAGATTTCATTCTCAAACTCCCGCTGGATCTCTCTTGTAGCAGGACCATGGTCCTATTAGATTTCCAGCAGCATGTAGTCCAGATAATGGAAATGCGTTGTGTCGCTGTTTTATTTGTGTCAATAGTCAGACACATCCGTCTTCGGCGAAGATAAAATGTACTGCTTTATGGCTCTAAAACATGGTATGCCACCCAGAAAATAAAATTCTTCTTTTGTCTTCTTCAGTGTTCATTCTCAAACTCCTGCTGGATCTATCTTGTAGCAGGTTCGTGGTCCTACTAGATTTCCAGCAGGATGTAGTCTAAAGAATGGAAATGCACTGTCATTTTATTTATGCCAATGGTCCAACACATCCGCTTTGGTTGTGAAAAACACATAAAAATTGCAGATATTTATCAAAACATGTCTTAATCATTTATTTTGCATTAGATGGCCAGAGTTCACATCAAATGATGAGTTGTGGAAGAGAATACACGGGTACCTGGGGGTGAAAGTAAAGATAAAAAGTAGAAAATGAAGATGAACAGGACACACACTCAGGAACAATCCTGACAACATAACTAGACAAGCTCTGGACTGAAACTCACAAGAAAAAAAGAGAGTTGGTAAAGTGAGGAATACATGGAGAAAAACAATGGAAGAAGAGACAAAATTAATTGGAATCTCGTGGATACAGATGACAAGGACAATGCAGAAATTCTTGAGAGAGTAACAGTGGCAGCCCGATATTCTACAGGGAGCCGATATCTTGACCATCCAAAACGCACTCTTACTGCACAGCTATATATTCATACCAGAGAATGCGACATCTCATCTATATAGTCCTCTATATCTACACAATACAACCACATACACTGGTAATAGTTTAGATACATACACGCACTGTTCTTGGAAACAATGTTCAGTTCAGGGGCTGCCAAATAGTACTGCTCACACAAAAATCTGGCATTCTCATAAGCATCTACATGACAAGAAGAAAACAAACAACAATTAGATATATTAAATGTTATTATTGTTCTATCTGTAAACCTTGCCATCATATAGTCAATCATTCACTATTGTATATTGTTTTTTCCCCAGGTGAATGATGGTTGCTAGTATCCACACTTGCTGTGGTGTATAGGGGTGGCAGCCTCAGTTGTTGTGCCAAGGCCATATGTGTCACTTTCTTTGCATTGAGTCCATGTTTGTTCAAGGTTATCTTGATGTTTTCTATCCGCCATTTTCTTGGGGTCTACCTTTGGGGGGGAAGGGGAAAATATTCTTTTGTTATATGTGGGTACTTGGACAAAATTTTCAAAATAATGTCACAGTATTAACAATATTGTAGTTAGATAGCCCTTGAAAATGTCAATTCAATGATACCTCAATCAATGCTGTATATCAATCCTGAAAAAAATTATGATTTTTTTCTAATGAATTTGACATCAAATAATTTACATGAAACATATAGATAATATAAATAAAACTTGTGACCACAAAATGAAACGAGCTGATAATTTGTTAATAATTTTTTTTATCTTCAATAATACAACACACAAACTCTACATTTCTGTTTGTTTGCGAAGACAAGAAGCATCTGTTGATCCCATTTCTGTAATGTTCAGAAGCATACACAACCAATTAATAAAAAAAATGGCAGCTAATTATTATATATTAAATATATTTAAATACCACATAATATATATATTTTTGTGCTCACGAAGGCAAGATGCATCTGTTGATCAAATTTCCGTAATTTTCAGAGGATCTCAGAACTATTTAATATTCAAAATGGTAGATAATTAGCATAATTAAAAGTATCTCAGCAAGACAGATGTGAGTGGAGGTAGACACAGCGGGATGAAGGTACTTGTCGAGGAAGAACCTCAAGGCCTTGAGAGTGAGGTATGAGGTGTAAAGGGAGAAAACATCAAGAGAGAGATATGATAGGTATGAGCAGGGGACAATGAAATTGAGACAAAGATAGACAGTGCATGGTTAGTGTCTTTAAGAAATGTGGGAAGTTGTTCCACTAATGGTTGAAAGACACTGTCCAAGAAGTCCGAGATGAGAACTGTGGGGTAGAGAATGTGTCATTGTGGTCAACAATAACTACTCTCATCTTATATCTGAGCTTGATACATCCAAATTGAAACTTTTCAACCGTCTACAGTACCTTACCACGGACAACTCTCTTCTCCCTCATCCGACTAAACATTCATACTCTGAATAGACAACCTTACCACGGACAACTCTCTTCTCCCTCATCCGACTAAACATTCATACTCTGAATAGACAACCTTACCACGGACAACTCTCTTCTCCCTCATCCGACTAAACATTCATACTCTGAATAGACAACCTTACCACTGACAACTCTCTTCTCCCTCATCTGACTAAACATTCATACTCTGAATAGACAACCTTACCACGGACAACTCTCTTCTCCCTCATCCGACTATAACATTCATACTCTGAATAGACAACCTTACCACTGACAACTCTCTTCTCCCTCATCCGACTAAACATTCATACTCTGAATAGACAACCTTACCACTGACAACTCTCTTCTCCCTCATCCGACTAAACATTCATACTCTGAATAGACAACCTTACCACGGACAACTCTCTTCTCCCTCATCCGACTAAACATTCATACTCTGAATAGACAACCTTACCACTGACAACTCTCTTCTCCCTCATCCGACTAAACATTCATACTCTGAATAGACAACCTTACCACTGACAACTCTCTTCTCCCTCATCCGACTAAACATTCATACTCTGAATAGACAACCTTACCACTGACAACTCTCTTCTCCCTCATCCGACTAAACATTCATACTCTGAATAGACAACCTTACCACTGACAACTCTCTTCTCCCTCATCCGACTAAACATTCATACTCTGAATAGACAACCTTACCACTGACAACTCTCTTCTCCCTCATCCGACTAAACATTCATACTCTGAATAGACAACCTTACCACTGACAACTCTCTTCTCCCTCATCCGACTAAACATTCATACTCTGAATAGACAACCTTACCACTGACAACTCTCTTCTCCCTCATCCGACTAAACATTCATACTCTGAATAGACAACCTTACCACTGACAACTCTCTTCTCCCTCATCCGACTAAACATTCATACTCTGAATAGACAACCTTACCACTGACAACTCTCTTCTCCCTCATCCGACTAAACATTCATACTCTGAATAGACAACCTTACCACTGACAACTCTCTTCTCCCTCATCCGACTAAACATTCATACTCTGAATAGACAACTGTATGACTTCATATGCACCAAGCATAAACTCAACCTTCTCCGCCCTTTACCCCATTCCGATTCTCTACCTCAGTCTCACCCACTTCTCAGGTTGTTTGCATCCCTCCTGACGTGGATATTTCTGACGGCGAGATCTCTCTCCTCAACAGGGCGCTTCAGTTTATACCTCTCCGTCCCGCGTATGACCGCTACACTCTTATACAGGACGTTAATCAGTTCCATCGTTGCTTGCGCCTTCGGTTTCATTTCTCTGATACTGTACCGCGTGGACAGTCCTTTGATTCGGAGGATATATTCTTCTGGTATGCTTCCCATAAGCATGACTGGACACCCAAGGAGAGTGAATCCCAGACCCTGGACCGCTACACTGAGGACACCCAGCGTGACATTGTACATCTCCACTTCACCGGCTGCAAGTACCAACATCTACCTGGCTGTGTTCTCAGGAAACTTCACAGCAAGGACCCATCATCAAGCCTGCAGACAAGGGTAGCTCGGTTGTCGTCTGGCGTAAGGACCTATACCGACAAGAGGGTCAGACACAGCTATCTAACCCGTGTTCTACAGGGCCAATACATGCAAGGAAAAAAAGGCATTATTGTTGACCACAATGACACAGTACCACCATCAACGGGTTGATTGCTGACAATCTTCTCCCTGCCACAGTGGCCGCTCTCTGTCTCAAGTAGAACAGCGTTGGTAGACCTGCATTCTAGATGCTACCTATAATCCATGAACCTTCTAACCCTGGCAGATCTATTGTCTCAGTGTGTTCCTGCCCCATGGTACTCATCTCAGACTTCTTGGACAGTGTCTTTCAATCATTAGTGGAACAACTTCCTACATTTATTAAAGACACTAACCACCCTAAATGCTGTCCATGTTACCCAGACCCTGTCTGTCACATTCCCCAAAGCCACCATCACCTCTAAGGAGAGTTTCTCATGTGTGTCCTGTAGCGTCATCTATGCCATCAACTGCTGCACCATGATGCACATAGGTGAGACTGGTAGGAGGTTTGCTGACCGATTCTGTAAGCAACATACACAGCATAAAACATCATTTGGGCTATCCTGTTGACATCCATTTCAATGGCACAGGCCATCGGGGTGTCCAGGACATTCAGGTGACGGCCATCAAAGAATGCTTCTCCGACAACCAGACCCGTCTCATGTTTGAGAACTGCTATATATACAAATTTATCACTCTTAAATCTTTAGGAATTAATGAGCACCTGACATACACATAATATCGGGTTGATTTGCAATTTCCGTCTCGTTTTCACATTATTTGGGTTTCTTTTTTCACATCTCGTTTTCACATTTATTTGAGTTTCTTTGTGTATATTTCCTATTTCTGTACATTTTCTGTTTGTATCACTTCTGAACTTATTTCTATCCTTCCTGCCATCTCACTAAACATGTGAACATCAGTTGTGTAGTCCATAATTGTCATTTTTTATGTAAAAGTGTATGTAATCCTTAATAAAATCCTTTCGGTCAAAATCTTGAGACATGTGTGCCTATGTCATGTTATTAGCAAACCTTCATTACCCCATTTGACACTTTACCTGTTGTTATAACTTTTTTTATGAGTTGTCAGACTCACCTTGAACAACTGAAGACACATTACAGTTAGGGTCTATACAACCTATATGTCGAGGGTTGTTGCTGCTTTCCTTTTTCCCAAACAGAAGAGCTGAAAATAAAGCCAACATGTTAAATAATTGTAACATCTGATTTTTGTATGAGATAGAAGGATGGGAAGACATAGAGGATTGACTACATTGTATCCTGGTTACACCATATGAACTCAATCTCTCTCAACAAAGTGATGTGCCACCTGCCAAGAGTACCAGTAATAGCACTAACTCTTTAGTTGGTGTCTTCTTTGTTCAGGAGTACAGGAGAATGGAAGTTTAAGGGTAAGTTGGCCAGAATCAAAGGATCGATTAACTTCTCTAATTTAGGGAATCAATCCCTGTAATATTAACTCTAGTCAGTTTTGTTTGCAATGTCTCATACCTGTCAACTTCCAGAAACATCATTCTGTATTTCAGTCTTAAAATAACTCATAAATTCTATATTTCTGCCCTAAAATAACTTCTAAATTCTGTATTTCAGCCCTAAAATAACTCCTAAATTCTATATTTCTGTCCTAAAATATCTTCCAAATTCTGTATTTCAACCCTAAAATACAACAATAGAATACATACAGAAACAACAAGTTAAATGGTACGGCCACATAACCAGACAGAAAGAGCAAAGTATTATCCAAAAAACACTTAACAAATGATACGAAAACAGGAGACCTATTGGACGCTCTCGTAAAAAGTGGATAGATAGTGTATTAGAGACACTCGGAAATATAACAGCAGAGGAGGCAAATAGAAGGGCAAAAGATCGTACACTCACTCTCCCCTCAACACCGAAAGGTACATGAGGACAGGAAGAAGAAAGAAGAAGAACCCTAAAATAACTCCTAAATTCTATATTTCTGCCCTAAAATAACTCCAAAATTCTATATGTCAGTCTTAAAATAACTCCTAAATTCTATATTTCTGCCCTAAAATAACTTCTAAATTCTATATTTCTGCCCTAAAATAACTTCTAAATTCTATATTTCAGTCTTAAAATAACTCCTAAATTCTATATTTCTGCCCTAAAATAACTCCTAAATTCTATATTTCTGCCCTAAAATAACTTCTAAATTCTATATTTCTGCCCTAAAATAACTTCTAAATTCTGTATTTCAGTCTTAAAATAACTCCTAAATTCTATATTTCTGCCCTAAAATAACTTCTAAATTCTGTATTTCAGTCTTAAAATAACTCCTAAATTCTATATTTCTGCCCTAAAATAACTTCTAAATTCTATATTTCTGCCCTAAAATAACTTGTAAATTCTATATTTCTGTGCTAATATAACTTGTAAATTCTATATTTTTAACCCAAATTGTGTATAATGAGTACTAAAGGTCAACAGAAACATCTTCAATGACATCTAACTTATTCTGTACAAAATGTAGGAAATCTGTAAAAAGTTGATAGACCCTATCTGGAGGATTAACATTTTATTTAACCTATCTTAACTTAAAGAGGATTAACCTCTTTTTAAAATTTGCATTGCTTTTTCCCATCTGAGGATCTGTTTTACAACTCTTTAGTTGCTTGTTTCCATCATGTGACCAACATGCACAGCATATTTATGATTATTGATAATTCTTGTTGCCAACATATGATTATTGATGTAGTCTCATTTCATTCCATTGGTCTAATCTTCAAAATCTGAACCTGGACCCGTGCATACAATTTATTCAGGTCACATGGACTCCCACTTTCTCCCAGCATGGCAACGCCTTTACTGAATTTTAACTTTTTTGTTCGTTCGGTCTCAAACTCTCACTGAATCTCTTACAGCAGGACAATGATCTTACTAGATTTCCAGATGCCCTCAGACTCCCTCTTTTTAAATTTAGTAAGTAAGCGAAGGACCTAAGACTAGAGAAGAGTCAGGAAGGAGCAGGAACTAAAATAGGAGCTAGTAAAAAAAAATATGATAACCACTAACCGCTTACTGTTCTGGTTAGATAACCGCTTACCCCATTGAGGCCAACTCCTTGAAGTGGAGATGGGCTCAGTCCAGCCAATAGAGATTTGAAACTAAGATTGGCTGGAGGACATCCCTAACATCGAGCAGGATGACAATCCATTCCAAGCAAGCACAGGGGGTGAAGTCGGAGATACCAGGCCAAGAAGTGCACCAGCAAACATGGTACAGCACAACATGACTAGATAATATGTCACAACAAAAAATAACCACTAACCACTTACTGTGCTAGTTAGATAACCAATAACCACTTACTGTGCTGGTTAATTAGCATCCGAATACTGATACGAGACATATAAAACCGGTCAAGGAAATACTGGATTCTGTTCTCTGTGTTGGAATCGATGCCATGTTTATCCCTCAGCTCCATCACACCCTGAGAAGAGAACAGCAAATGTGCTTCTCAACAGCTCTTTTAAATAATACATTTTTCAGTTTACACAAAATAATGGTAAATAAAAAAAAAACAATACAAAGCAGTAGGTAAATTACTTTTGTTTTTCCCCTACTAAGCTGACTGTAAAGGAGGGAAATTATTCAGTGTTTACCATACTGAGCTGACTGTACAGGAGGGAAATAATTCAGTGTTTACCATACTGAGCTGACTGTACAGGAGGGAAATAATTCAGTGTTTACCATACTGAGCTGACTGTACAGGAGGGAATTGGGCAGAAAGAGGCATTCAGCTAGCGTCGTAGAGTGTCAAAGAGCACAGTGAGATGGTAAGGCACCATGATCATCTACTGGACATCTACTAAAACTTTCTCAAGCACTGCAGCATTGATCCTAGCTCCTGAGAGACTACAGCCCTTGATAGCTCAGCTTGACACACCCAGATCACTGCTGGCATCATTAAATTTGAAAAAGAAAGAACAACGCGGCAATTTACAAGCGACGGAAGCAGAAGGACACATCTGAAAACTCTACTACCCTGAACCCTCTGCACTCCTGCATGCACTACAACAGAACTTTCCTGGCACGAATTGGACTTATTGGGCATCTATGAACTCACAAACCAAATTAGACAATCACAAATGCTTTATTTTTTTTTCTACCGGTACTTGTTCATCACATTTATTATTTTTCATGCCATGCTCATCTTCACTAGCGAAGGAGGAACAACACAGTAGGGAAATTATTCAGTTTTTAACCATACTTCATCCAACGATTACAGCAGATGGAAGAAGTTCAACAGAAATAATAAGCAGAATTGGGCAGGCAAAAACTACATTCAGAAAAATATATTGTGTAATATGACCGTGTCATTAGAGATGAGAAAGAGAGTTCTGCAGTGTTATATAACTCCTATACTAACATATGGAAGCAAGTCTTGGACAATAAACAAACTGGAAAGTGGGAAACTAGAGGCAATAGAGATTTGGTTACCAAACTAGATAAAATAAGAAATGAAGAAATTAGGAAAACAGTTGGTATATCATGTATTGAACATATTGAAAGACAGCAAGTAAAATGGTTAGGTCACCTTATGAGAATGAAGCCAAACCAAATACCAATAAGAGCACATAATAAAAGAATATCCGTGCATAAGGCCAAAGGTAGACCAAGAAAACAGTGGATAGAAAACATCAAGTAGCCTTGAACAAACATGGACTAAATGCAACCTCAGCGACACATATGGACTTGGAACGACAGCTTAAGCTCCCACCCCTACGTTTAACGGCAAGTGTGAATGTGATCAACAATCATTCACTTGGGGAAAGACAATAGACAATAGAGATTTGGTTCTATAGAAGAATGCTGAGAATACCATGGACTGCCAGAAAAACTAATGTAGAGGTGTTGAAAGAGTCAAATGCGAAACGGATGTTAATCAATACTATAAGAAAAAGGCAATCTTCTTTTTTTTGACCACTTCATGAGACAGGCATGTTTGGAGAACATAGTCACAACAGGCAAAATTAAAGGCAACAGAGACAGAGAGCGACAATGTGAGAAAATATTAGACATTTGACAACATGGTACAGAAGGAAAACAACAACGAGCTTGATATATAATACTGTAGACAGAGAGCTGTGGAGAGCCATGACCGCCTACGCCATCCAGCATGGCACCTGATGATGATGACCATAATGAGCTGACTGCATAGGAGATAAAATTATTGTTTTTCCCTACTGAGCTGAATGTATAGGAAATAAGAGTATTGTTTTTCCTGACTGTACGAACGGGCGATAAGATTATTGTTTTTCCCTACTGGCTTTGTGAGATAAGCCCGCTACCCACACCACAGCCACAGATATGAAATAAGGTTCTGGTGACACTCTTCCTATATCAACAAAAAGGATAGAAAGCTCTACTGCTTATAATTCCTGAGGATCACAGCAAAACAATCAAAGACTTGATTACTTCATCATGGAGATTGCCTAGATATTTGTTAGGAGCAGTGGATTATCCACTTCATAATGCATATCATAAGGCACCAGACTCAAGAGAGGGAGGTCGTGGATGGGATGTGCTGATGATGTCATACAAAGCGTGTGCAGATTGCAGGATGTGGCAGCAGGTGCAGAATGGATAAGTCTACCCACAGATTTTGAAACTTGTTTGAGAGTGGTAATATCACTTAGCAGGGAATGCAGAGAATGTTGTCCCACAGCTGTGGAGAAAGAAGTGCAGGCTTTAGTCAGTGAGAATACCAAAGAGGGGGATGTGATTATATACACTGATGGATCTGTGATTAGACATGTTCGCAGTGCTTGGGCCTTCACAGCTCAGTGCGCAGTTAAAACAATCAGGGAGGAGAGTGATGCCTTTGCGGTCACTACAGGTAGTATGACCATGGAAACTATGGTGGTGACCAGGGCATTTGAGTGGGTATGCACACAGAACGTAACGCAGGTCTGCATCTTGAGTGACTATATGAGTATGATTAGGAAGTTACAAATGGATCTTGTTCACGAACAGTGGATTGAGGCCTAGAGAAAGGTGAAGTTGAAAGTGGTTACATTTATTTTTATGTCGGGACGTGGGTGTTCGAGGCAATGAAAGAGCGGATCAACTGGCATCATGTGCGATTATAGCACAGGGCAATGGATCGCACTGATGTTTTGAACTCCTTAAGAGTTAGCACGTGAGAGTGAGATGAATTTGGATGACGATTCCTTTTCATTGGCTAGGATTAAAGATCAGGGATTGAAATGCTGTGTTGCTAGAAGTGAACATTTTAGTGGGCGCAGAAAAATGATGGTCAACCAGCGTAGGACCAGTACTGTCAGCAGAGGTCTAATGGCGGATACACTCGAGAGATCGGAACAACTATGGGTGTGTCCAGTTTGCAGTGATGATGATCCGACGACTAACTAACTAATAATGCATATCAGCCGTATATTTGTTTTGAACAGGGGACTATCCACTACTTCATAGAACGATAATACTCAGCAATATATGTGATCTGCAACACTTCACACACACACACACACACACACACTGGCATGAATGTGAGAGTAGCTTGAGATGAATCAAGTGTGTAAGATGGTAGTTACCTGTGCCATAGTTTCTACAACATTGCTATGTCTGTTCCTGATGAGAACTAGCGATGAAGTAAAGCTGACATGAAATAAGAAAATATGATCAACAGTTCTGTTGTAGAAACAATATATCAGTAAAACTTACATCAACAATATACTAGTCAAACTTACATGCACCAACAATATACCAGTCCAACTTACACACGGACAATAAGTCAACTTTACAAATCGATGGAACACAAGTCCAATTTGTACACATCAACAAAGCATGAGTTCTGGCACATATTAACACAAGACATCCCTCTAGTACAAATCAACCAAACAATTGACATTGTTATACACATCAACAAAACATGGAGTCCCTCTTACATACATCAATAAAATGTTAATCCACCTCTTACATACATCAATAAAATGTTAATCCACCTCTTACATACATCAATAAAATGTTAATCCACCTCTTACATACATCAAGAACAGTTACAATCCACCTCTTACATACATCAGGAACAGTTACAATCCACCTCTTACATACATCAAGAACAGTTACAATCCACCTCCTACATACATCAAGAACAGTTACAATCCACCTCTTACATGCATCAAGAACAGTTACAATCCAGCTCTTACATGCATCAAGAACAGTTACAATCCACCTCTTATATACATCAAGAACAATTACAATCCACCTCTTACATACATCAAGGACAGTTACAATAACGTTTTCTTATTTGCAAACTCCACACATGGAATTTCAAGAACAATTTTTTTTAAAAACCTATGCTATTGCCTGTCACTACGAGAGACTATTCACATTTTGCCAGCCAATGAAAAGAATGAAGTAGACTCTCATAGTGACACAAAATAGGGCAGTGTGATGGTGTTTCTGTTAATAGGTCAAGGAAGGCCTCCAAGAGCAGATGTTTACATGCAACTTGTGAGGACTTCTATTGTAGACCGGCGTGGTCTGACACATCTAACATTGTGTTGTTTGCTTGTTCTGACATTTTACATTGTGGGTAGCGAAACCGATGTCCAACCCTCCTTAGTTGCTTTTTATGACATTCATACTATTCTTTGCTCCCCTTTTGAACATGCACAAAACACATGTGAGTGTTAAACATATATTCCTGAAAATCTGTCATTTTCTGGTTTTCCCCTTTATTCTCTATGTTCATGAGAGATAAAACAGCAGAAGTTAAATATTGTCATTTTTTAAATCAGATTTAATCTCCCTCCATTTCCATTATATTTTTTTTAATGCAATTAAGTTTTTTCTTTCCTTATTGATTCTCTACTCTGATTGTTCACAATGTGGAGTATATGTTCTCTTTCCTTATTGATTCTCTACTCATGATATCTTGTTCACAATGTGGAGAATATTCTGTGATCCCTGAGGAGTGTCGCTTGAAACTACGGAGTTACGTGCTATGAGTGGTACTCTCGGCAGGCTGTGTGCTACATCAATGAGAGGGACAGAAATATAATGCCGTAAACGGGATTTGAACCAGATCCGCTCAAATTGCACCCACTCGCCTCGCAACTTGAGTCAACAAGTTTCCATCTTCGACCACCGGGATCCGATTTGCTGTATTATGATTTTTCTTGAATAGTATATCATCGATGCTTCTATATTATAGGAGCACAATGAATCCCTTTCAAACCCTCATATTTATGCTTTCATAGAGAATTGTGCAATTCATTCCTTTATGTCTACAAATTTGGTTGGAACTTCACAATGCTTCAACAGCAAGTATCGTATCACATACCATCATATAGCCAACATCACTTATATACGGAAATGTAACAGAAATGTATCACTTGCAATATAACACTAAATCATTCTGAGATGAAAACTATCTCAAATACATGCTATTTCTAGAGCCAACAAAGAAAAATTAACCCAAAAACATGTATTTATGTGAGAGCAAAAAAAAAACAACAGAGGATCGAGTTCAAGTGATAATCCAAAGGGATCTCTGAAAAAAGTTCACTTTATGAAAAGATATCGTGAGTGAATTTTTAACCAGCAACCTCTTTAGCACAAAGCAAACGGCTCAACCACTACGCCAGGAAGATCCCTGTGAGAGCATGTGACATAATGAAGCATGAAACAAACTTACTTATCCAATATTTTCTTGTTGGCTACATCCTTGTTCTCAAACTCAATCAATTCATCAAAGCTCAGTTGGTACCTAGTATAAATAAAATGTAATAGAACCATGTATGTTATGATTAATTTCAGCCAACATCTCTCAAATATTAACTCCAATCTCAGATGTATAAGTTATGATTAACTTCCAACAATATTCTCTCAAATATTAACTCCAATCTCAGATGTATAAGTTATGATTAACTTCAGACAATATTCTCTCAAATATTAACTCCAATCTCAGATGTATATGATTAACTTCCGACAATATTCTCTCAGATATTAACTCCAATCTCAGATGTATAAGTTATGATTAACTTCAGACAATATTCTCTCAGATATTAACTCCTTCAGGGCCTTGCATGCCTAGTATATACAGTCCAGGTTTTCGCTGCATATAGCGGCGATGGTAAAACGCTGTATGTATTCAGTTTGGTTTCCAGGCTCAGACTATGCCAGATCCTGACATTCGCACGAGGACCACCAACACTAGAGCTAGCAATGCGCAGGATGACACTCCCGTCGATTATTATGGTATTTGACAAAGTGCCACCAAGAAAAAAAAAAATAACGTCCCACTCATACACAACACTGGCTGATTTCTGACTGGATCTTCTTCTTCTTCTTCTTTCGTTCACTTGAAACATGTCTATATCTGTAATTCTGTCTCCTTAATAAAACTTACTGTCTTTTGTAGTTCATACAGTGTCCCATAGAGTTTTGATTCCAGTGTTGTTTCCTCTGGCCAATATGTCTGCCTCAGCGTTTCATGCTCAGAACACTCTTGAAGTATATGTTTGGCACTCTGTGCTGCCTGTCCACATGTACACATGGCCGTGTTGCCAATCTTGAACTTTGTATACATGTGACTGCGGAGTCGGTTGTGTCCTGTTCTGAGACGTAGAATTATAACTTGTTCTGATCTGTTCATATTGTGATAGTCATCTTGTGTTGGTGTTTGTGGCTTTCTTATTGACTTGATCATCTGTTTTTTCTGATGGTAGGTGATTGGTATATCTGGTTGGTCTTCGGCAGCACCTTCCTTAGCCAGTTGGTCTGCTTTTTCATTTCCTGGTATTCCACAGTGAGAGGGTATCCACTGCATGGTTACCCTATACTGGTAAGACAATTCACTAAGTAGTTTTTTTAAGTCTGTTTGTTTTCCAGACTGGAGAGCTTGAAGCACTGACCTTGCATCTGTCAGGAATACCACAGGCTGTAGGTCAGAGTTGGAGTTCAGCAGTTTTTTAGCTGCCACACTAATTGCCTGGATTTCTGCATCATAATTATTGCAGAATTTTCCTGTCGGTGTTCTGATTGTATCTCTAGGCTTGTGTGGATATTCTATATATACACCTGCACCTCCATTCCTCACAGCATTCTGTGCTGACCCATCTGTGTACACTCTGACCCATATATCTTGTGGATATTCCTCATCCAGGAAACTGAGGGTGATTGTCATTCGCTGCACACTGTTCTGTTCGTCCTCGCTTAGTATTCCTTTCACATGGGTCTGAATGTATATTGGCATTCCATGGCTTTCACTCCACGGGGTTTGCTCTGGTACAGACCTTAAGGGGCTGCCAACTTCAGGTAGGTCTGTAAGTTGTCTACGGAGTCGTTTAGCTTGATGGATAAAGCTGCTCCTTTTCAGTCGTCCCATTGCTAGATTTTGGAATCTTTCCTTCATTGGATGACTTGGCATACACTGAAACTTTTCTGCTTGAATTAGTACTTTTGTGTCTCTGCGTTCGCCAAGTGTTTGCATTCTTCCCATTTTCTGCATCTCTGCTATGGGTGTTGATTTCATTGCTCCCAACATTATTCTAAGTGCCTGGTTTTGCACTTTATCTAGATCTTGTAATGTGGTGTTTGATGCAGGACACCACGCAGCTGAACCATATTCCAGGTGTGGTCTTATGCCTTGCTGGTAAACTTTACTGAGTATATTTCCACTGGCTCCCCATGTGGTTCCACTTAGTTTTCTCAGGGTAGCTAGCTTCCTCCTGGCTTTTGTTGTTGCTTTGTTTATGTGCTGCTTCCATGTCAGCTTATCATCAAAAGTAACTCCTAGGTATGTGGGTTGTTTGTCTTCTTTCAAGAGCTCTCCATCTATCTTGATATGACCAGCTTTTTGTTTTGGTGAGAGGGTAAAGAGTGTAGTGCTGCACTTATCTGTGTTAATGCTGACGCACCATCTATTAGCCCATAAGGTTAGGGCATCGATAGCTCTTTGTATTTGTTTAGTGGCCACTGTTGCATGTTCTTCCGTGCACCAGATCACCAGGTCGTCAGCATACATTGCCACTTTGATCCCGTGTGGTAGTTCAGCAACTAGGTCATTGATGTAAACCAAGAAAAGTGTGGGTGACAGGACTCCTCCCTGGGGGACTCCATGACGCAGTAGAACTTTCTTGCTCTTGCGACCATCTAATTGTACCCTGGCTCTTCTATTATGCAGGTATGCTTTTACCCATTTGTACATTCTTGAGCTAACCCTGCAATTTCGCAATTTCTTTAGGAGCCCTTCTTTCCAGACCTTATCAAATGCTTTCCTGAGGTCTATCCATGCTGCTAGTACCAGTTTCTTTTCTTGAAGGCATCCTCAATCTCTTGGGAGAGGTAGGTTGCCTGATCTTCAGTAGAGTAGCACTGTCTGAAACCTGCTTGCTGTGATACCAGAAGGTTTTCACTTTCAAGGTACCACTGCATCCTAAGATTGATAATGCGTTCCATTGTTTTACATAGACAGCTTGTGAGGCTGATGGGCCTGTAGTTGGAGACTGTGTTGCCATCTTTTCCTGATTTGAGGAGTGGTATCATTATTGCTTCTCTCCACGCCTGTGGTACATTACCTGTGGACCAGCTTGTGTTAAAGATCTGCAGTAGCTTTGCTCTTGAGCAGGACCATAGTCCGGCCCAAGTAAGCAGAGTGCTGAAGACGGAGGCAACCAGCCAAAAGGCGCACAGATAATCAGGTTGCCACGCATAAAACACAATGACTGGATCAAGTGGCCATCATCACTTGTGATGGATGCATATGCACGAACACAGATATACAAAAAAATACTGCCAGACACACAGTACATAGACATATAGAAAGATAGACACACAATACATAGACATCTAGAAAGATAGACACACAGTACATAGACATCTAGAAAGATAGACACACAGTACATAGACATATAGAAAGATAGACACACAGAGTTATCACATACCAGCTCTTGACTAGTCTGACGCTGGACATGTTCAAGAGGTTCTCAGGCAACAAATTGATCTCCTTCATGATGTTAGCCAGACGGACAGGAAGCTCCTTCTGTAGGAACATGTACGACTCTCTGTTGCTCTCATCTTTAGAGTCTGCACATGAGCAGTTTTAATCATTAGCACTAAGCTTCTTCTTCTTCTTCTTCTAGAACATTTTTACAAGTAAACTTTGATATTCTGTTTACAGATGATGATGATGGTGAAGATGCTGATGAAATAATCTCTTCAGCTGAGATCTTTTGGTCATATAAGAGACATAACAGCAAGGAAAGATTAATAGCTGAAGGCAGACTTTATGGCAACAGGGGAGAGCACCCAAAGCGGCGATGGTGCAGTGATATATCAGACTGTTTAAACATGTTCCTAGCAGCAGCAGCAGGTCAACTCTCCCAGAATTTCAGTGTGTTCAGAGAATCCATGAGGAAGAGGACGTTCTGGAAAGAATATGTCACATGATGAACACTGATCAGGTAGCTCTTAACAACCCATGGCCTTTCTAACAAAAGCATAGGTCCTCCTGAGTTGAGTACTTAGGTGACAAACGCATAAGGTTTGCCGTATCACAGGCATGATTCTGTTTACAGATGGTAGAGACCAAAGTTATTGATCTTTTGACCAACTTATTTCAAAGTAGCTGGTGCTTGCAAGAGTAGCAGGTGTTCGTCTGGCTCTGTGGTGGCGTGGTACAGGGCCAGCCGGCCAAGGTACAGAATTTGATTCCCGCCACAGGCAATTGTGCATGCGGATCATTCAGAAATCACTGGAAAACTACTGAACGTATTTATATTGTCTAGAAAATCACTACAGCCAAAAATGCTGGGTTGATAGCAAAGTCCTGAATAGGATATGCTACAAAAACAAAAAGGTGCTTGTGATGATAGCTGGAGGTTCTGCACTCTCATGATGAGTAAAATCCTAATCATCTGTTGTTTGTTTTGAAGCTTTCCCCAACAATGTCTCATTTATAGCAGTTATCCCCTATGTTGAGGGGCCCAAAAGGGGAGCAAAGAATAGCAACACTGTTTACCTTCCACGCATGTCATAAAAGGCAACTAAGGAGGTTATGGGATGGAGTTGGCTGTCCCATCCCATATAGGGTCATTGACCCAAAGCCATGCTGAAGTCAGATGTGTCAGGCCGAAAGGAGCAGATATTGCAGCAATGCTGTAAACCATGATACAACGCATTCTGTTCTCTGGACTACATCCTGCTAATCTGCAGGAGTTTGAGAATGAATGCAGAAGAAGAAGATAGCAGTTATTTGTCTAATAGAGCTGTCTACTATGACACAATGCATAACATTTTCTGAACAACTTCCTGCTCATCTGTACACGTTTGCAGAATTATCCCATCAGATTATTACAAATACATCAAGAAGCTACTCACTTCTTTCCACCACAGGTATTTGTCTGATTTGGTTATATCAGAGCTTTTAATATTACACAAATAATAAAAGGTTAGAATATATCATATATATATATATATATGTACCTCTTCCAGTAAATGTCTTCTATTTTAAATAGTTGGAAATATGTTCATTCCTGTCACATGTAGCAACCATGATTTGTTAAGGTTATTGTTTATTACTACTTTGACTTTCTATGAGTTGTGGTAGCTAATCTCTGGAGAAATGGAGATGGAGTTTAGTCCAGCCAACAGAGGCCGGAAACTAAGATAGGTTGGGATATCCCTTACATCGAGCAGTACCACAGTCCTGCCCAAGCAAGCACAGGTGATGAAGTCAGAAATACCTGGTAGAGAGACGCACCAGCAACCATGATATCATGCAACGAACCCATTTAACATGACTGAATGACACAATTCAGGCAAATAAAAGAGAGGGAGACCAAGAAAGACTTCGCAGAACAACCATCAAAGAGTGTATGTGTCTCAACAACATGAATTACAGCTGCCTCGCATCCCTCAAACTGGAGAGCTCTGGTTTCTGCACTATGCACCGTACCCCCCCCCCCCCCCCCTTGGCTGAAGGAACATTGATAGATAGGATTATATTCAATAGATATGGATGAATGGATAGATGACAATATTTACTTGCTGTGTAGACATATTAAACTATGAACAAGAAGAAGACTGACCAACTTTGATGGCTGTAGTTTTTCCAGTTATATGGTGACCAACTTCAACAATTATCAAACCAGTTATGATGCTTCAGAAATACGACAACTGTAGCGATATTGGTACTAAAAATAGTTTATACTGGATATCACATTATTCCAAATCTGCGGCACCCATGAAATACAGTCTATTGATGTCTTTAACCAGTATCAATCATGAAGAAATTGACTTTCTAGAAGGTGAAATTTCTGTAATATATAGAAAGTAACAGAAATCCAAGCCCAACTTTATAAAAAGTCGGATTTCAGTCTTGAAGTAACTCTAGGTTTTTCTAATTTATTCAGAAAATGTAAATATTTATTAAGTCACATAAAAAAATTTCAAAACTCTATCATGTGAGTTTGATTTTGTACAGATTTTTAAAAGACAAAGATATCGATGTCTCAAAATTGTGCAAACATCCTTGTAATCGGTGATAAGTACGCTCTGGATTGCTGGTCAGTCAAGTATTTTAATCTTATTCAGCGTTAATTTTCAAACTCCAGCTGAAACTCTCCTATAGCAGAATAATCAATACAATGTAACTGTGTGAAACGTAACAACAATTGTACTTACGTAAAACACAGGTTTATATAATCGCTTCAATCAGACACGACAGACTATAACTAAAACTAGTTGGTAATGATACGCACACAAGAAAACATACAAATTACAATACACAGGGGTGCAAAGGGAACGCATTGCTCTAGGCGGACCCAGGGTTAGCAGATAACCAAGATCCCAAATGTACCTCCACGCGGTGCACCCTGGAAACAGAAATACTGCAGCTCGAGCTGATTCTGGCCAAATCATTTGGGGATCGTGTCCGAGAATGTGGAGGCAGCAGATGGAAAGAGATTTGACTGCACAAGAGACAGACAATATCTCAGACACCACCAGCATCACCACATATAGCGACACTGTCGACATACAGTGAAGCTAGTCAGTCCAGTCCGAACATTGGAGGGGCGGCCAATGTAAAATGCACGTAAAGGTAGATGCATGGCGAGAGACAAATAGATTTCATACCGAGTACAATGAAACAATGAAAGGGCAGAACAGTGCTAGAGGGCAGCGTGAACTGCAAATATTAAGTGAAAAGTCCCTAGGAAAGGGGAACTACAAGCTCCGTCAGCTCGAGCCGAGCTTCTAGTTACCTGTGTTCCTTACAGGCAGAGACCCAGACCCATTCATTGGCGTTTGGTAAAGCAAGAAGACCTAATCCAACTCTAATGTCGAGCCTTCCTAAACCGGAAATATGCTCGCGAAGAGAAAGGGTTCTGTACCCGATGGGCTTAGGCAAGAAAGGGACAACAATGGTAGTCCTGGCCCAACTCTACTGTCAAGGTTTCCTATACCGGAAGTACACTTGCAGAGAGAAAGGGTTCCATACCCAATGGGCTCAGGCACAAAAGGGACAACGATTTAGCCCTGGCCCAACTCTACTGTCAGGTTTTCCTACACCGGAAATACACTTGAAGAGAGAAAGGGTTCAGTACCTGATGGGCTCAGGCGCTATTGGGACACGGACGCTCAGCTCGAGAACGCCTTGCTCTCAAACGCGTGTTGTGAGACTCAAACTTGGACAAGGGTACACGATGTCGGTGAATGAGACCTCGGCGAAGAGGGCGAAAGAGCCAGGGTCCAACTCCTCTGTTGAGTTCTTCCCCTTAAGGAACCAGGCTCACGGATGAGAAACGTTTCAGTACCCAATGGGCACAGGCACAGCACGTCCAATTACACGAGGCAAGTTCATAGACAGTGGAACACCTCATGCGAGTCAGACGAGAGCAAAAATCGTCTGGGCGAAGAGTCGCCACTACGCGTGCCTGGAGACAGATATAGAGGCTGTCACAGGCTAAGGGTAGCCCACCCAAATTGTCAAGGCATGCCGAAATCGGATGTGCTAGGCCTACAAGGCGCATAACGGTGGCACAACGTAATCACGCTCCCGGCGGAAACCGCACGGATATCTGTGATGGTTACAATGGAGCGAACGCAAAACAAACAAACAATACACAAATCATATTCAACGTTTTAACCAAAAGGTCTTTATCAAGATACACACAAAACATCAAAAGACAACGAATAGAAAAATTATCACAACATACAAACATATCCAACAGAAATATGGAAATGAGATGCCGGAAGGTCAGAAAGTACATTAAAAACGTAAAAATATGTGGAAACGAAATGAACAAAAAGATGAATAAATGACAGAACAAAAAGAATAAAGACAAAGTCCACACCAACCCAGTACTAGACATATGAGTGGTCGGAATTTAGTCCAAAAGGCGTGAGTGTACCAAACTCAAAAATGAGACGATTCATTCATCCATGAGCTTATAGCAGCTCATTCTCGTTTGAAACTGCCCATCATTGGACACCTGGGGTATTTCAGTGGGGATATCAGCGCCGTCTGATATCCCGCCCCGTACTGGTAGGCAGCAGCACTGGGTTTTTCCACGGCTGCTTAATTGCAGCTAGCTCTCCATATATGGAGGCCACCTACCATCTGTAACGTGCCTGATAGGGGTCGGTAACCCCCCCCCCCCCTAGGAGCAGGCTGCTGTTAATTGACACAGCCAAAAAGGGTGTGTCAATTAACAATTTTTTTGGTTGGTGTGTATGTGTGTGAATGGAGCCCCCATTCGACATTGTGTATGGTTTTTCAGAATTTTTTGTATGGTTTTAGTCTCAACTGGTTGACAGCTATGACTTCATATTGCTTATTACCATCATCATGTGCCATCTCCTCATCAAAGGTAGGCTGACAACCATATTTCTATAAATCCACTCACTACAAAAGACAGTGAGTTTTATTAAGGAGACAGAATTACAGATATAGACATGTTTCAAGTGAACGAAAGAAGAAGAAGAAGAAGAAACCATATTTCTGTCCAAATATAGACTCATTTTAACAAGAATTAAATTTAAAAAACAATGATAATACTAACTGGATGCTCTTCCTGCCCGTCCAAATTCCACTAATTTCTTCAAAGAAAGTGGGGATGGGTTGAAACTAGCGTACTTCTCCAACATCTGCATGGCTGACGAGGAACTCCTCATGGAGCGGAGAATATGCAGAGAAAACTTCATGTTGACACAGGCAATGATTGTATTCCTGAATCACGGTACCGTAGTAATGATGAGAAAGTTGGATGGTTGCTATTTTGTTTTACTGTCTCATCATCAAAGAATGTTGGCTCACATCTGAAATTTCTTCACAAAACTGTTTTTGTCCATTCACATTTCAATCCTTCTTTTTTAAGAGCTCTTAGAATTCTGGAAAAAAAACATCATATAAAAATAATATATTACAAAAATTGAAAATAGTAAAGTTAGAGAAACAATATGAAATAATATATTGTGGAAGGTGAGTTGGGGAATAGGCTGACAATCTATCACAATCAATAATATTTGAACAATAATATTTTTCAAATATTATTGCCACTATATGTCTTGTCTTAATGTCTTACTTATTCACCCGCAGCTTAGCACAAAAGTGTCTTAGACTAAGGAAGTAAATCCCTACGGAAAAACCAGAGGGAAGACCTTACAGCAATCGGCGTATTAATCCATCTCCTGTAGTTCGGCTTGTTTCCAGGCATATTGACATTGTTTTTCCCTTCAAGCTAATAAACAGAACTGAGAGGGAGTTGAAGCAAATGGGCAGGGTACTTTCTCTATAAAACCTGCACAGGCATGCAGTCATGTGTGAAAAGTAGGAACTATATGTCTCAGCTAGGTCAGAGACAAAACTAAAGTAACCTGCACCAATATCATATTTTACGGAACATCATATTCGATTTATATTGGACAGAACATCATATTACAACTAGTGTCTATAAAATTATGTAAATATATAATGATAAGATTATTCCTTCAGCTTTGAGCAGGTAGCTCATGACAGCCCATAGCCTTCCTGACAAAAGCACAAGTTCTTCTCAGTTGTGTAACTGAAGCAACACTCATACTCAAATAAGGTTGTCTCAAAGGCATGGTTGTTTAAGGGAGCTTTCTTCTTCTTCTTCGTACGTTCTTAAACTCCTGCAGATTAGCAGGATGTAGTCCGGAGAACGGAATGCGTTGTCATGGTTTACAGCATTTCTGCTTCTTCTTCTTTCATTCACTTCACAGCATTTCTGCGATATCTGCGCCTTTCGGCCTGACACATCCGACTTCAGCGTGGCTTTGGGTAACTGACCCTATATGGGATGGGACAGCCAACTCCATCCCATAACCTCCTTAGTCGCCTTTTACGACATGCGTGGAAGGTAAACAGTGTTGCTATTCTTTGCTCCCCTTTCAGGCCCGGCAACACACAAGCATAAGGGAGCTTTATGGATGTATGTTTAATCCCGAAGGGAGGCATTCCAGTGCGCTAAGATCCCAGGATTACCACATCCTGCCAGGAGCACAGCACGCACTTCTGGGCTAATTATCTCATCCTACTTCTGTCAGATTTGTTAACTCATCTGCAGTCATGTCACATCTAGCATTCCCCATCACCTAGGTTGTCTGCAACAAAAGGACAAAGATGCAATGTACTGACCAGCATCTCTTTGTCGTCCATGGGGAGTATTCTATAGAAGACAAAAGTCAAAAATTGAGACAAGATCTCATGACAGGTTATCAGCCCATCTCCTCCCCCCCCTCCCAACTCTCCTTTGTCACCTTCTATGACGTGCCTGGAAAGAAGCACCTACTATGACGTGCCTGGAAAGAAGCACCTTCTATGACGTGCCTGGAAAGAAGCACCTTCTATGACGTGCCTGGAAAGAAGCACCTTCTATGACGTTCCTGGAAAGAAGCACCTTCTATGACGTGCCTGGAAAGAAGCACCTTCTATGACGTGCCTGGAAAGAAGCACCTTCTATGACGTGCCTGGAAAGAAGCACCTTCTATGACGTGCCTGGAAAGAAGCACCTTCTATGACGTGCCTGGAAAGAAGCACCTTCTATGACGTGCCTGGAAAGAAGCACCTTCTATGACGTTTCTGGAAAGAAGCACCTTCTATGACGTGCCTGGAAAGAAGCACCTTCTATGACGTGCCTGGAAAGAAGCACCTTCTATGACGTGCCTGGAAAGAAGCACCTTCTATGACGTGCCTGGAAAGAAGCACCTTCTATGACGTGCCTGGAAAGAAGACCTGTTTATAATTTTAGTGTTTACAAATTTGTGCTGTTCTTTAAAATTCCAAAATGCAACAAACACTTCCCAAACTCCTGCAGACTAGCAGGATGTAGTCAAGAGAAAGGAATGTATTGTGTCATGGATTAGCTTTCCTGCAATATCTGCACCTTTCTGCCCGACATATCCAACTTCAACATGGTTTCAGGATCACTATGACCCAACATGGGATGGGACAACCAACCCCCCCCCTCCATTAACCTCCTTAGGGTCATCTCTTATTGCATGCAAATAAGGTGAACAGTGTTGCTATTCTTTGCTCCCATTTCGAGCCTGCTGACACATGGGCACAACAAACATTTGAAATAGATTTAGGAAATTCAGAATGAAAATTGTTGGTGATCCTATCATTAAGCATCATTTATGTTTGTGTGTGTTCGTAACTATTTCCAGGACGGGTTCATGACACAGTTTCAGCATGTTTCTGTTAACCCTTGTCAACTTCCTGTCCATTGACACACTGGATGTAAGGCTGGATGTAAGGCTGGATGTAAGGCTGGATGTAAGGCTGGATGTAAGCCTGTATGCTCCCTCATTGCCAAAAAGATGAGCATGTCAAAGGTATCAATGATATGATAAATTCAATGTAACTGTGATCATATCGCAAATTTAATGATATAATCAGTGACAGGCTAAATTGTAGGCTCATCACTAATAACTAGATCTGCAATGTGAAGTTGTAGGGAAGTGGTGAGCTGTAGGGAAGTGGTGAGCTGTAGGGAAGTGGTGAGCTGTAGGGAAGTGGTGAGCTGTAGGGAAGTGGTGAGCTGTAGGGAAGTGGTGAGCTGTAGGGAAGTGGTGAGCTGTAGGGCGATGGTGAGATCTTCCTGCTACAACTGAATTCATGGAGGCAGCCCTCCTGCCTGTATCGACTATTGAACATAGGAAACTGATAACAGAAGAATCACTAATAACTGAACTATAGGATCTGTTGTGAGCAAATATTGAAAAATATCGTTGTGTTGCTAGAGCCTGAAAAGAGAGCAAAGAATAGCAAGACTGTTATCTGCCATGTACATAGTAGACTACTAAGGAGATTTTGAAGATTCTTCTTCTTCTGCGTTCGTTCTCAAACTTCTGCAGATTATCAGGATGTAGTTCAGAGAACGGAATGTGTTGTCTCATAGTTTACAGCATTGCTGCAATATCTGCACTTTCAGCCTGACACATCTGACTTTAGCATGACTTTGGGTAATGTTGAGCCTATATGGGATGGGACAGGCAACTCCATCCTATAACCTCCTTAGTCGCTTCTTACGACATGCATGGAAGATAAAGTGTTGCTATTATTTGCTCCCCTCTCGGGTCCCAACAAAACATGGGTGGATTTTGAGAATGAAATTGGCAGCCCCATCCCATAAAAGGAACAAAATGACCCATAATACCTTCTGAAGTTGGATGTGTAAAAGATGAAAGATGCAAATATTGTCGCCAAGCTGTAAACCATGACACATAAAATTCCACTCTATAAACTACATTATGCTAATCTGCAGGAGTTCGACGATGAGCGAAGAAGAGTAGAAAAATAAATATACTGGTTGCTCATCACTCACTGCTGAATCCTAAGAGAAATATTTAAAACAGTAATTTGAGTTATAAAACAGTAATTTGAATAATAAAACAGTAATTTCAGTAATAAAACAGTATTTTAAGTAATAAAACAATAGCTAAGTAACAAAACAGTAATGAATCTTTCTTCATATAATATAACAGAACACAGTAAAGTACATTATGATGACCGAAGTTCCGCCAAGGACGGATGTATTGGGCTATTGGCGCAAATAATATGGCAACACCGTATTTCCATTCTCTGGACTACATCCTGCTGGAAGTCTCATTGAACCATTGTCTTGCTACAAGAGATATCCAGCTGCAGTTTGAGAATAAATTCTAAAGAAGATGGAAGAAAATAAAAACCAGGAAATTTTTTGAAAATGCTGATGTCATGAGGAAGTTGCAAATGCTGATCCAATGCCTTACACGAGAATTCTTAGAGAATTAATTATTAATTCTAAACACTAATTCTAATCCTTCTCCCCCCTTCCAGAAAACCTATAAACTAATTCTAATCCTTTTAACCCCCCTTCCCAAAATCTATAATTGCCTTTCGGCGTCAGGGGTAGAAGAGTTTTTTGGAGACGGCCCTCTTATGTGCTGAGTATATTGTGGAATTTGTCACGTCTTTTATTTCAATGGTCCATCATTTTTGTGGTCAGCCTGTGGTTGAGCTTCCGGTAAATTGGCGCGAGACGAAGCTGTGTTGATTCTCAATCATCACAAATGGAAGTGAAGTTCTGTGTATTCAGGATTCTGCATCTGGAATAGGTTGACTAATTAATGTATGTGTTAATTAGAGATCACAGTGCAGCCAGGTGAGGTTTTCCCGATACAGCACTGCAACAGGATTAGCAATCCAACAGTGAGAACTCAAGCCGCTCATAAAAAATAGAGGGTTTCCTGGGGACAAACTCAAACGAATCTATAATCTTACACAACTTATCTAACACTGCAAAGGTTAGGTAATACCTCGAAAATAAAACAAAGGAAACTCATTTTCTTATTCTTAAGATGCATGAACATTGGCTAGAAATATTTCTAATTGAACTGGTAATCTAACGTAGGACCAATCCAACTAGGAAGTCAATGCACTAATCATGGAATTACTCGGACTACTGTCACTCCAAGTATCTGATAACTACCTATTACTGTCATCAGAAGTCGTGGTTCAGGACTATTATATAATAATTATACTACTACCTGTCGTGACTTCCCATAGGCAATTATCTCGGTTCTGTAATAAAATTTCTGGTTAGGTCTAACTCTAGGCACCCTAACCGAATTTCAATTACTAAATTAGGCCTTATACTTGGCGCAGTTGGAACTTCACATGTCTAATACATTTTCTATAAATATTTTTAATACTCACTTGAGATAGCTCGCTATTAATTGTATATTAGCTCGCTATTAATTATTTAAGCATAAGTCTAGTCTTCATTGATTTTGTTTCTCAGTGAGTTGATTGTGAGTTCAAGAGTGAAGAGATGAGACTTCACGACAACATATCCAAAGTAAAGTAAGTAGTATTAATTTTCGAATGTTTATTCAGTAAAGCATATGCAAACACAATGAACTTACACACAAGTCCAACTGGGTGATAGCCGAATATTTTATAAACTGTTCACACAAGAACAAGATCCACGGCTCGATAATGAATGTGATTTAATTCAACAACAAACCGACAGACGCAAGATAAATTAAAGAAAATGTTAGTTTCCGGTTGTTTCCTAAGAGTTTCTCTAACGATCAAACTATTCTTTCCACGCGCATTCTAAAACTGAGCAACGATGCACTATTGTCTCTCGCTGATAAGAACTCTTATAAATGACTCGGTCACACACAATGATAGATTCACGTGCATAAAAATGAAAAGCGATGAACTGGGCCATTATGTGAGGCCCTAAATATCCAGATCTGCTCTGGTCCAGCAGATCGCTACTTTGTTTAGCCTTGACATTGACAACGTTTATGCAAAAATGAGATTCTTAATAAGATCATGAAACAATAATGTTCGGTAATTGAACTTGTCGATTCAACCACGGCTCAGTGGTCGATATTGATCCCATAACATTGTTTTGGCAATATTTATTCGAACAGTTGAAACGGAGTCGTGCTCCGTCAATGGGTGGAGTTATTGGCACAATATATGACCACAAATATTACCGTTATATCCGTGCCAAGATATGCGGGGTCGGTGGCATTGAGCAGATTGATACATTGGCGAGCATGACCAGTGTCAATAGTTACATCAATAGATTGATCTTGCATAGTTAATGCGTTAAGGGACTGTTCATAAATTATCTCACCATCTAGGGAGAGTGAAAAAAAAATCGACATCTGTTGACAACGGGGGAAGAGGTGACAAAAGTTGACTTCAGCTACAAATTTTTATCCACAATTTGAATTGTGTGAATTTGAAAATAAAAAACCATTTCAAAACTACTTTCTTTTTAAGTATGTCGCTTTCTCGCATGGTCGTGTGGTTAGAACGCTGTCCACAGACCCTTGAGGTCCCGAGTTAAATCCACGGTTGGGACAGGATTTTTTCTTTCGGGGGTGCAATCAAAATCCTTCCTGTACATGTCGCAGCGTCTGCTATCCTAAGATAGAAAACCTCCCTGCACTTCTTCGCAGGAAAACATGCAGAAACGAAAGTAAAAGTAAAAGGAAACAATTTTTACGGGACGTGGAGAGAGATGTTGACATAATTAAGCCGGTAAATGGAGTGGGGGTCTGGATTCTTCACAAGTTGTTGACAAGGGGCTGGTCAAAAATTGGCAAAAAAAAGTGTAGAAAAATTTCTAATGAATGAATCATGGTCGATTGTGTGAGGTTGGTCTAAAGATCGGAACAGCCAGTAAAGAGAAACATAATAGATATAGGTCTACGAAGAGACTCACAAATAAGCATCGAACCGGAACTGTCGGCCGATACACTCTGATTCTTGAGACTGGGATCGGTGCACTTATAGTCGTGTCCAGAGTGCGCTAAAGATAACCCGCTCTCATAACCAATGATGATCCAACATCATTATCTGCTACATTTATAATTAAAAACTACAAGGGGTCTGTCTCGGTGTAAAGAGGCGTCAATCTAATACATAACACAGATCGTGGACGCGGAAGTAGAAAAATAGATTCAATAAATTAAGTGTCATGACAAGTGGTGTAGGCAATCGTGCTTTCCACAGTTCTCTATCTTTTGTGTTAAATTTAGATGGGAAAAACTTGTACAAAATAGATCTTTATGGCGTTGTACAATCAAAAAGAGCGCGTCATCAGGTGAAAAGAAGAGAAATACAGCTCAAAAGCGGAGAGCAGATAGAAAGTCACGGATAGATCAAGATCCGCTATAGCCGTCATTCCATGTCCGAACTGTCCACTGACATTTACAGCTCGAATAGGGCTCATTAGCCATTTTATTAATTAACTTACATTAGCAACCTACGAACCCATAATCAAGGACATAACTCTAATTGAATTTTCATAAGTGGATATAACAAATGGTCATTATCACTTGTGATGGATGAACTACAACAGGTTTAGATGTTGACATTTTCTCATGACACAGTGACAATCCATTCAACAACATCGCGCTCTCTCTCTCTCTCTCTCTCTCTCTGTGTCTTTCTTCTCCCCTTGTTCTTTCTGGTAATTACTAAATGTTCAAGGTGTGCTCTTCTCAACACATGCCCTAAAAATCTTGATTGGCTGCTTCTAATTTTTACTATAATTTGTCTTTTTACTCCAGCATCTCTGAAAACTTCTACATTAGTTTTCTAGGCTTTCATGGAATTTTAATTCTTCTTCTCATAAACCACATCTTAGTAATAGCCAGCACACCTTCAGCTTTTTTGGTTGCCGTCCATGTTTCACATCTACCAAAAATAATTGGGTCGGTATAATATCATAGCACTCGAACACATCTAAGCATTTCAATATCGGAATGTTTCTGACAGGTCCGTAGATAAGGGGATGTTTTAGTGTTCAACCCCCCCCCCCCCTTCCCTCTTAGTAAATCTAATATTACTTTTTGCATCATGAAATTAACTAAATGGTCCGCCCGTGTGTTGCCGGGGCCCGAAAGGGGAGCAAAGAATAGCAACACTGTTTACCTTCCACGCATGTCGTAAAAGGCGACTAAGGAGGTTATGGGATGGAGTTGGCTGTCCCATCCCATATAGGGTCAGTGACCAAAAGCCATGCTGAAGTCAGATGTGTCAGGTCGAAAGGCGCATATATCGCAGCAATGCTGTAAACCATGACACAGCGCATTCCGTTCTGCGGACTACATCCTGCTAATCTGCAGGAGTCTGAGAACGAACGCAGAAGAAGAAGAACTAAATGGTCGATTTAAAAAAAAACCCTCCCGTAGCGATTTTTTTTACAAAAACGTACTCAAAATCCCGCCAAACTGTGAAATTTACACACTAACACGGACGAGTGATATTTTTTATGTAGTCATCCCCCTCTCCCTAAGGTAATCATATCTACGCCCCTGGTTTTCGGACACTGCGGTTTCATCTCTTACAACTCGCGTAATGTTTCTCATTTGTTAAAACAAATACTGATTTCGATTGTGCTATACTTGTTGTATCTCAACGAAGCACCGGCCATCCGACGTTAAAATGGTGACACGATACTTGACTTTATCCACGTGATTTAATTTTGTATCATTAATATTAAAACTGTCCG
This sequence comes from Meghimatium bilineatum, assembly GCA_034231615.1. Taxonomy (NCBI): domain Eukaryota; kingdom Metazoa; phylum Mollusca; class Gastropoda; order Stylommatophora; family Philomycidae; genus Meghimatium; species Meghimatium bilineatum. The sequence continues at coordinate 1,958,515 of CM067322.1, read as the reverse complement.
GCTCTGTGGCGACCTGATACGGTGGTCATGTCTAACAGGGCTTGTAGTTCTTGTTCCCTCCCTTCAATCAGTATCGTATCATCAGCATATCTCAGATTGTAATCTCAAACTACTATTGTAACGAGAATGCTGTTTTTGAGCAATTATTGTGTTCCCTTACTTGCGTGGAGGGATTTTGTAGCTGTGAGATAAAGGCAACATCTTGCTGTCGCCACGTCATGTACAGGGTGAGCTTTTTGTTTTTTGTTTTTAATTTACCCTCAGTCAGAATAAACTCAGTCCTTCAATCATCAATCAATAAGCCCGTAACCCTTCATGGTCGTAGGGGTACCACATTGGATGCTTCAGAACACAGAGTCCTCCAGCGAATTCTATCCTCAGCGATGCGGATGAGTTTGGAAATATCGTATCCTGTCCATTCCTTTATGTTGCCTGTCCATATCTTTATTTGTCCTCATCTGCTTCTTCCACCCTCGACAGTTCCCTGCAGTATTGTTTTTGACAAGGAATAATGTCTGCATACATGTCCAAATCATGCTAGTTTTCGTCGTTTCACTATTGAAAGCAATGGTTCTTGAACACTAGCATACATTTCTACTTTGTTTCTTACGTACACATTGGTCGTATGTTCCCTATAGGAAAGTCGTAGAATTCGTCTGTAGCATTTGTATTCGAAAGCTTATAATCATCTCTCGGACATGTATGCAGGCACGATTCCTTGTCAAAAACAATACTGCAGGGAACTGTCGAGGGTGGAAGAAGCAGAGGGGTAATTAAAGGTTTGGACAGACAACATCAAGGAATGGACAGGGCAAGATATTTCCACACTCATCCGCATCGCTGAGGATAGAATTCGCTGGAGGACTATGTGTGTTGAAGCATTCAATGTGGTACCCCTACGACCCTGAAGGGTTACGGGTTTATTGATTGATTGATTGAATAATCTCTCCATGTCCACAGTGGGTGTCCAACTCTCACAACCATGCAGCACAACAGAAAGCACCAGCGACTTGTACAGCTTGACTTTCACTCCAACACCGATGTTGCTTTTCCAAATCACCGTTAGTCTTGACAAGGACGCTGGAGCCATCTACAACCTTATTTTTAGTTCTGCTTTGCATTTTCCATCGCTGCATATACTGGATCCGAGGTATTTGAAGGTATTCACCTCTTCAAAATTATGTCCATTCATCATGATGTTAGTCTGATTTTTTGTGTCTCTGCTGTTTACCAAGATTTTGCTCTTTTCTGTATTGATTTCCATTCTGTACTTGCTGGTAACTTTTTCCAGCTTTGCTGTTAACTCTTGCAATGCTTGTTCTGCCTCAAGTCCTTACCGGGGATCGAACCCTGGACCTCACTGAAGTGAAACTAACGCTCTAACCTCCCGGTAATGCGTCACACACATCTTAAATAGAGGTTACATATCTTATTGGAATCGTCATCCCTTGCAGAGAATCCACGATGAAGACACACCATATGGTTGTCAGGCGTGGACAATGACATCAGCAATGGAAAAGAAAATATTGGAATTCGAAATGTAATGTTGTAGAAAGGTCCTAAGAATATTATGGACAGAAAGACGAACCAACCGTATATATCCGCAAAGATCCGAACATAGAAGATGCTCCTTAAAACTATTTAAAGAAAAAACGCAAACATACACGTTTCGGACATATACAAAGACACACCATATGGATTTACACAAAAAAATCAGGGGGGGGGGTTCCAGAAAAGACAACAGGGGCAAATCAAGACTACAGTGGACACAAAATATCGAAGACATTCTGAACATGATATTGGAAGAGGTTGGGCAGCGCACAGAACAGAGAGGCGTACAGAGTGCGGGTGAAAACAACGTTCTGTAAAGAACATATCACATAGATAGACAGACAGACAGACCGACAGATAGATGGAAAGGGAGGGGCAACATAAAAAACGATATCAAACTACATAATAATATAGTGCAGGGTAGACAACAAGTTAAAAATAAAACACGGCGTTGGTTTCTTGGTCCATTCAAATAAAGTTGGATACATTACAGACATCGAATATATTTCAGAAAAGATAATACGGATACAACTGATACAGAAAGAAAGAACAATTACATGAACCGAAATATACGCACATTGCAACGGTAACAACACAATAGTAGAAGAAACTACTGAAGTTTTCGAAAGCCTATCAGATGTCATAAACAAGATTAACAAGACGAGATAGGCCTATACACAATTGGTGATTTCAACGGGAGAATAGGGAGGAAAAGAGTGCAATGTGAACATTGTTTAGACAATTTCGGGAAGACAACAATAGAACGAAAAAATAACAAGACTTGATTGATTAATATGTCTTTAACATGGACTGCTATTAACAAATTTTTTTTTTTACCAACACAGACAGAACCACATACAAACATGATATAAATGGGACAACTTACTACAATAATTCCAAATGGATTTCATTCTCGTTAGACAAAGGAGACATATTCCTGATGCAAGAGTTTTCCCGAACATACGAGAGATGTAAATACATATCATAAACCTGTTATATAAACCGAGAAATGAGAACAAACAAGAACAACAAAAAAGTAAAGAAACAAGACAATGGCAGGACAAAGTTCTAAAATTGAAACTTTAGTAGAAGTAATACAAATGATGAACTGTATAAAAAAAATGACTCCAGTTTTTCAAAACTGACCAAAGGAAACTGATAACATCCATGGGCCATTAAAAAACAAACGCAATGACAAAACACCTACACAATATATGCGGCACAAGACGTTCCAAGAGAGACAAGAAAATATCGTGGAATGTGGAGATAAAAAAGCAACAAAAACAACTGTACAATAGAAGAAAAAAATCAATGGTTCGAGAAATGGTTGAAATCCAAACATCAGGACAACTATCTCAATATTTACTAACTAGAAAAAAATGTCAATTTGGTAATCAAAGAAGCAAATGCTAATTCATGAAAAATTTATTTACAGACAATCAAGTCACATGAAATTCCGTAACATCTGACAGTTTTGTTAAACGTACCAGTCTTAGGGCAAGATACGCTTCTTTCAACTGGGGTATTACTACAATTTAGTTAGGCCTATATCAGTGATTTACAAACATTTTAAAAAATACTGTAGGTTGAGGCTTTGGTAATCCAGCCTGAACATATTTGTATAAGACAGTTGACATTAATAAACAGCACACAATTTATGTCAGCAATAACATTATAAACCTCGTTGTCAAGGTGATCTCTCACAACTTTTGAGAAAATGGCGACCAATTTGAGATGAAATAACGTGCAAGTTTCACTATTTCATCACAACATATAGAATGAAAAATATACATGAGAAATGTAGGCCTACATGTTCAATATTCTGTGTGTACTAAACTACATGTTCAATATTCTGTGTGCACTAAACTACATGTTCAATATTCTGTGTGCACTAAACTAAATTCTAATTGTAGGCCTAAGATGATAGTCTGACAGAAATAAACCACTCTGGTTATTTGCTCGGAACAAGTCAATCCGACATTGTAAAATTGTTACTATAATTATAATTCGTAAGCCTTTGCGATATCTACTTTTGCTAAAATGCTGTACACGCCTACCCACCCACGAGAAACATGACTCAGTGTTTGTCAACACTCCTGTACGGCAATATGCCACCTACTCAAAACATCGCGGCCAAATTTTCATTCACAATTTGGTAATTTTGGTTATTAATGAACTAACAAACACAGTTACACTTCGGGAAAAACTCATCATCATATGTACTCTTTTTTTCAGTTGGGGGGGGGGGGGTTAATAATTTGTCGTATTTTAAGTACGGGGGAAGGTGCGAGAATACTTGGCAGTTGTTGACAAAGTGATGAGTAATAGGGGGTTCGAAAGAGGTAAAACAGGCGTAATTATTGACAGTTTCTTACTGGTGCACATCCGGTTGTATCTGTGTGTCTCACCAATGACTCACTAGACAAACAAACCATGCAACAGAAAACCTTAGTAGATGACATGCCATTATATTGAGGTTATCTTCTTATAGAAGCTTCAAGGCATGTCATCTATACAATCCCGTAGTCATAACCTTCGATAACAGTTACCATGTTGTTCCGGTAGTCCGACGTTATGCTTGAACTAGTTACGGGCACGGCGCCGGTGGGCGGAACAACAACGAAACCTGTCCAAGGGCCAGAGTTGTACCCTGATGTCGACGTCTGTTTCGGCAGCATTAGACTCGAAACACCATCGAGTGGGATGGCTGCTGGAACTGAGGGCGGAGCACTTATGGGAATGCCCCACATGCTGTGAGGCCAGTTTCTAATCACGAATCAAGTTTCTTACTGGTTCGGTGGGTACCCCCTCTAACAAACAAAAAATTGTTAACCGAACCGTAAGCAAATCCCAAAATAAACAAGATAATTATTTTCCGTTTTTAGGCAACTTGCCACCCCCGTATTTGTCTCGTATCTACGGCCCCACTTGTCTTAACCACAGCCCCATTTGTCGTAACCACAGTCCCTTATTTATCTCGCATCTACGGCCTCACTTGTCTTACCAAAAACCGTCATGATCTAAGTAGGATATATTTTTAACCCATTTCATATAAGATAAGCTTTGAATGTTAAGGCCGTTGTTCAACCTTGGTGGACTAATTAAGGTCATAGTGAGTAGTATTATACCAGCATAATGACACGTGGTTCCGTTGGTTCCGTCAAGGTCATGGTCACCGGAACACCCAACGGAGCACCAAGGAGGGGTAATGGAAAATGTCCGGTGAAAAACCACCCTCCGCATCTGTGTGATGGGTGGGGGTTGCATCAGCCACACTGGAACTGGTCGCAGGAACAAATCAAGGTCAACGGAACACACAACGGAATAGGTCACCCAACCAACAGAACACACAAGAAGGAGATAATGGAAAATGTCTGGTGAAAATTGACCTCCCCATCTGTGTGAAGGTGCATCAGCCACTCATCAAGTTCAAAGTCAAACAATGAATGCAGTCAAGACAGTAGTCAATCACGTAAAAGGGGAGCTAATTGATTGAAAATATCTGGCCAATGGTAAAAAAAAAGTACTCATTCCCTATGTATATGTCTGAGGTACCAATCAGCAATGCATCAAGACCAATGGCAAACACTCCCTGGTGCCACGGTCCATTAACAAGGCAGTTGGTACAAGGAGAGGTAAACTACAGCGACATTTTCCACTGAGATATTTAGATCTGCAACAAACTAGCGGTTGGTTGCTGATCCAGCGGTCCATGCCCTTTGACCCACTGCCATTAAAATGGCATTATAATAAAAATGGAATTATATTGCTGGGAAGTCTATGGATTTTCGTCCCACCAGGAACCAGAAATAGAGAATAACTCACACCACCAGGAGGGTAGGTTTCAACCTATGCACTGTTCCGAGCCACTGTAGCCAAGATAGGGTTCACTGTGCCAATTCTCCGTCACCAATTGACTACTGGTTATGCTGAACTTCTCTATTGCTCCAGGCATGCAACCAAATGCTCATGTCAAAAGGATTGTCGCGTCCTGTGTCACTGTGATGGGCCTCAGCCATAGGAAAAAATAGTGCTGCCAGTTTCCTCCTCGGTGCTGCACAGTGCATATCTGACTCCCTCCCAACCACAGAGGGTGCATACATATATAACAATAATAAAGAATAAAACACATTGCAACAACAAAATAAAAGCATGAGAAGCATAATTGTATAGATGACATGCCATGAAGCTTCTATAAGAAGATAACCTCAATATAACGGCATGTCATCTACTAAGGTTTTCTGTTGCTTGGGTTGGTGTGTCTATTGAGCCATTAGTGATACCCACAGATGTAACCGCATGCGTGCACCAAACTGGTCAAACAAACAGCTCATGCATTATCTATCTTGTGTAGGTGAAAGTCAGGCTAAAAGTTCATATTTCCAACTCTTGCATTGTCATGGAATTTTAAAGCGAAATTTACAGTCTAGAGATCGCGCTATCTCAGCCAAAGCACATCACCACGTACGCAGAAGCTACATATCACACTGATATTGCTCCTTGAGTAGGATGAATGAATTACTGGAATCTAAAAATAACATTCACTCATCACTCAACCATTATCACATGGACATAAAACAGAAGAGAGGTACAGCAGGCTAGACCTGGATGAAACCAGTATGTTACTGACCCAGCTCAGTGGACCTCTAACATAGAATCTAGATTTCAGCTGGACCATGTAGAGAGTGACCCCAACTCATTAATCATAGCCTTCACCCATACCTATCTGTGAACTTTCATTAAATCAAGGCACCTCTTACCCTATCACCAAAAATAAAATATACTTTTCTGTCTGTTGATTGATTTCCAGTTAGCGTATTCTGCTTGTGTTTGATTATTCCTATTAACTTCTACCAGAGCCATCTGAATACTGCTACGAAATGTATAATTGTAATTTCAAATCAATGATTTTATCACACCTATGTAACAAGGTTTGTTGTTTTTAGTGAAATAATGTCACATCTTTCCCTTCTATGTGCATTTGAACCGCTCGACAATAGCTGCTTTGACGTCCTCATTTTAAGTTGTGAAGAAATTAACATCGTTGTGTTTAAGAAACAAGAAATATTTTATTAGTAAATTCTGAACCTTTGTCAGTTTGAAAATGTATGAATTGAAAAGTTTCCGTTGTTCGAAAATATCACTCACTGCTTCGACTAAAGTTTTCCAGTTTTGTTCTTGATCAGTACAGCCCAGGCGAAATTACTAAACACATCTATACATGTCACCAAATACAAGTGCACATTGTTGTATTTCCTTAACTGTGTTAAGTCAATTAAATCAGCCTGAAACTGTTGGTCTGCCTCCTGCTATGATGGCCTCTTAAAATGAAGATGAATAGGTTTATGTAAAGAACAAGTATCCTAATGACTTAGCCAGTCTTGTTTTAAGTTTGGCCGTACGTTGCCAGCCACTAACTCCTCCATATGCACCAGCTGTCCTAGGGTTGTAGTACTGGTCCAACATTCACCATAACACTTGATAATTTCCTCTGTGATAGGGTCTACAGCGTATACAAATACTGTAAGACCTTTTGAACTAAAATCGTTTTCCCACACCCGGTTGGCCTCGCAATCATAGCTGTAAAAGAATGTTTCCACCTCATATCCATTTCTATTAATGGCCTTTTTATACCTCTGTATATATTCAATGGGTTATATATACAGTACACATATCTGTCTACCCCGTATACAGATGGGACGATTATTCTTTCACCAATGACCAACCATTTTTCATTATTGCCTCTTGATCTTGGGTGTCCCGTTTGATGTTTTGTAGGCCTTTCTGTTGCTCCGTTGTTGGGTGTTCCATTGACCATGGCCAAACAAACGGAATTACGTCTCATATGCTGGTATAATACTACGAATGTGTATAAATATGTAAAATAAAACTTTGGGTCATGAATAAAATGACGATTAAAAACCATTTACAGTTAGAGAAAAAAAAACTGGGAAACAAATACGTCAGACCATTCCCTTGGCAGAACTTGCACCAACCAACTACCAAACAAAATTGCTAAATAAAACAGCCAACAATGGAACACTACCAACAATCATAAACTCTGAAATCATAAAGTTACCTATCATTTGCAATTAAGATTTACATTGATGGATCAGCTTTCAAGACCACATGTTTTTCAGGTTATGGCATCCATATATAGTACCATGATGGATTTGCCTATGAGTTCTGACTTTTATGGTGAAAATTGCGCACATTATGAAGCAATTAGACTTACGTAAAACACAGGTTTATATATCGCTTCAATGAGATACGACAGACTATAACTAAAACTAGTAGTGATGCGCACACAAGAAATCATACGAATTACAATACACAACTTATATTCAACGTTTCAACCAAAAGGTCTTTATCAAGACACAAACACAACATCAAAAGACGAAGAATGGAAAAATTATCACAACAAACAAATGTATCCAATGGAAATATGGAAATGAGATGCCGGAAGGTCAGAAAGGACATAAAAAAATGTCAATATATGTGGAAACGAAACGAACAAAAGGATGAGTAAATGATGGATCAAAAAGAATAAAGACAAAGACCACACCAACCCAGTTCTAGACATAAGAGTGGTTGGAATTGAGTCCAAAAGGCTTGAGTGTACTCAATTAAAAAATGAGATGATTTTCTAGAGCATACCTAGATCTATCATCGGTGGTGCAAGATCTGATGGCGGTGACCTGAATATCAAAAGCACCATGATGACCATCGCTGTTGAAGTGGGTGGCCATTGGAGTGGGTGTTCTGTGCTTGATGGCATGAAGATGGTTACAAAAGCGATCGCTCAATCGTAGGCCGGTTTCCCTGATGTACTGTTTGCCACAGTGTTTACATATGATCACGTAAATGACATTACGGGATTCACATGTAAAGGCCTCATCGATGGAGAAAGTGGCCTTGGGAAATGAAATGGAACGCAAATGAAATGTTGTGTCTCATTGAAGCGATATATAAACCTGTGTTTTACGTAAGTCTAATTATTGTTACGTTTCAGGCAGTTACCTTGTATTGATTGTCACATTATGAAGCAGAGGCTGAGGTCAGCAAGACAGCCATTGAGTTAGTGCAATAATATGTACTGGTGCTCACTGCAGCTAAACTGAAATCCAACAGACAAAGCTTGGAACAGGGTAATGGTGTTTTGCTAATCACTGGAAACACACACAAATCTACGTTTCGACCAAAATGTCTTTATCAGGACAACAAAAACAAAAAGCGCGAGTAAGAACGGTACTATTGATGTAAAGTTTACCACCAGGGCATACAACCACACTTGGAATGTGGGTCTACTACATGGTGTCCAGCATCAAACACTACATTATATGAGCTAGATAAGGTGCAAAACCAGGCACTTGGGATCATCACAGGAGCAATAAAAACAATACCAATAGTAGAGATGGAGAAAATGGAGAGAATACAAACACTGAGTGAACGCAGCGACAAAAAAGTGCTAATACATTCAGAAAAGTTTTACTGTATGCCAAGTCATCCAATGAAAGAAAGAATTCAAAACTTACCAATTGCAATGGGCGTACGGAAAAAAAGTAAATTTATCCATCTGGCCAAACGACTCGGTAGAAAAATCTCAGACTTGTCGGAAGTTGACAACTCCCTAAAGTCTATACCAGAACAAACGCCTTGGAGAGAGGATAGTGGTTCCACTATTAATATCCAAACTGTGATGAAAGGAATTTTAAGTGAGAATGAACAGAATAGTGTACAACATAAGAAAGTTACTCTCAGTTTACTGGATGAAGAATACCCACATGAAATATGGATCAGAGTCTATACAGATGGGTCAGCAGAGAATGCAGTGAAAAAATGGAAGAGCAGGAAAATATATATATATAAAATAACAAATTCTTTCCAGAACACTGTCTTCATCGTAGATATTCCGTCCCTGACCAGCATTCCTGCATTGACCAGAGGCATGTGCATACATTCTTCTATATTGCTGGACCAGCATCTTCTTGGTCTTCCTCTTCTCTTTCCTGGTTCTCTGCACTCAAGAATCAGTCTTTCCATGTCATCGTGTCTCTTTACATGTCCAACAATTGATATCTTCCTTCTTATGATTGTATTTAGAAGCCAAACTTCATTTATTTAGAAGGCAAACTTCATTTATTTAGAAGGCAAACTTCATTTATTTAGAAGCCAAACTTCATTTATTTAGAAGCCAAACTTCATTTATTTAGAAGCCAAACTTCATTTATTTAGAAGCCATTCATTTATTTTCAGTATTTTAAAAACTTATGTGTTTTTCTATTTCTCTGTCCATGATTTTCATAAAATCTTTCTGTAGAACTTTACTTCTTCTTTCGTATATATATACATAGGGAGCCGCGTTAGCGCACTGGCTTCGCATATGAGTGGTCCTTGGTTCATTCCCCAGTTGAGGCAGAAATGTTTTCAGATCGCAACGGCTCCCAGGTCGACCCAGCCTTAAATGGGTACCGGATTAAACCGGGAAGTAAAGACTGCGAGGGAGAGGAGATGGCTACCGCCCTCATTTGCAGAGCCTGTGAAATGTGAGATCGCTAACATCTCACACCCCTACGCCATTAATAAATGCTATGGGTTACTTTATTTACTTTACTATATGTATAGGGCCAATATTACAATTGAATTCCTTTATAACAACTTGGTCAGGACAAAATAACTATGTAATAATAAAAAATTTGCTATATACAGTACAAACAATAAAGAATAAATATAGGGAAATGTGTTATAAAAGGATGTAGTACAGAGCGATTCCACTATATATATATATGAATGAGAATATACATACTATTCAAGAACTTCACAGAATAGCTTTGAATAGACGGAATTTGAGAGATCTGACCTCTGCCCTAAGCGCTAATTTCAGCACCTAAGGAAAATTAATGAATATATATATATATATATATATATATATATATAAATACGTATATATATACATACATCTTCTTCTTTTAATCTTTAGGGGTGTCGAGGGAGATACAATGTTCTTGCTTTTCTGGCAGCTTCAGATAATGTTATTTGGTGTTCGTGTAATGTCTCTTTGATGTTGTGTGTATATATATATCTACATGACATGCCTTGGAACTGGTTTGGAATGCATGCCTACCTGAATTAATTTTTTTGATTAGTTCCCTTGGTATATGTTTGTAAATTGAATGTTCATTATTAAATAATTTAAATAGTAAATTATTTTAGGGTTAAAATAGCTGTGTTTTATATAACTAACCCAAACAAATTAATATTTAAATTAATAAATAATAAACTTACAAACACAGCCAAGGGAAATAATCAAAATAAAAAATTACGGTAAGCACATATTCCAAACAAGTTCCCGTGTCCTTTACTAAAAGTTGTCCTCCCTGCAAGCCTCTAAGTTCTGCGTAAGCTGCCTATTCTAGTGTTATATTCAAAAGGTCTTCGATAACCTGTGTCCATCTTAGTCAGAAGCCTGTTGCTACTGATATATATATACATACACTATTTTAAAAAAAGGAATGTTTTTGCAGCTACCATAAAAGATATTTGCTGATTTGACATCATTCAACCTATTGACCACCTGGTCATTAACTGCTCGCAGTTACCTAAATTGTTCTCACTTCATGAAAGAGTTCATGGTCAAACATTTTTTGAAATAACTCCTGACAAGTTCATTAGAATCCAGTGAAACGTACTGAACACAAAACTATCTGACCATATTATTGAAAACCTATAAAAAATTGACTGTCCTCGAATAAATTCAGTTCAAAATTCAATGCGCAAGTATGATTTATCTCTCTACAGAAAAAGGATATCATTGGACACTTACAGATTGTACAATGTTTAATGTACCAATTTAATGTGCTTAGAAGCAGCATTAGCCGTTTCCTTTCGAGATGATTTCAACTAATTGGCTCAGTGGCAGACTGCAATGAAGTGGAAGATCCAGAGTCACAGCTCCTGCCAAAGACCACTGCAAAACTACAGGAATCAATTGCATCTGCGGCCTCAACATTCCATTCAATGCCAGCAGCTCATCGAATTTCAGATGAAATGGTCAGGAACCGGCTGCATCTTTGCTAGAATACTCTACAGAGGTCCTGTTCTTACGGATCAGCATCACCAGAACCGACTGCAGTGGGTGAATCAGCATCGTCAATGGACCGTTGGGAATGACTGGAGACAGATTTGGTTTGGTGATTAATCATTTTATTTGCTCCAGCAGCATGATAGATGGAGAAGAGTTTACTGCAGAGTCTGTAAGTGCCACACCCAGAACACTGTTGATGAGGCTCCTGCACGTGGTGGTGGAGGTGTACAGATGTGGTGGAGGGGGCGATCAACGTCATGAAAAGAAGTGACATGATGCAAATTTAAGTTGGATTGCAGAACAATACGTTGATGAAATTGTTCACCCTAGCATCCTTCCAATTCTGGCTGCACGACAGTCGATTTTTCAGCAGGATAACGCTTGACCTCATGTGGTACAACCCACCACCCAGTTATTTGTTGACAATAATGTTCAGACAATTCCGTGGCCAGCCATGTCATCAAACATCAATCCCATAGAACACTTATGGAATGAACTCGACAGATAACTCCGCCAGCGAGACATGACTTTCGCCAATCTCCGACAGTTGTCTCTTGCACTATGGGAAGAGTGGGCTGCTACCACACAATAGATCCAACGGCTAATCAGATCCATGTCACAGAGATGTCATTCTCTGATAGAGACCAGAGGAGGACATACACCATGCTGAAACGGTGGCCTCAGTCGCAAACAATAAAAGTCCAAAACAAATTTATTGAGCATCATTCTATTAGTATGAAAGGTTCTTCATGACAAGGTTGAAAAGTGAATTCCATAAAATAAAATTGTGGCACACGTTTGAAATTTGGTGTCCATTAGCACTGCAATAATGTTGCATTTCTTTTATTTTAACAGCATATAAAATGGAAAATATCTTGATAGGAGTTAATTTAAAGAGAGAGAGTGCTCGAATATAGATATTAATAATGTTCCATCTTCGTCCACGAATTATGATCTGTACTCCTTGCAACTCCCTATCTCCATTATCCCACAGTGTCAGGTCGAGCAGACAGTGTGGCATACCACATTATACGAGGATCGCCTCACAGTGATGTGTGGAACTTGTCGGGTTAACATAGAGCCGATGTGTTGGCTGGTAAAGCTTTGGTGAACGGCACCGAGATAAGAAGAGACAGGATTGAATTGATTAGAGCAGTCATGGATACGTTACGAGAAGATGAGGAGGAAGTCGAATGTGACAGTGTACATATTCAGAGAATAGTAGAAATGGGAGTAACTAGAGACGATGGGAGAAAGTGCTCCCTCTTAGGAAAGATCAGAGGAACGCGTAATCAGCAACTGACTGGGACACTGAGCTTATACACTTTTAGATGGCTGACAGAATGGCAAGCAGAGCATATATGGGAATGCCCCCAGTGCTGTGACGCTTGTTCCTAATTAAGGATCAAGAGAGTGCTTGCTGGCATCAGAGAAAGACAATACATAATTTGAAAAAATCATAAGCAGAAAGATGGAGCACATTATGACAACAGGCCAAATTGTAAAAGCAGATGGGCAGGGAAAGATAGATATACTGTGGGGGTGGGGGAAGAGAACATCTGTATCAGATTTAATTGGTAGTACACAAGATAGAAAGTTGCGTACAGGCATGGTAACAAATGCCACACTACATGGACTACAAGATATAAATAACCAAATGGTCGGAGGGTGTCCGACAAAGTGGAGGGTGCCGCAGTAACCAAAGTAACAAATAGTAATGCAAAATTAGATAAACTAGTCCGCCGAAGACGGATGTGTTGGGCCATTGGCGCAAATAAAACGGCAACACAACGCATTTCCATTCTCTGGACTACATTCAACTGGAAATCTTGTAGGACCATTGTCCTACTACAAGAGAAATCCAGTGGGAGTTTGAGAATGAACGCTGAAGAAGAAGATAAACAAGTTACTGGGAATACCTAACTATGAACAAATTTAGATGAAAAGGTATATAAAAAACATGCAATAAAACAAAACAGGATAATTTTCTACATTGCGGTCCTATTGGGACCTTTTTCAAGAAACACAAAAAAACACCAAACCGTAAATATAGTTTTCTAGCAGTTCATATAATTACGGTTTGGTGTTTTTTGTAGTTGTTTGTGTTTCTTGAAAAAGGTCCCAATAGGACCGCAATGTAGAAAATTATCCTGTTTTGTTTTATTGCATGTTTTTTATATACTTTTTCATCTAAATTTGTTCATAGTTAGGTATTCCCAGTAACTTGTTTATCTAATTTTGCATGACTATAGGGACTACAAGACATGGTTGATAATACACAAGACATAAGGTTGTGGGTACATATGATATTAAATGTTGCATGGCATGGACTACAAAAAGTGATTGGCAGATTCACCACAGCCAAGAAATTATTGGCAATACACGAAACCGAACGATATGGATAGACGTGATAACCGATATTACACGATACAAACTATAAAATAAACAGGGGATAAGATCGTAAATCGCTATTGGTTCAAGCGAGCTGATGATAGTCCCAACAAACACAAAAAAATCAAAAATGGAATGGAAGAATGACATCGAGGATTAGAACTGTTTTTTTTATTAATTTCTTTTCATTTTCAATTTCATTTTTTGTCACCATTTTCCTGTCTAAAGATGGAATTTAAACAGTGGAGAAAAGGATTTAGTGAGTGGCAGTACATGCAGTCCTGCCCATCCAGTTAATAGAACCAGAGTTATTGAACATGTATAGTTAGTCATCAGAACATTATTATGGCACTCCGGACAAGTCCATAGGTGCTCTGATCTCATCTTCAGTATGTCCTTCCTTTGTGGTAACTAGCTGTTCTGGTTCTGTGTTGATTGATAAATCTACTTTTGATTATTGTATGCGTCTCGTTTCTTGCAACACCATGCTTCACTCCAAGGTCCTGCATTCTAGCATTAGACACAGAATAAGCAGTCTCCAGACTGACTAACTTGATGAGATCAGGTGACAGTGGGGTGAGATGAACAGATTACACCCACCAGTCTCCAAAATGACTAACTTGATGAGATCAGGTGACAGTGGGGTGAGATGATCAGATTACACCCACCAGTCTCTAGACTGACTAACTTGATGAGATCAGGTGACAGTGGGGTGAGATGATCAGATTACACCCACCAGTCTCCAGACTGACTAACTTGATGAGATCAGGTGACAGTGGGGTGAGATGATCAGATTACACCCACCAGTCTCCAGACTAACTAACCTGATGATGGCAAAAATAAACTACCCATGAATTTCTATATCATTAATTTAATAATTAATATATAATTCTAAAATATATTAAACAAACTACAAGAGTTGAGTGCCTGCTTGTATGTCTGTCATTCTGTTTTATCCTCTCGTACTGCAAGTCCACGTATCGTTAGATCATACACCACTTCTTCACATTTTTTAACATCATATTTCAAGCCATCAAATCTTTTACGTAAGGCATCATTCTTTAAGTTGAGCAGCCTGCGAATGCACAAGAGAGATCAGTGAAAATTGACATACTGTGATAAAAATTTTCTGTATATCTGGTGTAAAATGGCAGGATCACAACCCTGAAACAGAGAGCCCCAAAAAGTCTGAGAAGGAAAGCATCCAAGCATTGTTGATCAGGTCTCAACTTCAATGGGCCCATCATGTCGTTTGCATACCAGATGAATGTCTTCCAAAAATACTATTCTATGGTGAGCTGTGTGCAGGTAAGCGTTCCAGTTGAGGCAAAAAGAAATGTTTCAAAAAATACTTGAAGACAATTCTTAAACACTGAAAAATTGACCCAAGCTCTTGGGAAACCATAGCTCTTGGGAAACCATAGCTCTTGGGAAACCATAGCTCTTGGGAAACCATAGCTCTTGACCGTCAATCCTGGAATGGTAAGACAAGTACAGGTATTACCGCAGAAGATGGACCTATCAGGCCATTTGCGCAAATAAAATGGTGGCACAACACATTTCCATTTTCCAGCTGGAAATCTAGTAGGACAATTTGTCTTGCTACGAGAGATAACCAGTGGGAGTTTGAGAATGAACGTTGAAGGAGAAGAGGAACAGAGTTGAACACTGCAGGCAATTCAAAAGAGATAATGAAAGGAGATACCAAGACTGCTTGCCCTCATATCAAGAGCTATAACATCTCTGTTCTCACTGAAAGGAGAAGTAAGTTTTGAAGAAAATTGAACGTCACAACAAACCTTTGGCAGCTCGGAAACCACAGCTGTTAGAAGCGATCGACAAACTGCTATGTAAGCTGCCATTACTGTTAGTCACGTCAAGGCTAAATTTAGCATAAAATGATCATGTGAAAACAATGAAGAAACATAAATTTAATCACTGTGTCGAAATTGGGCATAAACAATCATTTTGGAAATGAATTGATAGCTGGCAGTTTCCGCCAGTTTTTGATAGATTGGGTTAAATGGCCAAGCCATTTCAGTTTCTCAATATATTTGATCACAGATATTGTTCTAACAGTTCTTGTAATCTCTTCATTCCTCACATGATCTCTTCTTGTTCTGTCTATGCCGAGTGGCATAGGCGATCATGCTTCTTCACAACTCTCTGTCTCTTGTGTTGTTAATTGTTAATAAGTTCAGTTGGTGACTTCTTTTTGTGCCACAGTGACAACCCATCCACAAATTTCTCTCTTTGTCTTCCTGTCTCTTCTCTCATTGATCTTTCCGGTGGTTGCTAAATGTTCAAGTTGTACTTTTCTTATCACATGCCCTAAAAATATTGATTGTCCGTTTCTAATTTTTGCTATAATTTGTAGTTCACTCCAGCATCTCTGAGAAAATTCGACATTATTTTTCTTGGCTGTCCATGGAATTTTCATCATTATTTTAACCTTTAGGGCTTTCTATTAAAAATTACACAATTTTTTCCCCCTGCGCCTGTATTCTTTTTGGAAAATTTGCATTATTTATGGTGGCCGTTTGGTAAGCGTGATAACTTTTTTGATTGCAAAGATATGCAAATAATTTTTGTACATATAAATAAAGAAGTGAATAATGAATATAATTGTGTTGAAAACCACAGTTGCCTCCAGCTTATCTTTGGCACTTTTATTTACTGTCCATGCTTCGTTTCCATAAAGAAGGATTGGCTCAATATAACATCCTTGAGAATTCATGTATGCAATGATATTACTCACAATACATAGAAATAAAAAGAGGAGTAGGACAAGGATATCAAGTAAAATCTATCCTATTTAACATTTAGACTATGACTCACATATTTAGTCACACAATAACAAATTTGGTCAGAGTCACATATAATCATACACATTCAGTCACTAAGTCACACATTTAGTCACCAACTCACATGTTTTATCACAGATTCACACATTTAGTCACCAACTCACATGTTTTATCACAGATTCACACATTTAGTCACTGACTTCAATATTTAGTCAACAATCCATTTCTTTAATCATCAACTTAAACATTTTGTCACTGACACACATTTAGTCACTGACACACATTTAGTCACTGACTAAGACACTTACCTGAAGCCAGAATCTAACTCTCCAATGAAATGAGATATTTTTAGAGGTCGCGCGTAATCTCCAGCAGTGACAGCATTCATGGCAAGTCGAGACTGTCACACAAAATAAAAGAAAATCTTGTTATCATAGAATCAATCATGATTGAAGATGAGATGTCACACAAGTAAGTCTTGTTATCACAGAATCAATCATGATTAACGATAAGGTCTGTCACACATAAATAAGTTACAGAATCAATCATGATTGAAGATGAGATCTATCACATATAAATAAGTTTGTTATCATAGAATCAATCATGATTGATTTGTATAAATCAATTATGAATACAAATATTGCTCTTTGCAATCAATCTGGTTCCAGCAAGCTAGGAGCAGGAATATTTCTATTTCAGGACCTATCCTAATTGAAAAAAAAAGGAAGAGAGTTTACTGAAAGGAAGAAAAAAAAAGGAAGAGAGTTTACTGAAAGGAAGGAAAAAGAGGAAGAGAGTTTACTGAAAGCCTAGGCCATACTGACCTATAATTAAGTCTCAGGTGGTTGAAAGATATTCTTCTTCTTTTTCAGCATTCATTCTCAAACTCCCGCTGAATCTCTCTTGTAGCAGGACCATGGTCCTATTAGATTTCCAGCAGGATCTAGTCCAGAGAATGGAAATGCGTTGTGTCACTGTTTTATTTGCACCAATGGCCCGACACATCCTTCTTCGGCGGAAAAAAGGTTCAAAGAATAACATAATATTATGATGAAAGTAATTTGCAGCGAGACTGAATCTGTGTATCTGTTTCGCCACGAGAAACAGCTGATACTTGGAGGAGAGACGAGATAAAGAAAATTAATACACAATTCTTAGTCTATACCTTTTTTTCCCAGAAAAAAAAGTCAAATTTAAACTTTTTATCATAGTTACAAAATTGCTTAGTGACGGGCCGCAATTCTGCCACCATGGCTTTCAGCCGAATACAACCGGAAGTGGGTTTATATACGTGCCGATGGCGTTGTAAAGGTTAATAATTTCTCCATCAATGCCATCTATAACATTTTTTCTTTCTTTCTTTTCTTTGGTTATAGAAGTACTTTTATTTTCTCTATTCATCTTGAAGGTGTCCAACCATTAACCCCTTGGCTGCAGAGGCATCCTGAAGGATAGGATGAAAAGTTACTTCTATTTACGGACATCATATCGAGCGATGGGCCATGTATTCATATAACTTATCCCTGAGTTTTCAAATACACTGAGTGGCAAGTTCAAGCTGTCTAGAGGTCATCTAACAAATGAGATTCAGTATTTGCACACGTATTTGCCTTTCTGTGTGTACTTTTTTTGCTTTTGCCCACAACTATGGCGAAGTGTTGAGTCAATGTATCTGAAATTTATAAACATTTGAAAGAAAGTTTCTCTGATAATCTAGCATTCATTATTCGATTCAGGCAGTAATTTAGAAAGTGTTTAAATTTGTATTGTGATACTAGTTACTGATTCTGAGAATATAGTATAATTTCGATGATATTTACAGCGCACATTTCAATTTCATGGTCAGACATGTAATAAGGTAAGGTCCACATTTTTGTTTTCTGGCACAAAAATGGTGTAATAATTCCGAATATTGATCATGCAAACATTTTAAGAACCATTGAATTTGTATCACATGATACTATTATACAAAATATTTGTGATGAAACAAATAAATAATTACTGATAGGAAATACTTTAAATCCGGAATAAAACAGATTATGAATGTGTTTGAAATAATGTTTCATTTTGCAAGACAAATGTATGCTACAGGTTTTTATGTCTCCTCTATAATAAAAAGAAGCATTATGCTTGTAAATTAATTAGAGTATACAGTAATAATACACTAAATTTCTTGAACGCAAGAATGCGGTGTGCAAATTGGTTAGAGGAAAAAAATTCAACAATCCTTAAAGTGTCCTTGCACTGCAGTTACGATTTGACCTTCTTCTCCCCACGAAGTCATGGGGTTAATACCCAGGGCGTGCTGTACTTTTTTTTTTACAGGTTTTGAAATACAGTGATAGAGATCACCACTCTGTTCATCTCATGAGAAATATGTGTATAATTTAATAGCTCCTCTTTTTAGTGTCGCAAATTTAACTTTCAAAGACATTGTACCAGCACAGCATTCAATATGTAATTATGAGACGCCTTGATAAACTACAAACACTTTCTGTGCTGAAGAATGAGTAGAAAAGAAAATGACCTGTCTACTTAGATTTGCTGTACTCATGTTACATTAGCCGTAAAAAACAACAACAACACATTGAAACGTCAGTTATTGAATGTCCTTTATAAATAACCAAATATATAGTTAGGTATTTCTAGTAACCTTTCTACCTTATTTAGTATTTACCATGGATGTCCTGATGATATTGATCTTATAGCTGGGTCAGAACAATCATTGCAAGAATTAACATCAAAGTTGGAAAAAGTTACCAGCAAGTACGGAATGGAAATTAATACAGATAAGAGCAAAATCTTGGTAAACAGCAGAGACACAGAAAACCAGACTAATATCAAGATGAAAGGACATAAGCTTGAGGTGGTGAATACCTTCAAATACCTTGGATCCAGTATATGCAGCGATGGTAAATGCAAAGCAGAACTAAAAATAAGGCTGGAGATGGCTTTAGCGTCCTTGTCAAGGCTAACTGTGATTTGGAAAAGCAACATCAGTGTTGGAGTGAATGCCAAACTGTATAAGTCGCTGGTGCTTTCTGTTGTGTTGTATGGTTGTGAGAGTTGGACACTCACTACGGACATGGAGAAAAGATTACAGGCTTTCAAGTATAAATGCTACAGAAGTATTCTACAAATTTCCTATAGGGAACATAAGACCAATGTGTACGTAAGAAATAAAGTAGAGATGTGTGCAGGTGTCCAGATGCCATTGCTTTCAATAGTGAAACAACGAAAACTAGCATGGTTCGGACATGTATGCAGGCACGATTCCTTGTTAAAAACAATACTGCAGGGAACTGTTGAGGGTGGAAGAAGCAGAGGAGGTCAAATAAAGACATGGACAGACAACATCAAGGAATGGACAGGGCAAGATATTTCCACACTCATCCGCATTGCTGAGGATAGAATTCGCTGGAGGACTCTGTGTGCTGAAGCATCCAATGTGGTACCCCTACGACCCTAAAGGGTTATGGGTTTATTGATTGATTGATTGATGGATGTTCTTTAGCTTACACACGATTTGATGACTGTTAACTATTTCAACACAAGCGCCAGAGTAAGTTTCTTGTAAGGCAAAACATATGTTCTTAATGTTGACATTACCAATATGTACGTACCAGTATAACAAACATTCATTACCAATATGTACGTACCAGTATACAAACATTCATTCATTTATATATATTCACAGCAGAGATATTTTTATTCAAGGATATATTATGATGTACGGACTAGACGGATATAAATATATGATGTACGGACTAGACGGATATAAATATATGATGTACGGACTAGACGGATATAAATGTATGATGTACGGACTAGACGGATATAAATATATGATGTACGGACTAGACGGATATAAATATATGATGTACGGACTAGACGGATATAAATATATGATGTACGGACTAGACGGATATAAATGTATGATGTACGGACTAGACGGATATAAATGTATGATGTACGGACTAGACGGATATAAATATATGATGTACGGACTAGACGGATATAAATGTATGATGTACGGACTAGACGGATATAAATGTATGATGTACGGACTAGACGGATATAAATGTATGATGTACGGACTAGACGGATATAAATGTATGATGTACGGACTAGACGGATATAAATATATGATGTACGGACTAGACGGATATAAATATATGATGTACGGACTAGACGGATATAAATATATGATGTACGGACTAGACGGATATAAATATATGATGTACGGACTAGACGGATATAAATGTATGATGTACGGACTAGACGGATATAAATGTATGATGTACGGACTAGACGGATATAAATATATGATGTACGGACTAGACGGATATAAATGTATGATGTACGGACTAGACGGATATAAATATATGATGTACGGACTAGACAGATATAAATGTATGATGTACGGACTAGACGGATATAAATGTATGATGTACGGACTAGACGGATATAAATGTATGATGTACGGACTAGACAGATATAAATGTATGATGTACGGACTAGACGGATATAAATATATGATGTATGGATTAGATGGATAAACGCATCTATCATTAGTCATTAACAAAGCTGAAGAATTATGACATTGTGTACAAAGTTCTGCTTCTTTAGCTTTCATTCTCAAACCCTCACTGGTCCTCTCTTGCAGCAGGACAATGGTCCTACTAGATTTCCAGCAGGATGTAACTCATAGAATGAAATTTGTTGCTGCCGTTTTATTTGCACTAATGGAACAACACGTCTGTCTTTGGTGCCCAATGACATATACACAAAAAACTCAAATTGTGGTCATAAAAAATACAAACCAGTAATGACAATAATTTTTCCTTTTACCTGAACAGATATACACTGAAATTGTCAACAGATCATTCAATATAATATTTGCTGTAGCCGCTTCTAAAATTAAGGTTATGACTCTTCTAAGACAAAATGTATAAGATATATTCTGTTCCTTATATCACCATCAAGTGCCGTCTCCGCAACGAAGGTTTGCTGTAAGAGACCTTCAACATCCCATCTCGTCTTGGTGGTACACTCTGTTTGACTGTAACCTGTCCACATCGAGACGTTTCTATCCCACTTCTATCAGTGCTTGACTGTAACCTGTCTAGCTTGTGATGTTTCTCTCCCACTTTTATCTCTGCCGACCTCTTGCTCACCTCCCCTCGACTTTACCCTCAAGTAAGGTTTACAACAAGGTGTCATGTCTTTTAATGTCCAAAATACTATATATGTTTTATCTTTTTTTTTTTCCAAGGGGAGAAGAGATAGGAGACAACAAAGAGAAAAGTTGATCTTTATTTTTATTTTTCAAGGGGAGAAGAGATAGGGGACAACAAAGAGAAAAATTTCTAGATGGACTAGTATTGTGGCACGGTTAAAGTTCATCAACCGAGCTTATTGACAACACAAGAGACATAGAGTCGTGGAGAAACATGATCGCCTACACCAGTCGGCATAGCACGTGACTGACTGATTATTTTTTTTATATGAAGTGTTGTTAGAATCTTTTTGTTGGTTTCCTTCTCTTTCCATGAAGTTCTCCCCATTCTTCTCAATAATCACATCACAAAAGCATAAATTCTGTCTTCTAGCTGTTTGTTTATTGTCCATGTTTCTCAGCCATACATCAACATAGAAAAGATGAGGCATTTTATAATTCTTATGTTTAATTTGTTTGTACTTTATTTACATGGTTCCTCCTATGGTTGTTGCATTACAATCATGTATAATGTTCTTATAAAAACTTCACATGTACATTTTTATCGAACCAGAGCAATAATTTTTGAGTCATGTTTTTTCCCCAGAAGGGAATTTTTAAATGCAATATAGCTAAATACTTATCCCACTATCCTACAGGGAACAGTTGAGGGTGGAAGAAGAAGAGGGGGTTAGAAAAAAGTATGAATTGACATTATTAAAGACTGGACAGGATTAAGATTCTCCATTCTTGAACAAGGAACTGAGAACATGGAGGCATGACAAAACATTTGTGTTGATGTTTTCAGAGTGGCACCCCTACGACACTGAAGGGTTATGGGTTTGATGATAGCTGTAAACATAAAACAAGCAACAAGCTACATGTTAGACAACTCACCAGCTCACTTGTCATGTTCAGAACACCCATTAAATAGTCATCCAGGTCAATGTGAAATCCATCCTCTCTGTTTACTTTCACTGAGTTTGGGAGACAATTATAACATGTTCAGATGAATGTTTCAACAAGTGGATAGATAGCATTAACTGTCAACTTATTATTTCATAAAACTGTATTTTTTACAATTATTATTTGTATTTTAATAAAAAGCAGAAACTATCACCAAAAGACCTTATTTTTTAAACCCATCAGTACGTTAAATATGTGCATTAGTATTCATTATAATGAAAACACCAGATGACCCTTTTTTTTGGCCCGAAATTCGTATCAATACGGAAAATCCGTACTAGTTGACACCTGTGGGATAAGTTGCTACCTTCACTTTGTTGGGGGAATCAAAATAAAAACATGTTCAGATGAATGTTTCAACAAGTGGATAGGGGAGACAATTATAACATGTTCAGATGAATGTTTCAACAACTGGATAGGTTACTCATTTCACAAAGTCCCTATCGAGCTCAAATCCTTGAAATGGAAATGTGGCTTAATCCAGCCAACAGAGGCTAGAAACTAAGATTGGTCGGGTCATCCTCTATATCAAGCAGGTCCAGAGTCCTGCCCAAGCAAGCACAGCTGTTGAAGATGGTGATGCTGGGCCAATACGCGCACCTCTAACCATAAAATCACACGAAACACAACATGTAATAGCAAACAGAAAGCAAAAAAGATGAATAGAATTTCAGATTGATCCACAAGTGCCATGTCACCCCTCCTTCATTCAGATGTTGAATGTTGATCCACAAGTGCCATGTCACCCCTCCTCCAAGCAGATATTGAAGGTTGATCCACAAGTGCCATGTCACCCCTCCTCCAAGCAGATATTGAAGGTTGATCCACAAGTGCCATGTCACCCCTCCTCCAAGCAGATGTTGAAGGTTGATCCACAAGTGCCATGTCACCCCTCCTCCAAGCAGATATTGAAGGGTTTCCATGTCACTCAGACCATTTACTACAGCAGTTGTTGTGTCTGACTTTTAGTCCACGCTCCAAAAGATCTAACATGTCCAGTATCATGAGTTGATGGCATCTGGTATCTTGTTAGTGGATGACATCTGGTGACATATGGGTGGGTGCCATCTGGTATATTATGGGTGGGTGCCATCTGGTATATTATGGGTGGGTGCCATCTGGTATATTATGGGTGGGTGTCATCTGGTGTCCTATGAGTGAATTTCATCCAGTGCCCTATGAGTGAATGGCATCCAGTGTCCTATGAGTGAATGGCATCTGGTGTCCTATGAGTGGATGGCACCTAGTGTCCTATGAGTGGATGGCACCTGGTGTCTTATGAGTGGATGGCATTTGAGGTCCTATGAGTGGATGGCATCCGATGTCCTATGAGTGGATGGTATCCAGTGTCTTATGAGTGGATGGCATCCAGTGTTTTATGAGTGGATGGCATCCAGTGTCTTATGAGTGGATGGCATCCAGTGTCTTATGAGTGAATGGCATCCAGTGTCTTATGAGTTTGTTTGTTTGTTTTGCGTTCGCTCCATTGTAACCAGCATGGATATCCATGCGATTTCCGCCGGGAGCATGTTTACGTTGTGCCACCGTTATGCACCTTGTAGGCCTAGCACATCCGATTTCGGCATGCCTTGACAATTCGGGTGGGCTACCCTTAGCCTGTGACAGCCTCTATATCTGTCTCCAGGCACGTGTAGTGGTGACTCTTCACCCAGACGATTTTTGCTCACCTCTGTCTCGCATTAGGTGTTCCACTGTCTGTGAACTTGCCTCGTGTAATTGGACGTACTGTGCCTGTGCCCATCGGGTACTGAACCGTTTCTCATCCATGAGCCTAGTTCCTTATGAGGATGAACTCACCAGAAGAGTTGGATCCTGGCTCTTTCGCCTTCTTAGCCGAGGTGTCATTCACCGACATTGTGGACCCCTCACCCAAGTTTGAGTCTCACACCACGCGTTTGAGAGCAAGGCGCTCTCGAGCTGAGCGACCTTGTCCCAATAGCGCCTGAGCCCATCAGGTACTGAACCCTTTCTCTCTTCAAGTGTATTTCCGGTGTAGGAAAACCTGACAGTAGAGTTGGGCCAGGGCTAAATCGTTGTCCCTTTTGTGCCTGAGCCCATCGGGTACGGAACCCTTTCTCTCTGCAAGTGTACTTCCGGTATAGGAAACCTTGACAGTAGAGTTGGGCCAGGACTACCATCGTTGTCCCTTTCTTGCCTAAGCCCATCGGGTACAGAACCCTTTCTCTTCGCGAGCATATTTCCGGTTTAGGAAGGCTCGACATTAGAGTTGGATTAGGTCTTCTTGGTTTACCAAATGCCAATGATTGGGTCTGGGTCTCTGCCTGTAAGGAACACATGTAACTAGAAGCTCGACTCGAGCTGACGGAATTTGTAGTTCCCCTTTCCTAGGGACTTTTAACTTTCTATTTGCAGTTCGCGCTGCCCTCTAGCGCTGTTCTGCCCTTTCATTGTTTCATTGTACTCAGTATGAAATATGAAATCTATTTGTCTCTCGCCATGCATCTACCTTTACGTGCATTTTACATTGGCCGCCCCTCCAATGTTCGGACTGGACTGACTAGCTTCACTGTATGTCGACAGTGTCGCTATATGTGGTGATGCTGGTGGTGTCAGAGATATTGTCTGTCTCTTGTGCAGTCAAATCTTTTTCCATCTGCTACCTCCACATTCTCGGACACGATCCCCAAATGATTTGGCCAGAATCAGCTCGAGCTGCTGTATTTCTGTTTCCAGGGTGCACCGCGTGGAGGTACATTTGGGATCTTGGTTATCTGCTAACCCTGGGTCCACCTTGAGCAATGCGTTCCCTTTGTACCCCGCTGTTGTTGTAATAGTGCTTGTCTCAATTGGTTCGTTCTCTGTGACTTGAGTACATAGTTTCAATGTCTTGACAAAATTTCATCTTTTCCTGGAGATGCTGTTAGTCAAGCAAGGAAAAACCTGTTTCTTCAAATTGCAAGGCAATTTGGTGCCATTAGAACAGACCTGGTTCAATTCCCATCAGTCTCAAGAATTTTTAATTTATCCTCTAGCTTCCTACTTGAATTTACTTGTATAAGCAATTATTTGAAGCAACATTGTACTGTCTCTATGTTATTTATCTTTACAAGAAGACCTATTGGCCCTTGTAGTATGAATACATATTATATGTTTGTTGTTACTGAGGATACTTCAACACTTTTACGGGATGTTCATCATTGTTGTAATAGTCTTTGTTTCAATTGGACCGTTATCAGTGACTTGAGTACACAATTTGAATGTCTTTATATAATCACATCTTTTCCTGTACATGTGGTTAATCAAGTACAGAAAAAAATGTTTACTCAAGTTGCAAGGCGATTTGGTGCGGTTAGAACGAACCTGGTTCAATTCCTGTCAGTCGCAAGAATGACTTTTTTCATACATAGCTGTTGTCGTCCATCACAAGTGATGATGACCATTTGTTACATCCAGTTATGAAATTAAGTTTGGGATATGTCTTTTAATTTGCAGAAGGCTTATAAGTCCATTCCGGTCTCAACTGTCCTTGGACAGTTTGGGCATGGGATGACAACCGTAGAAGGTTTTTGGTCTACCAGTAATTATCGAGCTATTCTCTGCTGTTTAGCTGCTGCATTTCTTCTCATTTCACACTTCGTTTTTTACTGTGGATCTCCATGTCACTCTATTGTGTGCAAGTTCTTCCCATGTATCTTGGTTTATTTTGTGCAAGTTCTTCCCATGTATCTTGGTTTATTTTGTGCAAGTTCTTCCCATGTATCTTGGTTTATTTCAAATTCTTTCAGTGAGGTCTTTAATGAGTCCTTATGGCATTTATTTTGGCTACTTAGAGAATTTACATCTTTCTGCAACGCACCATAGAGAAGTATCTTTGGCATGCGATGATCTGACATATGTATCAGATGGACTGCCCAACGAATCTGTGTCTTTTAACTGTGTTTCCATATATTTAAACAAATAAACATAATTATTTCATTAATTTAAATACAATTCGTCAGCTCGGTAGTTTAGAGGACTTGCCTCAAATACTACTCGATGAAACGTGTTCAAGTTTGTAATCTGAAGTGCACATCATATTAGCGACACCTACAAATTAATCAATACTTTAATAGAATGTCTTATATAGTGATATCTTTTAATTATCAGGTACTAAATAAGTCAACATTATCACAAGATAAATACTACAAACAGAATGTTTCATGAATTCTTCTCCATTCCATCGCAAACTCTCGTTGTCAGAAAGATGTAGTCTGGAGATAAGAGTACACTGTTTGTAGTTAACTCTGTAGTTTGCACTCATCCCTTATGAAACTATTAACTACTACCTTTTTGATAAATGTACAGTGCTGGATGACACCAGGAAAATGCTTCTTCCCATGACGCCAAATAAATGGAACATCAAATACGGAATAAAATAACAACTTCTAAACACATGCATATATCACACAATAGCATCGGCTCAAAGAGTATGAGCTCATAAACCATTGGATCAGCAACAATCATGGTCTGTGTCTTTTGGCCTGACACATACATCTTCTTCAACATGTCACTTTTGGATCACTGACCTTCTATAGAATGAGGTAGCCACATTCAAACCACCTTATTTGCCTCTTACATGATACATGTCAGATCACAATGGCATTGCACTCTACAGTATTTGATGTTACTATATAACTGTCAAAAACAAAACCTCAAATACTGAATTTTTCTCGTTAAGGAGTTGCAGGGAGGAGTTTGGTATCGGTGTGATAAAGGCAGCATGCTCTTGCTGTCACCACATCAAGTTACAGGGCAAGTTTTTAAATTTATCCTCTGACAGAAAAAAACCCAGTTCTTACCAGGGATTGAACTCTAGACCTCACTAGTGTGAGACCAACGTTCTAACCTCTCGGCCATGCGCTGAACTATATAACTACATATTGAGAGTTTAACTGTATAAAAACATAGCAGTACCTCCCAGCATGGTGGACACCTCCTCCCTAGATACTAGTCTGTCCTCCTTCAAGTAGGTGATCAGTGCACATAAGTACACAAGTCTCTGAGTCACAAACCTCCAGTGATCACTGAATCTGTCAACATCACATGACATCAGTAAAACTATACACAAGCATTTATGATGTTGGTAAACATGTACATTCATGTCAAGCCATTAATATAAGTGGATTGGATGTTTAATATTATATTTCTGCAGAGATATTTGATAAAAGTGGATTGGATGTTTAATATTATATTTCTGCAGAGATATTTGATAAAAGTGGATTGGATGTTTAATATTATATTTCTGCAGAGATATTTGATAAAAGTAGTTACAGACCATTCGTTGGAGGAAACTAGAAAGCCACCAACTCAAAAGACGTGGAGGATTGACCTCATTGTACTCAAGGTTCTCAATATTTACCTTTTCCTCTCAACGAAGCTGCACACTGTTTGTCAAATGTACCACTCACAGCACATAATTCCATAGCTTCAAGCGATATTTCCCAAAGATCTCTGAAAAAAAATCCACTTTCTAAACATGATGTCAAGGGCCAGATTTGAACACATGACCTATTGACATAATGCGAACAGCTTAACCACAAAGCTACGGATATCCCTAAAGGGCCACCACATGCTTGTTGAGATGACAGCCTGTACAACATACTCACACAAACAGTACCCAAACATTGATTTCTCAATTATAATAAATCAACACAACAATCACAAATCAATCGTTACAATTATTTGTGAAATTATTATTTGAAATTGTGTTCTGGAAATTCTCAGATCATGCTAAGCAGCCACATGATTGGTTAAAAGTTACCCTCAATATACTTAAATTAAGATGATAAGTGCATCACTCCTGCATCCTGCATCCTGGCCATAGACACAAGTAGCACACACTGTATGCTCCAGCTGGCCTAACATCTTCGCTATCAACCAATATACAACTGGACCAGTTATTTACCACATACTGAAGGACATACTGAATAAGAGATTGATGGATGTGTCCAGAATGCCATGACGGTAGCAATGGAAAACGATATGCTTTCATAAGATTTACAATATGGATATTGTACGAAACAATTGTTAGTTGAGAGCACTGGTTACCAGCTGCAGTTGATGATAGTTGACTGCTTACCTGTTGTACTGAGTTTACCTGTAGTAATGAGTTTACCTGTTGTACTGAGTTTACCTGTAGTAATGAGTTTACCTGTTGTACTGAGTTTACCTTTAGTACTGAGCTTACCTGTAGTACTGATTGTCTGGAATCTTTGTGGCTAGGAGAGAGTACTGCTGACGAACTTTACTAAATAACGACATGGCTGTTTGACACAGGTCACCATCTGAAACCATATTTTACCAGAGAAATACACATAATTACTTACATGAATATTCTATGTCTATGTATTGGCATTTCATCTCCCTGCGGAGTATAGGATTTGTATATACAATGTTTTCATCTGACTAGCACTTGCAAAAACTAATAAAAACACATACATTAATGAAACTATGCACCTACAGGGGAGTGACAGCAGCGCAGTGGTTTGTGCATTGGTATACACTAGTCTGTGGTTGAATTCCCAGTTTAGGGATTTTTTTAGTTGAGAGATTGCTCTTAAGTCCAGCTAACTTCAAATAGCACCAGAGTCCAGCTAACCACAAATAGCACCAGAGTCCAGCTAACCACAAATAGCACCCGAGTCCAGCTAACCACAAATAGCTCCTCAGTTCAGATAACCTAAAATTGTTCCTGAGTTCAGATAACCTCAAATTGCTCCTGAGTTCAGATAACTTCAAATTGCTCCTGAGTTAAGATAACTTCAAATAGTATTTTATTTCAGCTAACCTCAAATAACACCTAGTCAACTATGCTTAAATACACAGAAAAACCACCACCAATGGCTATATTTACACACACGTACACATATAAACACTAATATTGTCTATCCCCAGGTGGATGATGGCAAAATATCCACACTTGCTGTTAAGCGTAGGGGTGGTGACTGGGAGCTTTAGTTGTCTATCAAAGGGCCAGATGTGTCCCCTTGCCTACATTGAATCTGTATTTGTTCAGGGTTGTCTTGATATTATCTATCCATCTTTTTCTAGGTCTTTCTCTGGCCTTGTACAAGGTAGTTGGTTATGGTTCATTCTCATGAGGTGTCCAAACCATTTTATGTTTTGTTTCTTGATGTATTCTGTGCATGGTCTTATACCAATTCTTCTCCTGATTTTATATTTCTTATTTTGTCCAGTTTGGTAAATCTTGCAGCTTTTCTCAAGATTTTCATCTCACATGTTGTAAGTTTTTCTCTGCTGGCAGGGCTACTGTCAGTGCCAGGTCTGGCATTGATAGCAGTGTGATGGCATAAAAATCTGTCTTATAACACTCATATTGACATCAAATTGAAATACCTCTGGTGTAGTCGTTAAGCTGTCTACTTTGTGTTCTAGAGGTTGTGAGTTTAAATCTCGCTCGCTGCAGTTTTTTTTTTTACAAATTGGATGTTTAAGAAAACATTGGGGAATAATCGCTTGGAACTATGGAGTTACATATTATGAGTGATACTTGGCAGGGGGTGTTCCATTTCGTTGAGAGAAGCAGAGTACATATGGGGTAACCCGAGAACAATTAAGTCAATTTTCTATGCCATTTCAACCACGTACTTGAGCATGCACACATACACACACACATATATATGCAAGAATACGCTCAAGATATCATCACAAACTTTACTTACATGCACACACACACACAGACAAAAGAAGTTATAAATATTACTATTAATATGTACAAATACCATCCAGTTAATGCAACATAAAAGATGGCAAAATATAAGACATACAGCCTGTAGTTTTGGATGGTTGATGTATGGCTTGCAGTGTTGTTTGTATCTCACGAGTTGTCTGCTCCAATTCTCTGATGACCGTTCTGATTTCCTGAAAGACAAAACACTTTATATTGGCTTGCTTCATAGTATTAAAATCCTAGCCTTACTTTCTAAGGAGGAGGGGGGATTTGAACATCCTTATCTACAGGATTGGAAGTATGCAAACTATTTCTTGATCTCACAATAGCTTGGTCTCAAGCTGGATGTATGGAAAAAAAATTGAAAGCAAGAAAGCGAATATAAACTCCATAAGAAAATAGTTAACAAAATGTCAGTTAGTATAGGTTATATAAATGTCCCCTTTATTGTTCATAACATACATCTGCAAAGTAAGACAATAGAAGCAACACAATCCGGAAGAAACACTCCCAAACTTCTACTCCAAATAGCTAGGCATTCAATCATACATTATTATATGATTATAATTTATACTACCTTTTCTTCTAGTTCAATTGCTCTATCTATGAAAATGTTGATACAATTAATAATATTTTGACAATATAAATATAATTAATTATTAAACAGTGATATAATTAAATGCGCTGTCGACGTATTATAATTATTCAATTCTTAGAGACTCTGCCACTAAATACATATCCTCTTCGCGAAAACAAAACCGTCTGCTCCGCTTTGTCTTCTAAGACTTCTTAGTATCGGCCGGAGCAGTAAAACCTGTGAAGACATTTAAAATAAATTGCATTGCATCATTCATATTCACCTCTCTAAGATCGTAATCTGCGTTTATGTAATTTTGGAAGTCGTTGAATATTTCTGCAGTACTGCTCATTCTTTAATATTAATCTACTGCGCTATTTACCGCCTTAAATTTTGTATGTGGTCTAGATTGACTAAATTGCCAAACGATGATACACTTTAGTTGATGCTACAGTCGTCAACAGTATTCATTTTAAACAGTTTCCATAGTGTAGTACAAAATATTATAGTCCCATGTGAATATATTGATATTCAGACATCAACAGAATACATGTACACCACCAATCTCTTGAATGGATACCTACAGGCAAAAGAGCCAGGGGTGGACCAAAATAAACACTCAGAAGAACAATACTTAGAGAAAGTAAAACAATTAATATACATACTACATGTATTCAAGAACTGCACAGAATAGCTTTGAACTGACAAAATTGGAGAGATCTGACCTCTGCCCTAAGCGCTATCTTCAGCGCAAAAGGAAAATTAATGAATAATATTCAGGACCGTCGTTATGTTTCCCTCCGGGGCTGGGGTAGGGGAGGGGGAATTTAAAAAAACCGCATTCGTGCATTTTCGTGTGTCATTTCTTCCGTTTGATTAAAAATTGTGATTACCTTTTATATGAAAAAAATTCGCTTTGGGGACAAGGTGAGGTGGGTTGGCTTTAGGCCATGTTCATAGTACATCTTCTTCTTCTTCTTCAGCGTTCATTCTCAAACTCCTGTTGGATCTCTCCTGTAGCAGTACTACTAGATCTCGAGCAGGATGCAGTCCAGAGAATGGAAATGCGTTGTGTTGCCGGTTTTTGCGCCAATTGCCCGACATATCCGTCTTCGGCGGATTCATAGTACTAAAAGTATGTTCTGACTTGCTAGCGGATGAGAGTTACCTTGATTTTTAGTGACCTTTTTTGACGAGAGGATACTTGGGAGTGTACCCGCGTGTTTAGCTTGCTTCCTAGTGTGAAATGTCTTGTTATGATTTTCTAGTGGAAGTGGGATATTGTTTGTTTGAGAACCCCAGGAATTACAAGCGATTAGCTCTTACTTCCTATGTACAATGTGGTGGTTTTTCTGAGCTCTCTTTCATACACAGGAGACTTCAGCTTCCGGCTTAGTGCAATGTTTATTGAGGGAGCCTTCTATTCAGAAGGGGTCTATAATTGTATAGATGACATGCTACACAGCTTTCATAAGAGAGCCTAAATATAATGGAATCTTATCTACTAAGGTTTTCTGTTGCATCTAGTGTACCATTGGTGTGACCCACAGACGCAACCGCATGCGTTTCTAGGGTGGGAATAAACTCCCAACACCCCCTCCCATCTTATCTACGGACTTGCAAGTAACATCTTTCCAGAACGTGGTTTTTTTTCTAGATTCTACGAACTTACGATTCGGACCTACTGCAATCAAGGAGATTTTTAAACACATTGCAACCATACCTTCGTTACTACTTTTAAACACATTGCAACCATACCTTCATAACTACTTTTAAACACATTGCAACCATACCTTTATTACTGCTTTTAAACACATTGCAACCATACCTTCATTACTACTTTTAAACACATTGCAACCATACCTTCATTACACTTTTAAACACATTGCAACCATACCTTCATCACTACTTTTAAACACATTGCAACCATACCTTCATTACTACTTTTAAACACATTGCAACCATACCTTCATTACACTTTTAAACACATTGCAACCATACCTTCATTACTACTTTTAAACACATTGCAACCATACCTTCATTACTACTTTTAAACAAATTGCAACCATACCTTCATTACTACTTTTAAACACATTGCAATCATACCTTCATTACTACTTTTAAACACATTGCAACCATACCTTCATCACTACTTTTCCATACTCTGTATAAGACTACAAATACTTTAGTTTTCTTGTAATGGTGTGTAGGAGTCAACCTTCTTACACATTTTCGAGTTGAGGATAAAAAATTAGCAGAATAGTGAAAAATCAGAGGCAACAGAGACGTAGTTCTTGGAGAATGCTGAGAGTATTGTGTACAACAGAGATGTGGTTTTATAGGAGAATGCTGATGGTATAATGAACAGCAGAAATGTTTTAAAAAGATAATGCTGAGGGTATCGTGAACAGCAGAGATTGTGGTTCTATAGGAGAATGCTGAGGGTATCGTGTACAGCAGAGATGTGGTTTTATAGGAGAATGCTGAGGGTATCATGTACAGCAGAGATGTGGTTTTATAGGAGAATGCTGAGGGTATCATGTTCAACAGAGATGTGGTTCTATATGAGAATGCTGAGTGTATCATGTACAGCAGAGATGTGGTTTTATAGGAGAATGCTGAGGGTATCATGTACAGCAGAGATGTGGTTTTATAGGAGAATGCTGAGGGTATCATGTACAGCAGAGATGTGGTTTTATAGGAGAATGCTGAGGGTATCATGTTCAACAGAGATGTGGTTCTATATGAGAATGCTGAGTGTATCATGTACATCAGAGATGTGGTTTTATAGGAGAATGCTGAGGGTATCATGTACAGCAGAGATGTGGTTCTATATGAGAATGCTGAGTGTATCATGTACAGCAGAGATGTGGTTCTATATGAGAATGCTGAGTGTATCATGTACAGCAGAGATGTGGTTTTATAGGAGAATGCTGAGGGTATCATGTTCAACAGAGATGTGGTTTTAAAAAGAGAATGCTGAGGGTATCATGTACAGCTAGAAAAAAGTAACTATGTGTCGGTGAAAGAGTGAAATGTGAGATGGGAGTTTCAACAATATCATGCAGAGACAATCGTTATTTTTTGAACACGTTATAACACAGTGCGGTCTGGAGAACATAGTTACAACAAGCAAAACAGAATTCACGAAAGGTCGAGGACGACAACGCAAGAATAAACTAGATAGTCTTATATCATGGCATGGCAAAGAGACAACAACGACGCTGATAAAAAATACTGGAAATAAAGAGTTATGGAGAGCCATTATCGTCTACGCCTGTCTGCACATTTGCTGATGGTGAACACAGCTAGATTGGTATTTTTATCTCTCTATGGTTTTCTCAATACCCATATCATCATCAGGTGCCATACCGGCTGGCGTAGGCGATCATGGCTCTCCACAGCTATCTGTCTCCAGTATTATGTATCAAGATCGTTGTTGTTTCCCTGCCGTGCCAGGTTGTCAAACTGTCTAATATTTTCTCACGTTGTCGCCCTCTGTCTCTGGTGCCTGTAGTGACTATGTTCTCCAAACCCGCCTGTCTCATGGAGTGGCCAAAAATGAGGATTGTCTTTTTATTATATTATTGATTAAGGTCCGTTTCGTGTCTGACTATTTCAACACCTCCACATTAGCTTTTCTAACAGTCCATGGTATGAATAAATATAACATTTAATTGAGAAAGAAGTCATTCTTTTTTATTTGATTCAATGCTTCAGTCATAAATTGTCTATGGAGATATGCTTGCGCAAAGCAGATTTCATGTAGCTTTTTTTGCTGTCTTTTGCCAGCGATTTTTCATTGTGTTAATTTTGATGTCGCTAATAGGCATCTCATTGATTTTTATTTGTAACGTTCTACATATTCAATTATTCTCTATTGTCTCTGTTCGTTCTTGTTACTACAGCCCCCTCTTCAGTAAACCAAAACAGAACTAGGCTTCAATGGCACGAGTCATCGGGGCGCCCCGGACATTCTGGTGACGGACATATAGTCGTGCATCTCTAACGTCCGGGCTAGTCTACGCTATCAATTTGGCACACTTAAACCTTTCGGGTTTAATGAGCGCCAGTCGCGTGGATGATATCATGTTGTTCTGTCATTTCACTGTTTATCTTGTTTAACGTGTATTTTCTTTGTTTTATATATTCGATGAGCTGTTTTACCTCATCTCTAGTTATAATAATTTAGCTTTGCCACGTGAACGTCAATAGTTTCGCTCTTGCTCGTCATTTCTTGTTGTGTATGTAGTCTTCATAAATGCCTTTTGGTCAAAACGTCGATGTGCGTATGCTATTTAATGTGTTTCTAGTTATTAGCAAAACTGCATTACTCTGTTCTGCTTGTTACTTTATAACAACTAAAGACTAGACAAATAATAGACATAATAAGCATCCATAGACACATTACTGCTTACAATCTCCATAGACACATTACTGCTTACAATCTCCATAGACACATTACTGCTTACAATCTCCATAGACACATTACTGCTTACAATCTCCATAGACACATTACTGCTTACAATCTCCATAGACACATTACTGCTTACAATCTCCATAGACACATTACTGCTTACAATCTCCATAGACACATTACTGCTTACAATCTCCATAGACACATTACTGCTTACAATCTCCATAGACACATTACTGCTTACAATCTCCATAGACACATTACTGCTTACAATCTCCATAGACACATTACTGCTTACAATCTCCATAGACACATTACTGCTTACAATCTCCATAGACACATTACTGCTTACAATCTCCATAGACACATTACTGCTTACAATCTCCATAGACACATCACTGCTTACAATCTCCATAGACACATTACTGCTTACAATCTCCATAGACACATTACTGCTTACAATCTCCATAGACACATCACTGCTTACAATCTCCATAGACACATCACTGCTTACAATCTCCATAGACACATCACTGCTTACAATCTACATAGACACATCACTGCTTACAATCTCCATAGAGACATCACTGCTTACAATCTCCATAGACATATCACTGCTTACAATCTCCATAGACACATCACTGCTTACAATCTCCATAGACACATCACTGCTTACAATCTCCATAGACACATCACTGCTTACAATCTCCATAGACACATTACTGCTTACAATCTCCATAGAGACATCACTGCTTACAATCTCCATAGACACATCACTGCTTACAATCTCCATAGACACATTACTGCTTACAATCTCCATAGACACATCACTGCTTACAATCTCCATAGACACATTACTGCTTACAATCTCCATAGACACATCACTGCTTACAATCTCCATAGACACATTACTGCTTACAATCTCCATAGACACATCACTGCTTACAATCTCCATAGACACATCATTGCTTACAATCTCCATAGACACATTACTGCTTACAATCTCCATAGACACATCACTGCTTACAATCTCCATAGACACATCACTGCTTACAATCTCCATAGACACATTACTGCTTACAATCTCCATAGACACATCACTGCTTACAATCTCCATAGACACATTACTGCTTACAATCTCCATAGACACATTACTGCTTACAATCTCCATAGACACATTACTGCTTACAATCTCCATAGACACATCACTGCTTACAATCTCCATAGACACATTACTGCTTACAATCTCCATAGACACATCACTGCTTACAATCTCCATAGACACATCACTGCTTACAATCTCCATAGACACATCACTGCTTACAATCTCCATAGACACATCACTGCTTACACTCTCCATAGACACATCATTGCTTACAATCTCCATAGACACATTACTGCTTACAATCTCCATAGACACATCACTGCTTACAATCTCCATAGACACATCACTGCTTACAATCTCCATAGACACATCACTGCTTACAATCTCCATAGACACATTACTGCTTACAATCTCCATAGACACATCACTGCTTACAATCTCCATAGACACATCACTGCTTACAATCTCCATAGACACATCACTGCTTACAATCTCCATAGACACATCACTGCTTACAATCTCCATAGACACATCACTGCTTACACTCTCCATAGACACATCATTGCTTACAATCTCCATAGACACATTACTGCTTACAATCTCCATAGACACATCACTGCTTACAATCTCCATAGACACATCACTGCTTACAATCTCCATAGACACATCACTGCTTACAATCTCCATAGACACATCACTGCTTACAATCTCCATAGACACATTACTGCTTACAATCTCCATAGACACATTACTGCTTACAATCGCCATAGACACATCACTGCTTACAATCTCCATAGACACATTACTGCTTACAATCTCCATAGACACATTACTGCTTACAATCTCCATAGACACATCACTGCTTACAATCTCCATAGACACATTACTGCTTACAATCTCCATAGACACATCACTGCTTACAATCTCCATAGACACATTACTGCTTACAATCTCCATAGACACATTACTGCTTACAATCTCCATAGACACATTACTGCTTACAATCTCCATAGACACATTACTACTTACAATCTCCATAGACACATCACTGCTTACAATCTCCATAGACACATCATTGCTTACAATCTCCATGGACACATCACTGCTTACAATCTCCATAGACACATTATTGCTTACAATCTCCATAGACACATTACTGCTTACAATCTCCATAGACACATCAGTGCTTACAATCTCCATAGACACATCACTGCTTACAATCTCCATAGACACATCATTGCTTACAATCTCCATAGACACATTACTGCTTACAATCTCTATAGACACATCACTGCTTACAATCTCCATAGACACATCACTGCTTACAATCTCCATAGACACATTACTGCTTACAATCTCCATAGACACATTACTGCTTACAATCTCCATAGACACATTACTGCTTACAATCTCCATAGACACATCACTGCTTACAATCTCCATAGACACATTACTGCTTACAATCTCCATAGACACATTACTGCTTACAATCTCCATAGACACATCACTGCTTACAATCTCCATAGACACATCACTGCTTACAATCTCCATAGACACATCACTGCTTACAATCTCCATAGACACATCACTGCTTACAATCTCCATAGAGACATCACTGCTTACAATCTCCATAGACACATCACTGCTTACAATCTCCATAGACACATCACTGCTTACAATCTCCATAGACACATCACTGCTTACAATCTCCATAGACACATCACTGCTTACAATCTCCATAGACACATTACTGCTTACAATCTCCATAGAGACATCACTGCTTACAATCTCCATAGACACATCACTGCTTACAATCTCCATAGACACATTACTGCTTACAATCTCCATAGACACATCACTGCTTACAATCTCCATAGACACATTACTGCTTGCAATCTCCATAGACACATCACTGCTTACAATCTCCATAGACACATTACTGCTTACAATCTCCATAGACACATTACTGCTTACAATCTCCATAGACACATCACTGCTTACAATCTCCATAGACACATCACTGCTTACAATCTCCATAGACACATCACTGCTTACAATCTCCATAGACACATCACTGCTTACAATCTCCATAGACACATCACTGCTTACAATCTCCATAGACACATCACTGCTTACAATCTCCATAGACACATCACTGCTTACAATCTCCATAGACACATCATTGCTTACAATCTCCATAGACACATTACTGCTTACAATCTCCATAGACACATCACTGCTTACAATCTCCATAGACACATCACTGCTTACAATCTCCATAGACACATCACTGCTTACAATCTCCATAGACACATTACTGCTTACAATCTCCATAGACACATCACTGCTTACAATCTCCATAGACACATCACTGCTTACAATCTCCATAGACACATCACTGCTTACAATCTCCATAGACACATCACTGCTTACAATCTCCATAGACACATCACTGCTTACAATCTCCATAGAGACATCACTGCTTACAATCTCCATAGACACATCACTGCTTACAATCTCCATAGAGACATCACTGATTACAATCTCCATAGACACATCACTGCTTACAATCTCCATAGACACATCACTGCTTACAATCTCCATAGACACATCACTGCTTACAATCTCCATAGAGACATCACTGCTTACAATCTCCATAGACACATCACTGCTTACAATCTCCATAGAGACATCACTGATTACAATCTCCATAGACACATCACTGCTTACAATCTCCATAGACACATCACTGCTTACAATCTCCATAGAGACATCACTGCTTACAATCTCCATAGACACATCACTGCTTACAATATCCATAGAGACATCATTGCTTACAATCTCCATAGAGACATCACTGCTTACAATCTCCATAGAAATAAAAAAAAAATACGTTTTAAGTCGACAATAAATTAGCATTATCTGCTTGAATTGGCCAGACGTTTCCGAGAGCTGTGGCTGAAGCAGAGAAACTTCAAGCGGTGAACGCATTTAGGACTTGTTTGGAAATTATATTAGCTCAACCAGGCTGAAGTATTTATGCCAGTTTGTACTTCATATATTTTTTATTTATGCCAGTTTGTACTTCATATATTTTTTATTTATGCCAGTTTGTACTTCATATATTTTTTATTTATGCCAGTTTGTACTTCATATATTTTTATTTACTCCCCCGTTAATTTATGCTAATTTCATAATCGGTTGGACATCAGTAAAACGGTATACCAATTAGTAAGGATAAAATTAATGATATGATTGACAGAAGCCGTAAATTCAACTTTCCCAGTGGAAAGGGAGAGGCATAAAATAAAGGTTATGACTTACATTTAAGAAGAGGTGCACCAAAAACAACGAAAGCAGAAACGTTGTAGTGTGGAAACAGTGAAACAAATTATCAGAAAGAACACCAGGGAAATCAGAAAAAATGTCAGATGGACAAATTGGCTGACTGGTTGAAATGTATTTATTGAAATGGTACCACCAAATAACAACAAAAACAGAAACTACAGGAGAAACCAATCCATTATCTTTCAGTTTTGAACAGGACATGCAAGTCAATAGACATATAAACCGTATCCGACCCCAACCACAACCTTTTTGTAGTTACTGCTCTCATCCAAATGAAATAGTGGAAAAACCTCCTCATTGACTGCCCTTACCTTTCAACTGCAAGGATAAGACTCTTACAGATACACTTACCAGTCACTAACCAACTGTATGAAACACTAAGTCAATGCCGTCTTAACGCATAGGCCCATTGGGCAGTTGCCCGGGGGCCCACGAGCATAGGGGCCCCATG
Source organism: Meghimatium bilineatum (assembly GCA_034231615.1). Taxonomy (NCBI): domain Eukaryota; kingdom Metazoa; phylum Mollusca; class Gastropoda; order Stylommatophora; family Philomycidae; genus Meghimatium; species Meghimatium bilineatum. The sequence goes on along the minus strand of CM067322.1, from coordinate 1,917,892 downwards.
CGAATGTGTTGTAGGGTTTCGGAAACCCGTATAAAATTTAGTATTATTTTATAAAAATCTCATAATTTTGTGTTTATATGCGAACGGGCCCTTTAAGTTATCAATCACTTCCAACCTTGAACCTGCACATTGCTTTGCATGTCGCCCGTTGTCCAAGAAAGAATTTTGTTTTGCTGCATCGGGGTTCAGTGACTGGAAGCATAGCAATGTTATTGTAGAACATTAAAATGGAGAAGAACATAGAAAGTGCATGACGGAATATTTGATAAGGCATAAAGAAACTGGAAGCGTAGATTCTTTATTACTTAAGCAACATCGCTCAGAGCAGGAATATTGGCATAAAGTGTTGACACGTTTGATTTATGTAATTCGTTTTCTTGCTTCCAGAGGTGTGTCATTTCGTGGCGAAAATCAGATTATTGGATCAGCAAATAATGGTAACTATTTTGGTATACTAGAGCTACTGAGTGAATTTGATCCTTTCCTGGAGGATCATCTCAAAATGTATGGAAATCCTGGAAAAGGAAATAGTCATTTTTATCTGCTAATATTTGTGAGGAATTTATTGATGACAACATATTCTTGGTACTATTCTTGAAGAAGTAAAAGAGTCAAAGTATTATTCAATGAGTGTAGATTCTACTCCAGACATCTCACACATAGATCAACTGACATTTACTGCCCGATACATTAAAGGCTGCGAAACTGTGGAACATTTCTTGATGTTCATCGCCATCTTTTCTCATGGATCAAAAGATTAACAGACACTGTTGTGGATTTTATACGATACCAATCATACGATAATTAGTCAAATATGTCTGGACGATACACTGGAGTGCAGGCGCGTATTCATTAACTCAATGAGTTTGCCATCTATGTGCCCAGTGCAGGACACAGCCTGAATTTGGTAGGAGTAAAATCTGCAGAGTGTTGTCTACAGTCCATAAAACTATTTGACTGTTCAGCATCTGTATACATTTTTTGCTGGTTCTACTCATCGCTGGAATGTATTGAAATCATATTTAGAAAAAGATGTTGTGGTCAAGCGTCTGTCTGACACACGTTGGTCAGTACATTTTGATGCTGTTCATGCTTTGTGTAGGGGTTTCGACAAAATAAAACATGCACTGGATTCTATATCAGGTGACAATGAACAGCAAGTGACAACAATGCGTGAGGCGGAAGGTTTGAGCAAAATAATGGAACACATTGAAACAATCTTTCTTACAATTTTTTGGAAGGAATATTCTAGAACGGATGAATACAACTAGCAAAGTTTTACAATCAAAGGATGTGAACATCCTAGTTGTCACAAATCTACTAGAGTCGCTGAAAAGCTATCTTCAGGAAACTAGAGACAAATTCACTGAATATGAATTCAAAGCCAGGTGTATGTGTCCAGGTGCCGATTACAGTGATGGAAAAAAACGGGAACGAACCCGAAGTGTGCGTTTTAGTAGGTATGATAGGCCAGGAGAAGAGTTACTTCTAAACAAGTCCGAAAAGTTCAAGGTAGAAACTTTCCTCCCTATTCTGGACACTTTAATCGTTTAACTAACAAGACGTGCAGAGGCGTATTCACAAATTGGAAATCTGTTTTCTTTCTTGAGTGAAATACAATTTTGTTGAAATTAGTATAGTGACAATAAAATAAATAATACATTATTTTTAATATTATCAGCCATTTATTTTTTATTCCTGAGGGTGGGGGGTGGCAGCACTCTTTCTTTGCCCAGGGGCCCAATACTATTACTTTGCCCAGGGGCCCAAAATGGTGTAAAGACGGCTCTGCACTAAGTCAATTTCAGAAGACCTGCACTTTTTTTAAAGAGTTGCATTGTGTTAACAAGAGTAGAACTACTCGCCAGTAGAGATTTGACCTCTGCCCTACGTGATCAATTCAGTGCTAAAGTAAAATGAATTAATTATATGAAGAGTTACTTTATCTCCGACGACAGATTGCTGCCATGGGACCTACCTTTACCATTTTAATTATTGTTTTGGCTACCTCAAACGTGAATACTATGTCATTCTTTTGCAAAGCCCCACCTTCTAGAACAAGTGTTTTCGCTGTTTCATTTCCCCGGAATGTTGCGATGTGCTGGTATCCACTAGATTGTGCACATCTTGTAAAACTGTAATAACTTTCTAATAGAATCTACCAGGGAAACATCTGTCTATCTATCAATGTTCCTATAGCGCTGAATGTGGCAGAAACCAGAGCTTCTCCATTTTGAGAAGCAACTGTGTGTAAGAGAATGTGGCAGAAACCAGAGCTTCTCCATTTTGAGAAGCAACTGTGTGTAAGAGAATGTGGCAGAAACCAGAGCTTCTCCATTTTGAGAAGCAACTGTGTGTAAGAGAATGTGGCAGAAACCAGAGCTTCTCCATTTTGAGAAGCAACTGTGTGTAAGAGAATGTGGCAGAAACCAGAGCTTCTCCATTTTGAGAAGCAACTGTGTGTAAGAGAATGTGGTTGAGAACCATAGTCATACCCTGTTTCATGGTTTTTCTGCGAAGTGCTGTATTTTTTGGTCTTCTTCTTTTTCTTTTGCAATCTGGTACCCATTTTAACACTTTTAGTGGCAGTCTGTTTTAATTCATTTTAAGTACATGTTCGATATAAGTCCATAGTTTTCTTCTTATTGTTGTAGAAACGTATTGCTGATTGGTGTCTTCTCTTACTTGTTTGTTGAATTGAATTCTTCCCAACCAATATTTAAATTTTTTTTAAAGATATTTATTTTCAAATTAACTTTATACCAGTGAACATAAGCGGCTTTATTCTGGCTCCGTATGGTTTCTATTACTGAGAGGGGCATTTGTTAGGATGACAATTTTTTTCATTTTCCGAAGCTTTACATTCAATGATTATGTTTTTTTACATGTCTTTTTTTCTTCTGATTTTTTTCTTCTGCTTCGAATTTATTTCAGTACTTCTGAGTCTGTCTATCTGTCAGTCCGTCTGTCAGCACCTTCCATCCATCCATCTATCTGTCTACCTCTATCTACCTACCTACATACCTGCTTCCCTATCTATCTGTCTGTCTCTCTGTACGTCTATCTGTCATCCCGTCTATCCGCACCTTCCATCCATCCATCCATCTATCTGTCTAGCTCTATCTACCTACCTACCTGCTTGCCTATCTACATATCTATCTACCTACCTACCTACCTGTCTGTCTGTCTTTATGTATGTCTGTCTGTCTATCTGTCTGTCTATCTATCTATCTAATCTATTGTTTTTTCACTGTTTTTACTGTAGCATTATTGACTGACGATCGTTATTCGAGCTATGACACATTTCATCGATTGATATGCAATAATATTGTAACATCTCATAACGTTGCTCGCTCCTTCAATCTTCCACGTGATGCAGCCCTTAAAACTATGTGTGCCATCATTTGTAAATATTGTCTTATTATACATAGACTTTAGGCAAAATTGAGAGAAGACTTGTTGATCATTTATGCCAACATCTTCATGATAATAATTACAAACCTTTTATTGGCGTGATTTTCAATGGCATTGATCAACTTGGTACTCGCGACATCCATATCACTGCAATCAAATCTGACTTCACCACCGAGAAGACTCGACCGTGCTCTAAGAATCATTGCATATTGTAGCCTGGTACCCTTTTGTTCTGTGTTTTTCATTGGCTGGCGACATGCAGTATGCGCAAAACGACAAATAATCAGTCAAGATGAGTGACACTATGTGAGATCAGTTAGAAGTGCTATTACGGAGAAGGACTTAGTAAAGAATGTACTTTAAATTCCGGTTATTTTTGGTAACATCTTCCTAATTATGTGACGCCCGTGCTTTGGAAGGCCACGCTTGTCCGCCCAGAGACGAATGTGAAACGGGAATTCCACCGTTTCCATTCTCTCATCTCGGATACTGCGGACACAAACTATAGCATATATAAATTCGCTGCGCACTGACGTCGTACAAATCCGCACAAAATAGTAACAATTCATATGACATAGCGTCACCACCAATGTAAATAAATACACAATGTCTTGGTAGACACCTGTTATAAATCTAGTTATATATATTTTTTATAAATAAGACTGCTGTTATTTTATGTTTATAGTTTACATTTCTATAACTAAGAAACATCGGAAGCGGAAGTGTATACATTTGCAAGTCAAATTGAAACGACTTGTGGGGAAACCCGATGCAAGTCCAGGAAAACTTTCAGGGAAAACCCACACAAATTATCATCTCCAATATATGATTATAATGTATAAAATGCTAACGCAGTGAATTCATTTGTTATAATTGGGGATGGTATTTCTTGGTAGTGACAAAGAACTCGTATCCCTGTATTTTGGTTGGTGGTTTTATACAATCATCACCACAACAGAACACACACACATCAACAATATAGGAAATTCGATAAACACACAGCAAGCAATGTATGAATGATAAGGGAAACATAATCCTTCTACAGACAATTTTATGAAAATAACTTGTTCAGAATAGTCCGAATAAAAATTTTTTTGCTGAATAACTATAGTTCCTTTATTACTTTATAAACATGGCTAGAAGCGATGTTCTCCGAAGCTAGCGGTATTTGCTAGATCGCTGTTATTTTTGTCATGCAACTTTCGATTATTCGGAATATTAATGACGCTATAATTAAAATAAGTGCAGGAGACAGCTCAGTAAGCGTGGACGCTGAGGTCAAGGCACTAATATGCAAGAATACCGATGACACAAATATTGTGATTTACAAAGACGGGTCGGTCATCCGTCACCGCCGATGAGCATGGACCTTTACTGCCAGATGAAATGGAAGAACAGTACACGAAGCCAGTGGTGCCTTTACCGCAATAACAGGCAGTCTAAATATGGAAGTATTCGCTGTAACGAAGACACTTTACTGGCTAGAATCGCAAGCCTATTCTCATGCGCGCATATTAAGCGACTCACTGAATATGATTCAAAAAGTCAAAAACAGGTGATGTACTAAGGGAATGGGTGAAGTCATTTGAGAGAGCAAAAACACGGGCATCACTACGAATACTCACGATTATTCTTGTCCCCGGGCACGCTGGCGTGGAGGGAACCGAACGAGCTGACCAATTAGCTAGCCTCGCCACCACAACAGACGGTCAGCCTATGGACCGAGCAGACATACTGATTGCTCTTCGTGAGTCCTCACGATCAGAGGATTTTGAGATGAATGAAAATGAGTCAATATCGAGAATGTGAGAATTGGGAGTGAGGATGGGCGTGTCCCGTAGAGAACACCTGACAAAGATTTCAAAAAGAGCAGTGAACCAACATAAAACCGGAACCATCAGCCGTTATACCCTGAGAGATTTACTGAGGCGGTGATCGGAGCACCTATGGAAGTGTCCGGTGTGCGAAGAGACGAATCAACATACCTTATACTTCATGAAGCTAATTAATGGGTTTATTTTACAAAATGTATCTAGTTTTTTTTTTAACTGATCTATATTTATAGATCTGTCAACTGCTTTCACTTGTACAGAATATAACATTTTTTACAGTAAAAATTCGTCTTGTTCTAAAAATAGTTGTATCAGTGAAATGAACTAAAAAATTAGATTTCTAGATTTCTACGTGCCTAAAAATTGACATAATGATGACCGGAACACAAAAATCTTCAAAAGTGAGAAATTTTCCTTAAGTTTAGTTAACGTGAGATGTATGCCATACTGACTGACGATTCACTCCTGTTGGTATTAATATTTTTGCATTTCATTCATTCCACACTGTAATTACACACACAAATCGCATTGACCAATGACAATCACGGACATATGTTGTACACCAACAGGAGTAACTATGAATAAAACGTATCTAGAAAATAATTCATCTGTGAACTGTATAATCTAAAATTTGACTATACCCAGTGCTTTTTTTCCCCTGGGGATATTCAGGCGCATTGCCCAAGTGCATTTAACAGACTGTCTAATATCTGGAAGTCAAAGTCAATCAGCACACGCACGAAAATGCGCTTATTTAATTCCTGCATTATTCCGGTGCTATCATATGGATGTGAGAGCTGAAAAAGCTCTTTATTTTCAGAAAAGAAATTACTGAGTTTCGAGAACAAATGTCTTCGTAGGATAACTAACACACATTGGAGTGAATTCAAATGGAATGATAAAATCAGAGAAGAGACACATCAAAATTTCATCACAGATAATATCAGAAAACGCCGTTGGTCCTACATCGGGCATGTCCTACGCGCAGACACTAACAGAATACACCACCAATCACTTCAATGGATACCTACAGGCAAAAGAGCAAGGGGTAGACCAAAAGAAACACTCAGAAGAACAATACTTAGAGAAAGTAAAACAACCAATATTCATACTATTCAAGAACTGCACAGAATAGCTTTGAACAGACAGAATCGGAGAGATCTGACCTCTGCCCTATGCGCTAACTTCAGCGCAAAAGGAAAATGAATGAATGAAAATATGAATGAATATCCATGAGCACGTTATATCCCCACCATTGTGTGGTTATATCCCCACCATTGTGTGGTTATATCCCCACCATTGTGTGGTTATTTTGGTTCTGAGCTAATGAGACATGTCCATTAAAATAAAATTCTACAAAATGTAAGGTTGAAGTTAAAATTATGGGATATATTTTAGTAAATCAAATACCGTATGATCACCTTTTTTCCGAAAAAAAATAAATCACAGCACTTACTACCAGCGCCGGATTTAGACTTGATAAGGCCCCAAGCTATTTGAGATATGGGGCCATTTATAAATCCAGATATTATATTTCAGTGTCAAATATGATTTATGGGGCCCCCAAGAAGGTGGGGACACTGAGTTATAGCTTGTTTAGCTTATACATAAATCCTGCACTGTTGACTACACTTATTTGCAATGGTCCTTAAATATCAAAAGAATTCGCCGATGTGCAAAATCCATAGCATCTGTGGACTAAATAATAGCAATATTTTAGCGTCATTGATATTCCAAAGCTGCATACCAAAATCTCCGCGATTTAACATGTAGTTTCGAAGAAAATCGCTTCCAACCATGTGTATGACTTAGCAAACGGACTATAACTGTTCAACTGGCTCATTCGGTGGTATATTTATTTTGTTGAGCTCTCATTGAAGTGGCCAGATATCTTCTAAATTTGCAAGTGCCATCGTTATTAGCTCCGAGATAGATATTTTCTAACTGTCATCGCGAGGCTATGGTTTCTGGCATGCGGCCCCCTGATGTGCGTAATCAGTCACTGAAACCAAAAATACGAACGTTCAGTAAAAATATTGCATTACAGAAATCTTTGATTCTTGCAAATCGAACATTCTCTCCAACTGCCTATGTCATGTATGTTATCGGAAAATCTGAACGACACTTTCAAACACACTATAAAAACACACCACAAACACACCACAAACACATACCACAAAAGGTTTAGAGGACTGACTTGGTTTAGCGTACTCGGATTGTTCCATATGTAATCCGTCCCTGTCAACGAAGCGGCTGCCGAAAGTAGCATTCATAACACGTAACTCCGTAGCTTAAAGCGATAATCCATACGGATCTCCAGAACAAAAAACCCACTATAAAAACAGGACGTTGCGAATGGGATTTGAACTTTTATTGTCTCAAAGTTGTTTGTTCAAGTTCCGCAACAGGCACTCTCCAGACGAACAAGACATACGCATGACACAAACACAGTGACACAAACACAGTGACACATAAACAAGATTTAAGATATCTGCTTCTAACCCCCCCCCTCCCCCTTTCGTACAACATCAAAGGACTCAAACAGTGAGGAAGATATTTCACACCACACACACACACGCACGCGGGCGCGCGCGCACACACACACCAAACACCAAAGCGTAAACAAAGTGAAAAAATTCATCCTGCCCAACTCCAAAGAAGAAATAATAGTATGCGATCCTTGGACGAGTAGGACTAGGATAGTCCCCAACCATTTCAGTGTTAGCATTTTATTTATATTATTTTGAGTTTAATTAAAAATTAAACCTCTTTTGATGAGACACTTCTTTGTAACATGGACACATTTATCCAATTAATCGAATTAGTCATTAAGAAAGCTTGGTTTCCCATTAGCAAGTATGTATTATATTGTAAACGGCCTGGTCTAACAAACATTTCTAATAAGTAACAGCTGTGAAGTTACCTGCTAGAAAGCAGCGGTTGTGAAGTTACCTGCTAGAAAGCAACGGTTGTGAAGTTATCTTGTCTAACAAACAGTTCTAATACGTAACAGCTGTGACTTTGCCTGGTCTGACAAACAATTATAATAGTTTTATAGTTAATAGAGAAATAGTTGTGAAGTTACCTGGTCTAACAACGAATATAATGCATGCATAGTTCCGGCACAAGTGATTTGTCGTGTTCCCCTGAAAGTGTTAGCGCCAGAACAGTCACACCAGAGCTATGACGCTGATAACGCTGGAATTAACAAGTTTAGGAGAAAATTAAGTCTACAAGAGACCAAGCAGTCTGACCCAGGTTTACTTTCTTATTGACTGTTGTTGACACTCGCCCGGTCATCCCGGTCTCTGTGTCATGAAAGGACAAATTCCCCTGTTGCTAAATTAACACATACAGTGTCTGCGAGTTCCTTTCTGTGAAAGCGTTTCTCACCTTCCAGAAACTTCTAAACTGTACATGATTAGTTGCTGCCCATGGTTGCCACAAAATTATAAAAAATTTACAAGAAGGTTAGACGGACAATTTGCAGCAGACAATCAAGAAATACTACTGAGATATAGTTATTTACTATTACCTCCCTAAGGAGCATAAATCTTGAACAAACATCTACCATCTGCTCAAGAATATGTGCCCACAGCAGCAAAACTGAAATCCAGCAGACGAAACGTGGAACAGGTTAATGATGTTTTCCTAATCACTCGTCTATTGTCTATTGTCTGTGTCTGTCCCCAGATGAATGATGGTTAATAGTATTCAGACTTGCCGTTAAGCGTAGGGATGAAAGCTTAAGCTGTCTTTCCAATGCCAGATGTGTCGCTGTGGTTGTATTTAGCCCATGTTTGTTCTCGGCTATCTTGATGTTTTCTAGCCACCGTTTTCTTGGTCTACTATTGGCTTTACGCCCGGATATTCTTTTGTTATATGCTGTTATTGGTATTTGGTTTGGCTTCATTCTCGTAAGGTGACCGAACCATTTTACTTGCTGTCTCTCAATATGTTCAATACATGATATTATACCAACTCTTTTCCTAATTTCTTCATTTCTTATTTTATCTAGTTTAGTAACCACTGTAGCTTTTCTCAGACACTTCATTTCACATGTAACGATTTTACTTTGCTGCGAAGCTGTTAAAGATCATGTTTGACATTGGCAGCAGAGTGTTGGTATACAAATTATAGTTATTGTAACTTTTTTTTAGTTTCATCTTGATCTTTGGGTGAAGAAGTAATGGTAAAAGTTTGTAGATCACTGTTTTTGCTTTCTGGCACATTGTTTCTATTTCTCTGTTTAATTCTTTGTCAATCACTAGTATCACACATAATTAACACAGACTAACGTTTCGACAAATATGCCTGTCCCAAGACTACAATTCACAATAGAATATGACGAGAAAGAACGGCACTATTGACATTCACGTGGCAGAGCTAACTATAGATAGAACCGGGAATAGTAAAATTTACGTCATAGGTGAAACATCATGAACAGAAAATAAGCAAAACACACAAAAATATTCATAAAACAAAACACACCCAAATATCCATAAAACAAAACACACCCAAATATCCATAAAACAAAACACACCCAAATATCCATAAAACAAAACACATCCAAATATCCATAAAACAAAACACATCCAAATATCCATATAACAAAACAAACAGGAAAATGACGGAACATGATATTTACCCTTAGGACTGCCGCGTACAGATCCCAAAGGATTCTTCTTCTTTTTCGTAGGATTTCATTCTCAAACTCCCGCTGGATCTCCCTTGTAGCAGGACCATGATCCTACTATATTTCCAACAGAATGTAGTCCAGAAAATGGAAATGCGCTGTGTCACAGTTTTGTTTGCGCCAATGGCTCGACATATCCGTCGGACCCAAATGGCTAATTCGTGCCACACTGATAGATGAAACGATTCTCGATGACATAGATGCCACGCTCAGACATAAATTCGACCATCTGTTTCTGAATGTGGTATATTTGAGAGATAAACGAAAGACAAGGACCGGGAAGAAAAGTAATTCTTTTCTAAAGAAGCGGTAATGGGCGAGATTATAGATTAAGGTAATCGGTGAGATTATAGATTAAGGTAATCGGTGAGATTATAGATTAAGGTAATCGGTGAGATTATAGATTAAAATTAATGGGCGAGATTATAGTAAGCAACTTTAAATATTGGTGTTGGTTTTGTATCATTCAGGTCCGTAGATAGGAGGGGATGGTAGGGGTGTTTAATCTCCTCCCCCCTCACCAAGAAAATCGAAGCACTAGGAACATGGCCAAAAGGCTTACCATAATCCTAAGTGGAGCTCTTTGAGGTACAGAGTGGAGTATGGCAGGGATGTACATTCTTCCCATACCTGTTCTACATCTACGCAGAAAATATAATGAGTAATGTGAGAGAAGAGATACACAACACTGACTACCACGCTTTAAACATCGGTGGATTCGAAATTCCTTAACTACGCTACGCAGACGACCACCTTTTAGATAATTTTTACAAAAAAGACAGCAAATTTTAGTCAAAAAGGAATATCTGACCAACTAATTTTTTAGTTAACCCCCTCCCCCCCTTTTGAGAACATTATATCTACGACCCTGGTGTCATTTGTTTGGCGGAGAGTTATCTGAGAAAGTCTAGATCATTCAAGGTAGCTGGCTCCATTCACACAGCAGACAATTGTGTATCCGGACAATTTATACGATGATGATACACACAACAGACAATTGTGTATCCGGACAATTTATACGATGATGATACACACAACAGACAATTGTGTATCCGGACAATTTATACGATGATGATACACACAACAGACAATTGTGTATCCGGACAGTTTATACGATGATGATACACACAACAGACAATTGTGTATCCGGACAATTTATACGATGATGATACACACAACAGACAATTGTGTATCCGGACAATTTATACGATGATGATACACACAACAGACAATTGTGTATCCGGACAATTTATACGATGATGATACACACAACAGACAATTGTGTATCCGGACAGTTCAGATGATAATGAGGGTTATGATAATTATTAATGTCATGTGACGTATTCTTTCCAGAACGTTGCCTTCCTAATGAACTCTCTGAACCCTTCTCCCAATGAACTCTCTGAACCCTTCTCCCAATGAACTCTCTGAACCCTTCTCTGTCTTGGGCGATGCGGCTTGTATTTTCCAACGATGTATTCATGTTATCTTTAATATCATCAGTCCATCGTCTTCGTGGTCTGCGCTTTTCCCTCTTCCCAGGTACTCTATCCTCCATTATTTGTCTTTCTAAACAGTTGCGGTTATTTATATGACCAAACAGGTGTAGTTTTTTTTTATTGTTATTGTGTTTAGTAACCAACACTGTGGAATCTTCAATGTGTTTATAATATCTGAGTTTCTCTTTCTTTCCTTTCATGATATTCTAAGTATCTTTCTGTAGCATTTCATCTAACAGGTTTTGATCTTCTTCGCCTCTGTTTTACTGAGAGTCCATGTTTCACAGCCGTATGTTGCAACCGGAAAAATAAAAGTTCGTACCATTTACAATTTCGTTTCTATTTTGTTGTTTTCCCATATGTTTTTCAACCGTGTTATTTTACAATATGCCATTGCCAATCTTTCCCTTATTTCTGCCATGCAGTCTCGGGCACCGTTGATGTTTGCTCCTAAGTATTCAAATTTATCCACACATTCTATCTCGGTATTGTCTATTCTGATGTCTGGTTGTTGTGTTGTTATATCTGTTTGACATGATTTTTGTCTTTTGCGTGTTTAAATAAAAGTTTTGTGATTCGCTATATTTCTTTGTGTTCTTGATTAGTTGTTCCAATCCCTTTATATCGTTTGAAAGAAGCACTGTGTCGTCTGCGTAGCGTAGTTCCGGGATTAGGAATCCACCGATGTTTAAAGCGTGGTAGTCAGTGTTGTGTATGTCTTCTCTCACATTCCTCATTATACTTTCTGCGTAGATGTTGAACAGGTATGGGGAGAGTGTACATCCCTGCCATACTCCACTCTGTACCTCAAACCATTCTGAGAGATCGCCCTCTAACTTCACTGCAGCCTTTTGATCTTTTAAATTTTTCTATTAGATGAATCAGATGTCTTGGGAAACCCATGCTGTTCATTATCTCCCATAGTTGCTGGTGTTGGGCGCTTTCTTTTATTTTGAGTAATCTATGAAACACATGTGCAGGTCAGTTGAAAATTCCCTACACTTTTCTATGATCAGTCTCATGTTAAGGATGTGATCTCTTGTTCCGCTGTCCGATCTGAAGCCGGCCTGTGCTTCGTTTATCTCTATCTATAATTTTTGTTTGATTCTTTGCATTATGATGGCTAGAGTTCGGTAGTTTGAACAAATCTGTAGGTCGCCTTTTTGGGGAGGGGTATACATAATGTTTTTGATTATGATTATCATGATAAGGATTCACTGGGGACACTGACTGAGACACTGACTGGGACACTGACTGGGACAATGACTAGGACACTGACTGGGACACTGACTGGGACACTGACTGGGACACTGACTGGGACACTGTCTAGGACACTGACTGGGACAATAACTGGGACATTGACTGGGACACTGACTAGGACACTTACTGGGACAATGACTGGGACACTGACTAGGACACTGACTGGGACAATAACTGGGACATTGACTGGGACACTGACTGGGACACTGACTGGGACACTGACTGGGACACTGACTAGGACACTGACTAGGACACTGACTGGGACACTGACTGGGACACTGACTGGGACACTGACTAGGACACTGACTGGGACAATAACTGGGACATTGACTGGGACACTGACTAGGACACTGACTGGGACAATGACTGGGACACTGACTAGGACACTGACTTGGACAATAACTGGGACATTGACTGGGACACTGACTGGGACACTGACTGGGACAATGACTGGTACACTGACTGGGACAATGACTGGGACACTGCCTAGGACACTCACTGTGACACTGACTAGGACACTCACTGGGACACTGACTAGGACACTGACTGGGAGACTGACTGGGACACTGACTGGGACACTGACTGGGACACTGACTGAGACAATGACTAGGACACTGACTGGAACACTGAGCTTATACACTTTTAGATAGCTGGCGGAACGGCAAGCAGAGCATATATGGGAATTTCCCTAGTGCTGTGACGCTTGTTCCTAATCAAGGATCAAGAATCAAGAATGAAAAAAAATCATTATTATCATGAAACAATCACTTTAACTGCGAGCACCATCATCAAGTTCTGTCTCCGCAACGAAGGTTGGCTGCAACAGATCTCCAACATCCCCTTTCTCTTGTTTTGATGGTGCACTCTGCTAGACTGTGGCCTGTCCATCTTGTGATGTTACTCTCCCACTTGTATCTCTGTCTACCTCTTGTTCGCTTCCCGTTGACTTTACCCTCGAGTAAGGTCTTCATTAAGGAGTCATGTCTTTTAATGTGTCCAAAATATTTTATTTGCCTGATCTTTATTTCTCTTAGTAATTCTGTCTTCGTATTAAGTGTTTTTAGCACCTCTTTATTTGTTTTCTTCTCTTTCCATGATGTTCTCCCTATTCTTCTATATACCCACATCTCAAAGGCATCAATTCTGCCTTCTGTTTCTTTAGTTTCCATGTTTCTGAGCCATACAATAATATGGAATAGATATAGCATTTTATAATTCTCATTTTTATCTTGTTTGTAATTTGTTTAGATGTTGCTATTTTTCTCATGTCATTGAAGGTACTTTTAGCCATTCCTATTCTCCTTTTAACTTCTGTTTCACATCTGCCATCATTTGTGACTATGTGTCCAAGATATTGATACTGTTTTACTTGTTGTAGTTTTTCTCCCTGTATGTTTATGTTTACCTTCTGTTCTTCTGTGTCTTTGCTGATTATCATGGTTTATGTTTTTTGGATATTTATATCAAGTCCATATTCATTACTTGATTTATTGACTTGATCTATTAGTCTTTGTAGTTCATGTTCACTTTCTGCTAAAGGAAAGTGTCATCTGCTTATCTCAGGTTGTTTATTATTTTCCCATTGATCTTGAGTCCTGGTATTTCTTATATATTCTATATAACTGCGAGCAGGTGGCTATTAATAGTCCACAGCCGTTCTGACAGAAGCATAGGTCATCACCAGTTTAGTAACCAAGGTGACACTCAAATGCATACGGTGTTCTGTCTCGCGACATGGCTGTGTTAAGGGGATGGGTGCATGTTTAGTCCCCGAACGGAGGCATTCCAGTGTGGCAACATCCCAGGATGACTATGCCCAGCCCGTGTCAGGGATGCAGCGTATATGTTCGGGCCAGCTAGTTCATGACTACCCCCCAGGATGACTACGCCCAGCCCGTGTCAGGAATGCAGCGTATATGTCTGGGCCAGCGAGTTCATGACTACGCCCAGCCCGTGTCAGGAATGCAGCGTATATGTCCGGGCCAGCTAGTTCATGACTACGCCCAGGATGACTACGCCCAGCCCATGTCAGGAATGCAGCGTATATGTCTGGGCCAGCTAGTTCATGACTACGCCCAGGATGACTACGCCCAGCCCGTGTCAGGGATGCAGCGTATATGTCTGGGCCAGCTAGTTCATGCTTCTTTAGTTAGATCTGTCGACTCATCTACAGTGATGCCGCACCGGCATTTCCCACCGCTTGTCACAGCCAACCTTAGGAGGAGACGGCACTTGATGATGATGATAGTAGACAGTAGTAAAGCCCTAGATAACCGCAAACATACGCTGTACTTGTGAGTGAGCTCCCCCCCCCCCCCCCCACTTTAGGGAATAATAAGACACTGCGCTATAAAACTAGCCAGTAATACGGTAACCCCTCCTCCACATCCGTAACGCCTTAGTTTTGAAAACAAAGTTCTGTCTGTCTATCTGTCTGCTTCTCTGTCTGTCCTATCCTGTCTGTCTGTGTCTGTCTTTCTGTGTCTGTCTGTTCTGTCCTGTCTGCCTGCCAGTCTGTCTGTCTGTCTACATGTCTGTCTGTCTGTGTCTGTCTGTCTGTGTCTGTTCGGTCCTGTCTGCCTACCTGTCTATCTGTCTGCCTCTCTGTCTGCCTCTCTGTCTGTCCTATCCTGTCTGTCTATCCTGTCCTATCTGTCTGCCTACCTGTCTGTCTGCCTACCTGTCTGTCTGTCTAGATAGATCGATAGAACACAGAATTGGTATAAAAATACTGTTTATCAATTGTAATTTTGTAGCCATGCAGATTGATGGGTGTCTGAGTATTGGCGACAGCTGGTAAGTCACGGCATTCGCTTTCTGACATCTTGTCCTTATCTCTTTATCATTCTCTGTACAGAGGTTTCCTAAATATTTGAATTCTAAGACTTGCTTTAGTTTTTTACCATTGACAGATACATTTAACTGTCTTGTTGATTTGCTTTTCTTCATAGTCACTGTTTTAGATGTTTTTAGTTTCATGTTGCATTGTTCGCTGGTTGTATGGAACAGATGTCTGTATGTGTGTTTGTGTTGTTTGCGGGTTGTATGGAGCAGATGTCTGTATGTGTGTTTGTGTCGCTGTAATTCATTTTTTATGGTGGTATATTAAACTTTGATCGTCTGCAAATAGCTATTCTGTTAATGAGCTGTGTTCTTTATTTGGTTTTTCTGCAGTAGGGGGTTCGTTTTCTGGGGGGACTGCTTCTTTAGTTATCCTGTCCATGTATGTTACGAACAGATGTACAGCTGGTACCAATTTTAATGCTTGTTGTGGTAGTCACTGATTTCACAATCAAATTCAGTTACTGCCACCACAGGCAGAAAAATTGGTACCAGATTACAAAAGTAAAATAGGATGTCCAAGAGAGACTCTGCACAGAACAACCACCCAAGAGGGTATGACTATGTGTCTCAACAACATGCAAGAATTACATACAGTAGTATCACATTGCTCAAACTGGAGACAACGGGGACTGCTATATGTACCACATTCATCGGATATGGAACATAGAGATATATCATTTAAATAGGAGTTTCAACTTCACGACCCCCCCCCCCCCACACACACACACAGAGACGTTCACATTGTACTTTTTACACTGCCGTCCGGATTTCTTGACATACATTAATAGTTAATACATAGTATAGTAATATGCTTTCGTGTGTTAGTTATCATTACCGCTGATGTGTATTTCGTCGTTTATAATCACACAATGTGCAGTAATTGGCGATTGAGTCATGTGTTGACCACCTCTGTTCTAGATAGCCTGACAGATACATTTAACTGTCTTGTTGATTTGCTTTTCTTCATAGTCTCTGTTTTAGATGTTTTTAGTTTCATGTTGCAAAAGCTGGTGCTAGCTGGCAAAAGCTGGTGCTAGCTGGCAAAAGCTAGTGCTGTATTTGGCAGATTACGCAACAATGTATGGGACAGAAGAGGTATAAGAACAACCACCAAACTACAAGTATATCATGCTGCTGTTATACCAACCTTACTATACGCCTGCGAAACGTGGACAGTGTATGCTAGACATGCAAGAAAGTTAAATCATTTCCATCTTACCTGCCTACGTAAATTACTAAACATCCATTGGTGGGACAAAGTACCAGACTACGAGGTCTTGGAAAAATCAACCTCAATAAGCATCCACACAATACTTATGAAGGCGCAGGCACGCTGGGCAGGCCATCTTGTGCGTATGGAGAACTCGCGTTTGCCAAAACAAATATATTATGGAGAACTCAAGGCAGGATTTCGAAAAGCTGGTGGACAGAAAAAGCGTTTCAAAGACACGCTCAAGTCATCCTTGAAACATCTTAACATTGACGTAGGCGCTTGGGAGAGCCTCGCTCAGGATAGAACAGCATGGCGTTACAGCATTAGAACGGGAGCACTAGCGGCAGAGGAATTCAGACAAGAAACTGCAAGACAGAAGCGGACACGTAGAAAAGAAAAAACATCTCAACGTCACACAGATACCTTCTAGTGTTGTCAATTCTGTAAAAGAACATTTTGTGCGCGCATTGGACTTGCTAGTCATTTAAAAACGCACTATTAACTCTATTATTTATTGTTATTATTATTATGGTTGAGTTTTTGGTCATCGTCGATCACGACGGACGAACATCATCAATCAGATAGCCTAACTTCGTGGCGTGGTAAGGAATCAACAACAATCCTGTTTCCAGATCCTACGCCAGTCGCCACGGCACTTGATGATGATATCGTATAACAAGCGTATAGCAGTGCTCTTGTCTCATTCCCAGCGACAAGTACTGGAGTCTGGCGAGCTCGCCTGATTGGAAACTGCTGCTGGGAAATTTTAAGTACCTGCCGGTGACACATTATAACTTGTACCCGAGTATAAAAGATCCGCATTCAGCTATAGTTGTTATTCGCCTTAGTAGAAGGGATTTGGACGCTCGGCTTTCAAACAAAGTTACCTTGTCGCTTTGTAAAAAAAAATAGATTTAAATTGAGAGCACAGATCACCATTTATTAGACCAAACAAGTAAGTCGACCAAAGAAGCTTTGAGGGATTCAAGTCTTGATTAGTCTGAAACTTCTGAACAAAGAAAGTAGTGCCGCTCTAGAAGATCCCAAACTCAATACTTAGGCGCAATAATACAAAAGTCAATCTCCGGACAGTCTCAAATCTAGTTTCTGCCAGAATTGTTGTTCTTACTGTTACTGCAAGAAGGTGGTAAGTAACTTTGTGTGTGTCATATTTTATGATGTCTACATTAAAAAAAATAAAAAAAATAAACACTATTGCACGAGCTAACAGAAGAGGTTTCCATAAGGATGCATTTCTTTATAATTATTTGTGTTCTACACGTGGACAGAAGTAATATAAGGGCTCAGTTATTCTATCCTAAATTGTGCAATATAAGGGCTCAGTTATTCTATCCTATATTGTGCAATACGACCTTGTATTTAGAGGTGAGAAAGAGAGTTCTGCAATGCTATATAATTCCTATACTAACATATTGGTGCGAGTCTTGGACAATAAAGTGGGAAAATAGATGCAGTAAAGATGTGGTTCTACAGAAGAATGCTGAGAATACCATGGACTGCCAGAAAAACTAATGTAGAGGTGTTAAAAGAGTCAAATGCGACACGGACCTTAACCAATAGTATAAGAAAAAGACAATCTTCATATTTTAGCCACTTCATGAGACAGGAAGGTTTGGAAAACATAGTCACAACAGTTTGATGTCAACAGAGACAGAGGGCGACAACGTGAGAAAATATTAGACAGTTTGACAATCTAGCACGGCAGGGAAACAACAACGATCTTGATACATAATGCTGATGATAGAGAGCTGTGGAGAGCCATCATCGCCTACACCAACCGGCATTGCACCTGATGATGATAATGATGAGGCTATTCTAAGCGTTGCCGTCATAATCGATGGACCAAACAACCATACTTAATGCTCTTCCTTGAGTCATCCCGATTGAAGGATTTGAGAAACACGGGCATGGGTCAGTGTAGAGAGTTTGGGAATTGGGAGTAGGCGCAGCTCATTGAGAAGACCTATCACAAATTTCAGAAAGAACACTGAACCAATATAGAACCGGAACCATCCGCCGCTATACCCTGAAAGATTTACTGAAGCGGAGATCTGAGCACCTAATGATATGTAAAGTGTGCGAAGAAGATAATAAATATAGTAGTAGGCACCTTTCCGTCTGTCCAGGCGATAGTGTTAGTGTTGAAAAGTTATGATACTATAATATAATAGTATAAGAAATATAATCTACAATCTGTGGCGATGATAGATGGGGTTCATAAGATCAATCCGAGCCACAATCCGAGTCTATCTATCTACCTACCTACCTCTCTGTCTGGTCTTGTCTTGTCCTGTCTGTCCATCCGTCCATCCATCCATCGATCCATCCACCCATCCATCCATCTATCCATCCATCCATCCATCCATCCATCCATCTATCTATCTATCTATCTATCTATCTATCTATCTATCTATCTATCTATCTATCCATCCATCCATCTCTATATTCTTCAGCTTTCATTCTCAAACTCCCGATGGTTCTCTCTTGTAACAGGACAACGGTCCTACTAGATCTCCAACATGATGCAGTCTAGAGAATGGAAATGCGTTGTTTCGCCGTTTATTTAAACCAATGTCTCGACACATCAGTCATCGGCGGTTATCTATCTATATATTGTCCTTTCCATTTGTGTCGTTACGCGCCGTGTGGGGGGGGGGGGTTATTGATGTTGTCAGAGACCAAGAAAGTCAATATTCACTGATATATTTGGCTCAATGACTGTTACAAACAGTCATAGAGCCAAATACACTGAGTCAATATCAATCAATCAATCAATAAACCCATAACCCTTCAGGGTCGTAGGGGTACCACATTGGATGCTTCAGCACACAGAGTCCTCCAGCGAATTATATCCTCAGCGATGCGGATGAGTGTGGAAATATCTAGCCCTGTCCATTCCTTGATGTTGTCTGTCCATGTCTTTATTTGGTCACCTCTGCTTCTTCCACCCTCGACAGTTCCCTGCAGTATTGTTTTTGACAAGGAATCGTGCCTGCATACATGTCCGAACCATGCTAGTTTTCGTCGTTTCACTATTGAAAGCAATGACTCCTGGACACCTGTACACATCTCTACTTTATTTCTTACGTACACATTGGTCTTCTGTTCCCTATAGGAAATTCGTAGAATTCTTCTGTAGCATTTATACTCGAAAGCCTGTAATCTTCTCTCCATGTCCGCAGTGAGTGTCCAACTCTCACAACCATACAACACAACAGAAAGCACCAGCGACCTATACAGTTTGATTTTCACTCCAACACTGATGTTGCTTTTCCAAATCACAGTTAGCCTTGACAAGGACGCTAAAGCCATGTCCAGCCTTATTTTTAGTTCTGCTTTGCATTTACCATCGCTGCATATACTGGATCCGAGGTATTTGAGAAGGACAACTGGAGAGGAGATGGGCACCACTAGCTAAACCTTTTGCCCACTGAAATACTACAATGGATAATGAGTCAATATACATAATTTCAATAAAGATAATCACTATACCTAATAATCAATATACCTAATAATCGATATACATAATACGAATTAAAAATAGGTATTGCAGAATTCAACAGAACTATTGAAAAAGTTACAAAGCAAAAAATAAAACATTTTTTTCAAGACATCAAAAGTGATACGAAATTTCACTTCACAAATCTTGATGTGCAGGCGAATATTCCCAGTAGCAATTTGCAACTGTGACTGGTGGACACTTGACAACGCAGTGGCACAGGGACAACCTTGTGTTAAAATGATATGCTACAAAATGGTACTACATTTAGAAAATGTCCGATGTGCAAAGAGGATAATCAACAGACTTAATACAAATATTACGTCTGTTTTACGGCGCAGGTACTTTCATCTACGTCGCATATCTTCAGACTTCTTCCTATCTTGACCTCTGATGTTCAGATGCCTCGGCGTACTATATATATATAGTACATTTATTTATACAGCAGAAATCCGATTATCCGAATTAATTGAAGATCGGACCGAGTCGGATAATCGAAAATTCGGATAATTGTATATAGCTCAGGAATGAAACAAAACAGTGTACATACATACGATCATACATTGGAATGAACGGAATTTTATTGATAAAGTACATTAATATGTAAGCAACTATGTATTGAAAATAAACTACATAGTAAAGGCACGTGCGCACTGTTACAGAACCCCTCTTCCGCTAACGCTCTCAAATTATTTTATCCAGATTCGATTCAGATAATTGTGGATTCAGTTAATTGGTATTCGGATAATCGGATTTCTACTGTATACATTTTTAATAAATTGTACATATGTGTCTTCTCTATATCTATGGCGAGAAGGCATGACCTAGAGTGAACTGTGGTGTTACAAAAAACAAGCGGCATATAGAAATCACAAGAAGAATTATCACACGCTGAAGGACATACTAAATATGAGGATCGGATCACCTATGGACTTGTCTGGAGTGCCATAATGATGATCTGGCGACCAACTATTTCTATAAATCGCAAAAAACGTACGTTAAATGTACCCAATCATGATTTTAAATGGATGGCAAGGAGCAAATACTAACATAGTTAGTTAAGCGCCACACAATAGAGGGTGAGGAAGCGTATCTGGAACACACAAAAAACAAAAAAACAACTAAAATGCAGAAATAACCTTTTTTGTTTCAATACTGAATATTGTATCAATACTAAATATTGTATCAATACTAAATTTTGTATCAATACTAAATATTGTATCAATACTAATTTTATCAATACTGATTGTATCAATACTGATTGTATCAATACTGATTGTATCAATACTGATTGTATCAATACTGACTGTATCAATACTGATTGTATCAATACTAAATAGTGTATCAATACTAAATATTGTATCAATACTAAATATTGTATCAATACTGATTGTATCAATACTGATTGTATCAATACTGATTGTATCAATACTGATTGTATCAATACTGATTGTATCAATACTGATTGTATCAATACTGATTGTATCAATACTAAATAGTGTATCAATACTAAATATTGTATCAATACTAAATATTGTATCAATACTGATTGTATCAATACTGATTGTATCAATACTGATTGTATCAATACTGATTGTATCAATACTGATTGTTTCAATACTGATTGTATCAATACTGATTGTATCAATACTAAATATTGTATCAATACTAAATAGTGTATCAATACTAAATATTGTATCAATACTAAATATTGTATCAATACTAAATATTGTATCAATACTAAATATTGTATCAATACTAAATATTGTATCAATACTAAATATTGTATCAATACTAAATATTGTATCAATACTAAATATTGTATCAATACTGATTGTATCAATACTGATTGTATCAATACTGATTGTATCAATACTGATTGTATCAATACTGATTGTATCAATACTAAATATTGTATCAATACTGATTGTATCAATACTGATTGTATCAATACTGATTGTATCAATACTGATTGTATCAATACTGATTGTATCAATACTGATTGTATCAATACTGATTGTATCAATACTGATTGTATCAATACTGATTGTATCAATACTAAATATTGTATCAATACTAAATATTGTATCAATACTAAATATTGTATCAATACTAAATATTGTATCAATACTAAATATTGTATCAATACTAAATATTGTATCAATACTAAATATTGTATCAATACTAAATATTGTATCAATACTAAATATTGTATCAATACTAAATATTGTATCAATACTGATTGTATCAATACTGATTGTATCAATACTGATTGTATCAATACTGATTGTATCAATACTAAATATTGTATCAATACTAAATATTGTATCAATACTAAATATTGTATCAATACTGATTGTATCAATACTGATTGTATCAATACTGATTGTATCAATACTGATTGTATCGTTTCATTTGAGAAAACTAACAAAAGTGAAACTAAATAAGAAAAATATCAATCAATCAAATGCCATTACGAGTGGCGTAGGCGATCATGTTTCTCCACAACTTTGTCTCTTGTGTTATTAATAAGTTCAGTTGGTGACTTTATTTTGTGCAACGGTGACAACCCATCCAGAAATTTCTCTTTTTGTCTTCCCTTGATCTTTCCCGAGATTACTAAATGTTCAAGTTGTACTTTTCTCATCACGTGCCCTAAATATCTTGATTGTCTGCTTCTAATTTTCGCTATAATTTGCCATTTTACTCCAGATCTCTGAGAACTACCACATTAGTTTTTTTTGCTGTCCATGTAATATTTATCATTCTTCTTAAAAACCACATCCCAGTTGCCTCCAACTTATCTTGGGCACTTTTATTTACTGTATATGCCCCTGCTTCCATAAAGTAGGATTGGCACAATATAACATCCTAGTACTAAAACTCGTGTATGTGTATTAAAAACGCACACAAAAATTGTATTTACACAACTTTTAGCACAAAATGTTTTTATACATTTAAATACATGCAAAATAAACACATCATTCATAGTCTTTAAAATGTCAGGGATTAATTGAAAATTTATTTAAAGGGAAATAACCGTTACAATTGTGTCAAAATAACAAACAAAATGAGGAAAATAAATGCGTTAAATTGGTTTGTTGTTCAGAAACAACAATACCGTGTAATATAGGGTTAAATGTCTGTCGTATATTTAATTTAACAGGTGGAAAAGGGTTACTGCCTTCTGTGGACTAGGGGTTAGTGACAGAATTGTTCAATCTGAACTCGAACGAACTGGCTCGGGTTAATGTAGCAGTGAAGGGATGTTATAAACATATAGAATTAAAATTAATTAAAATTCTTCTGTTTCTGCGATCGTTTTCAAACTCCTGCAGTGTATCATGATATAGTTTACAGAACGGAGTGGTTTACAATATGGCAGCGATATCTGCGCTTGTCTGCATGGCATATATGAATTCAGAAAATCAGATTATATTTTCTGCCGAAGACGGATGTGTCGGGTCATTGGTGCAAATTAAACGACGGCACACCCCATTTCCATTCTCTGGACTACATCCCGCTGGAAATCTAGAATGGATCATGGTCCTGCTACAAGAGAGATCCAACGGGAGTTTGAGAATGAACGCGGAAGAAGAAGAAGATTATATTTGTAACAGTTTTGATGTTTATCTCAGTGGATTTCTTTAGATGAGACTGCAGTAAACTTCGAAATTTTACAAACACTAAAAACAACAGAATTTCGCCTTTTCTACCAAAAGGCCTTCATCAAACATATAAAATAACATTTCATTTTTTCTGGCCTTCCATTCTGTGCTATATTCATGAATATTTTGCTACGGTTGTGCCACGTTCTGTGTTCGATGAAGTTCATTTAGTCGAAATGTAGAATTTGTGCTGTTTTTAGCAATTCGTTGTATCAGAAATCATTGTTTTACATATGGTCTCCTCATAAAATTTGTAAATAATTTACATTAATTTCTCTGATATTTCAAAACACCTCAGTAAAGTACTGGAAAAGAAAAATAGCAGTAAGGCCAAATGAAAGCACAATAAAATAAAAGCAAAGTAAACTAACAAAACACAAATACGGTACAACAAAAATACAGTAAAATACAATTTAAGTAATATAATAATAAAAACGTAAAGTAAGATAACAGTAAAGTAAAATATAAGTAAAGAAAAACTAACATAAATTAAATGTAATATACAATAAAAGTGACGTAAAATTAAAGTAAAATTAAAACAAAAATAGTGTAAATTTAAAGTAAAATAGATTGTAAAGAAAAATACAGTCAATGAAAATTTAAGTGCAACAAAGCTTAGTAAATATGAAAATAATGTAAAATAACATTAAAGTGAAATAGAAGTTTAGTAAAAATAAATAAACGTAAATTAACATAAATGTAAAGTTAAATAGAAGTACCGTTAATAAACTTTTTTTTAAAAAACAAATTTAAAAAAATTTAAAATTAAAATGAAATTAAAGTTAATTAAAATAAATGTTAAGTAAAGTAAAAGTAAAATAAAGTTGAAAATAGAGTAAAGTAATAAAACATTTTTAACAATTAAAATAGAAGTAATGTAAAAGTAAACTAAAGTAGAAATAATGTAAGATATAATAATTTAAAAGTAAAAATAAAAAGAAAGCACTGTAAAATTTAAATCAAAGTAAAATGACATATAGTAAAGTAAAATTATAGTAAAATAAAATATAAATATAATAAAAGTGAATTAAAATTAAGGACATGAAATTTATGTACGGCAAAAGTAAACATAAAAGGAATTTAGTAAAATAGAAGTAAAATGAAATTAAATTACAGTAAAATATGAGTAAAATACATTAAAGGTAAAGTAAAATAAAGTAAAATAAAAGTAAAGTAAAATAGAAGTTGTTAAATAAAGTTTAATAAAATTACATAATAAAAATTACATAATAACGATGTAAATAAAAATACAAATAAAATTACAGTTAAATAACGGGAAGTAAAGACTGCGAGGGAGAGGAGATGGCTACCGCCCTCATTTGCACAGCCTCTGAAATGTGAGATCGCTAACATCTCACACCCATACGGCATTAATAAATGCTATGGGTTACTTTACTTTTTACTTTTACAGTTAAATAAAATAAAAGTAAAGTAAATTAAAGGAAAATTAAAGAGAAATAATTCCCTATTCGCAAAACTGATCCCAAAACAACTAGTGTTTTACCGCTAATTCTCCTCTGGACTTGACTGATAAAAGTCACTAGTATTTATATTATTACATTTTTATCTTATCTTATCGTCTATATCATCACTATCTCGTGCATCATTTCTCCTCGTCACGTTTGTATGTCTTCTCTTATCTTGCTGGAACCTGCCAGCTTTGATGTTTGTCTTCTCTATGACATGTTTCTTACCCCGCTTTAACCTCTTCTTCCCTACCATCCTCATATGTGCTTTCTTACGTTTAGTACATTGTTTATTTTATTTGTTATTTCTCGTTCTGATGAAGGCTTTTAGTCGAAACGTCGCTAGTTTATTTTATGGAATAATATTGGTAACATTGGTACCTATTTCTGTTCATTTTGATATTTGCCTTGTGATGAAGGCTTTTAGTCGAAACGTCGCTAGTTTATTTTATGGAATAATATTGGTATTATTGGTACCTATTTCTGTTCATTTTTATATTTGCCGTGGGTTACCACAGCCCCCCCCCCCCACCTTTCTAATTTCTAGTTTCGTTTTTGTTTGACGACACTGAAGGTTTATTATCTTCTGGTACTCTAGCTCTTCATCTTTTCCAAACGATAGTGAGCAGACGTTTTCTTACGCTTACAAAGGATGCGGTTTCGTATTATCCTTTGCATGTATATGAGTTTACGCTTATAATCGCGTGTTCTTGTAGTCGCTTGAAGTCGCTTCCAGTGGACGCGAGGATTTAGTCTATAATAATTCGGAGTCTGATCATTAAGTATGGTGACCTTAAAGCTGGACAACCTGCCTGTTCTTCTCAGAGTTTTAACTCAGTCAATGTGTTTTTCTGATC
Source organism: Meghimatium bilineatum (assembly GCA_034231615.1). NCBI lineage: Eukaryota > Metazoa > Mollusca > Gastropoda > Stylommatophora > Philomycidae > Meghimatium > Meghimatium bilineatum. The sequence goes on along the minus strand of CM067322.1, from coordinate 1,891,623 downwards.
AGATCTTTTCCTGTCACTGCCAGAAGGTATACGCTTCATTAACTTCACCAATCAGAAATGTTTCATTGTGTTGACTGTTTAATTACAAGTTCCTTCTCACATTTTTGGGTATGGCTTCCTGTCCCTTTAAATTTATTTTTTTAAATAAATGGGTCAGGATATCTGGTGTGGAAATAATAGCTGCGTCCATATATTATGTGGATTGATGAAGCAGGATCTGTCTGGCCATTAGTGCAAATAAAACGGCGACACAACGCATACTCATTCTGCTGGAAATCTAGCAGGACCATTGTCTTGCTACAAGAGATCCAGTGGGAGTTTGAGAATGTGTCCTGCTACAAGAGATCCAGTGGGAGTTTGAGAATGTGTCCTGCTACAAGAGATCCAGTGGGAGTTTGAGAATGTGTCCTGCTACAAGAGATCCAGCGGGAGTTTGAGAATGTGTCCTGCTACAAGAGATCCAGTGGGAGTTTGAGAATGTGTCCTGCTACAAGAGATTCAGTGGGAGTTTGAGAATGTGTCCTGCTACAAGAGATTCAGTGGGAGTTTGAGAATGTGTCCTGCTACAAGAGATATTCAGTGGGAGTTTGAGAATGTGTCCTGCTACAAGAGATCCAGTGGGAGTTTGAGAATGAACTCTAGCAAGACTAACAATTTTGTGGAATTCGGTTGAATCTTGTAGTCTTAGTTGTAATAATAATGAATACGCAGATGTGCGTTACAGATACCTATCACTGCTAATAAAAAAAAGATGACGAAACAATAATAGTAAAGTAAAGAAGGACGAAAACGGTTGACGTTTTCATCAAAAGATCTTCGTCTGAACTGTTAATACTGAATTTTTACCAGTTCATGTGTAGCAGGGAGGGGGTCTGAACGAATATATAATAATTAGAACAATTTATAAATAAAGAATATTTGTTAGTTGGTTGATTGGTTGGTTGCTGATCCAGTGGTCCATGGGCTCATGCCCTTTGAACTAAGAATATTTGTTCAAATACAAACTTTTTTTTTTTTAAACAGTCCGTGTAGGATCCTGCCAAAAGGATAGACGGAAATGAGAATACTTTATGCGGTGTGTTCAAGAACAAGTGTGTCCGCACAACGAAATTACCCACCATGAAGAGATGTAGAAGACTAAGACAAGAAACAAGATTACTATCTAACAACAGACACAAGAAAGATACAGATTAGAATGTGGGAACATGTCTGTCATAGATTGAAGATTGAAGATTTAGTTGATGGACAACATTGCAGATACAACACCGTAATGATTGACCACAACAAAATCCACGTCAAAGACGGAGACACCCATAACTATACTATCTATACAAAACAAATGAAACAATATTACCGAACATAACAGACAAAGACAACACAAACTGCAGACACAAGAATAGAAAAATGAACAACCACACCGAGACAGAACATAAACTGCAGGCATCTGAAAATAAGAATGAACAAATATACCACGAAAACACATAAATTGCAGATATAAAAATACAAAAATGAACAAATATACCACGAAAACATAAATTGCAGATATAAAAATACAAAAATGAACAAATATACCACGAAAACACATAAATTGCAGATATAAAAATACAAAAATGAACAAATATACCACGAAAACACATAAATTGCAGATATAAAAATACAAAAATGAACAAATATACCACGAAAACACATAAATTGCAGATATAAAAATACAAAAATGAACAAATATACCACGAAAACACATAAATTGCAGATATAAAAATACAAAAATGAACAAATATACCACGAAAACATAAATTGCAGATATAAAAATACAAAAATGAACAAATATACCACGAAAACACATAAATTGCAGATATAAAAATACAAGAATGAACAAATATACCACGAAAACACATAAATTGCAGATATAAAAATACAAAAATGAACAAATATACCACGAAAACACATAAATTGCAGATATAAAAATACAAAAATGAACAAATATACCACGAAAACACATAAATTGCAGATATAAAAATACAAAAATGAACAAATATACCACGAAAACATAAATTGCAGATATAAAAATACAAAAATGAACAAATATACCACGAAAACACATAAATTGCAGATATAAAAATACAAGAATGAACAAATATACCACGAAAACACATAAATTGCAGATATAAAAATACAAAAATGAACAAATATACCACGAAAACACATAAATTGCAGATATAAAAATACAAAAATGAACAAATAGACCGAGATAACATCAATATCAAAGATATATTAGAAACAGCCCGTGTCCTGCCGAGGCCCGAAAGGGGAGCACAGAATAGCAGCACAAATGGTCTTCTTCTTCTTCTTCTTTCTGTCCTGATGTACCTTTCGGTGTTGAGGGGAGAGTGAGTGTACGGTCTTTTGCCCTTCTATTTGCCTCTTCTGTTGTTATATTTCCGAGTGTCTCTAATACACTATCTATCCACATTTTTCAAGGGCGTCCAATAGGTCTCCTGTTTTCGTATCGTTTGTTAAGTGTTTTTTTGATAATACTTTGCTCTTTCTGTCTGGTTATGTGGCCGTACCATTTAACTTGTTGTTTCTGTATGTATTCTATTGTTGGTTTGATCCCTAATTGTTTCCTTAGTGCTTCATTCCTGATTTTGTCTCTCATGCTAACTCTAATCATACGTCTCACACATTTCATTTCAGTGGTGTTAATCACAAATGGTCTTAGATCGATAATATGCCAAAATGAACGGAAATAGGTACGTGTGTTGCCAATACTAGTCAATAAAACAAACTTACAGCGAGACACAGCGACAAACAACGTTTCGACTGAAAATCTTCATCAGGACGAAAGACAATAAGTACTCACTGAAGCAAAGCTGAAATCCAACATGTGAAACTTAGAACATGGTAATGAAGTTTTGCTGAACGCTGGAAACAAATAAATCCTAGATGTTTTTTCTGCGATTAGCAAAACTGTATTACCCTTGTTTGTTTGTTTGTTTGTTAAATGGGGGATTAAAACCTCTGGTAGATGCACGACCTCTTCAACCTAAGGCCAATATATTGGTTATGTCGAGACGTCTTTATTACCCTGTTCCATGTTTCACTTGACAAATGACCTGGGTAGGCTTTAACTACAGCAAAGCAGGCGAGTCTACATTGTGTAGTCTTGACCTACAGCTATGCAGGCGAGTCTATATTGGGTAGTAACACTCTCAATCTGAAGTTTTGCAGATGAGTCTACATTTATAAAGGCAATTGGAGATCTCCTTTGGCGTACTGGTGAAGAAATTCCTTTTGCGCTCAAAAGGTGGCGGGTTCGAACACCGATTACGACTTCTTGTTTACAAAGTGCATTTTTTCGGAGGTCCGAGCACGTAGATTGGGAAAGGGGGGGGGGGTTCCATCCCTTAAATTCTCCACCCCACCCCAATAAAATATCTAATGAGAAATGTTGCAATGAAAATGAATGGCATATTTTGTAAACTGCCCCCCTTCTTTACTTATTTAAGACGCATCTGTTTTCCGGCAGAGATCCGTGCTGTCCCTTCAAGCTACGGGTGTCGTAATTTTAGTGGTACCCTTAACAGGCAGTATGCCGCTTCGTTGATACGTAGAGAGTACATAGACCTATAGGGTAATCCAAGTACAATAAAGTAGGGAGTACATAGACCTATAGGGTAATCCAAGTACAATAAAGGCAATCGTCTACGCCTTTTGAGACGTTAATTCACTATAACCTGAATTATACAGTAGTGAGGTAACAAGCTGGTATCTATCTATCTATTTGTCTGTCTGTCTGTCTGTCTATCTTTTGTCATTTCCACTTGTGCCGTCAGCGTCGTTGGGGGAGGGGAGGAGGGAGGAATTGTCTCTTTGGCTATGTGGGTTGCATAGGCCATGGTCAACCCGTGTCTACGGTTTGTTTAATTGTCTCCACCCATCCAGTTTTTGGTCTTCCTGGCGCCTTGTAGCCCAATCTTCTGCTGTTGTATGTACCGATGGTTGGTTGTGTTGGTTCCATTCTCATGATGTCGCCAAACCACCTGGTTTTCTGTCTCTCGATTAAGTCTTGACGAGATGGTCTTTTTTTCTCCCCTGATATCGTCATTTCTCCGTCAGCCTCTTCATTCAAACATCTCATTTCACACACTGTGATATCTTTACTCAAACATCTCATTTCACACACTGATTTATTTCGCTAGTGTCTGTGTATACGTCTTCGTTAGGGCCATGTTTGACATCGGTAACACTGAGTTGGTATTAAAATATTGTTTATCAATTGTCATTTTCAAGATAAATGTCATTACTTATTGTCTTCAGATCAAGACTAAGAGAATATCGAAAATGATACAATAATTCGCAAAGTACGCCATTAATGTACAACCATCAAACTCCAATTTTCACAAGTCACTTTAATGAAATGACTAAAGTCAACGAGTTTCAGACACAATACGTCATGTCTGGGTTAAAGATCATTTCAATATAATAAAAGACCAACAACTCAACTAAATCCTTGACAGTTAGTCGTTCACCACTTTTGTGTTTATGGTAACTATGACAACCAACAAGGTAGTTAACTCTAAACAACAATGCGGTATTTATTTTTTTGTATCAATATACAGAGCTTGAATAGTATTTAATCTGGTCAAGATCTGCAGACATTGTGTTCTTAATCTGGTCAAGATCTGCAGACATTGTTTTCTTAATCTCGAATTATTAGTTTCCAGGATTTCAGTCAATGATAGCAAGTAGACGTTCGGACAATTATTGACATGGTCAAGACATTAGTTCACTGTAAGAAATATTTTCTAGTTGTTTTCATCTCGGTTTGTTCTACTCAAGTCTAAACAGAAATAAAAATATGTTGACACCGTGAATTTTGCCATCTGAATGAGACACAGTTCCTCCTTCACTTCCTTCCCCCGGGACCTGGATTAAGCCCTTAACTCAAAAATAGCAGGATGTGTCTGTATAAAGTAAATGGGTTGGGGTGACAAATTGCTTATATCTTGGCCAGCTTCATTTGGTAGTACAGTGACATGTCAGTGAGTATGTTGAAAAGATGGTTATTTTCAGAGTTATGTAAGAGTTTCTTGTATTTTTATAGTCTGGTGGGAGGGGGGGGGGAGGGGGGTCTCGTGTAGTTTAACACTCAATGATGGTCTCATGTGTGGTCCAACACTCACTAGATCTCGTGTATTTGAACGTTCACTAGAGATCTCGTGTATTTGAACGTTCATTAGAACTCGTGTATTTGAACGTTCACTAGAGATCTCGTGTATTTGAACGTTCACTAGAGATCTCGTGTATTTGAACGTTCACTAGAGATCTCGTGTATTTGAACGTTCACTAGAACTCGTGTATTTGAACGTTCACTAGAGATCTCGTGTATTTGAACGTTCACTAGAGATCTCGTGTATTTGAACGTTCACTAGAGATCTCGTGTATTTGAACGTTCACTAGAGATCTCGTGTATTTGAATGTTCACTAGAGATCTCGTGTATTTGAACGTTCACTAGAGATCTCGTGTATTTGAACGTTCACTAGAGATCTCGTGTATTTGAACGTTCACTAGAGATCTCGTGTATTTGAACGTTCACTAGAGATCTCGTGTATTTGAATGTTCACTAGAGATCTCGTGTATTTGAATGTTCACTAGAGATCTCGTGTATTTGAATGTTCACTAGAGATCTCGTGTATTTGAACGTTCACTAGAGATCTCGTGTATTTGAATGTTCACTGGGTGTGAGTAAGACAGCACATCTACTTAAACAGATATGCACATTTTCAAGAACAGATAAGACAGCGACTACGCTATACTAAGACAGGGGTTCCCTAACTGCGCTATACTAACACAGGGGTTCCCTAACTGCGCTATACAAACACAGGGGTTCCCTAACTGCGCTATACTAACACAGGGGTTTCCTAACTGCGCTATACTAACACAGGGGTTTCCTAACTGCGCTATACTAACACAGGGGTTTCCTAACTACGCTATACTAACACAGGGGTTTCCTAACTGCGCTATACTAACACAGGGGTTTCCTAACTGCGCTATACTAACACAGGGGTTTCCTAACTGCGCTATACTAACACAGGGGTTTCCTAACTGCGCTATACTAACACAGGGGTTCCCTAACTGCGCTATACTAACACAGGGGTTCCCTAACTGCGCTATACAAACACAGGGGTTCCCTAACTGCGCTATACTAATACAGGGGTTCCCTAATCAGAGACACGAAGAGTTCTATGTGCGGTAACTAGCGTATAGGTTCCCCCACACCAGGGGGCAGGAACAGTTTTTTGTGGGGTAACTCGGAAAATTAAACTAACAAAAATCTTATTGTTAAAGCAATTTTCGTTGAACAGCTATTTCCCTTTACTTCTATATATCTCTGTCAGTGTGTATGTTCACCGCTTCTTCATTTTAAAAGTACAACAACAAACAAATTAAATGTCGATAATGACATCAGGTTGGTATTAACGAAAGCTCAACCGCGAATTGTGAAGCTTAGTATGCAACATTTCTGTAATTATATTAAATACGATTTGTTGATTATATTGAATTATATTATACTTGGAAATATTTTTTGTATGTGTTTCTCTGAACTATGCTAACCTTTCTTTTCATAATTATCGGTGTCGCATGACACTTTACATCTATAAAGTGGGGTCTCGGGTCACTTTATTTGTTATAAAATGGGGTCGGGTTCACTGCTTTTATGGAACTGGATCGCGACTTTTATAGAACTGGATCGCGACTTTTATAGAACTGGATCGCGACTTTTATAGAACTGGATCGCGACTTTTATAGAACTGGATCGCGACTTTTATAGAACTGGATCGCGACTTTTATAGAACTGGATCGCGACTTTTATAGAACTGGATCGCGACTTTTATAGAACTGGATCGCGACTTTTATAGAACTGGATCGCGACTTTTATAGAACTGGATCGCGACTTTTATAGAACTGGATCGCGACTTTTATAGAACTGGATCGCGACATTTATAGAACTGGATCGCGACTTTTATAGAACTGGATCGCGACTTTTATAGAACTGGATCGCGACTTTTATAGAACTGGATCGCGACTTTTATAGAACTGGATCGCGACTTTTATATAACTGGATCGCGACTTTTATAGAACTGGATCGCGACTTTTATAGAACTGGATCGCGACTTTTATAGAACTGGATCGCGACTTTTATAGTTCTGGATCGCGACTTTTATAGAACTGGATCGCGACTTTTATAGAACTGGATCGCGACTTTTATAGAACTGGATCGCGACTTTTATATAACTGGATCGCGACTTTTATATAACTGGATCGCGACTTTTATAGAACTGGATCGCGACTTTTATAGAACTGAATCGCGACTAGATAGAGATCGGTAAGCTGTAAACTAAAAACTACAAGTTGTGAACATTAGCAAGTCTGCAGCAACAAGTGATATAACAATAGATAACACCATAGTGAAACAAGCCAAAGAATTTCCTTTCCAAAATGTACGACTAGATAGAGAAATAGAAACAATGTGCAAGAAAGCAAACACAGTGGCATACCACCTTTCACCATTACTTCTTCGCCTAAAGATCGAGATGGAAATTAAAAAAGACAGATAATGTCTACAATTTTTATATAACAGTCTCACAGTAGAGGAAGATCGTTACATTTGAATTTAAGTGTCTGCGAAAAGATGCAACGGTTACTAAACTAGATTTTTTTTTAAAAATAAGAAATGAAGAAATTAGGAAAAGAGTTGGTATAATATCATGTGTTGAACATATTGAATGACAGCAAGTAAAGTGGTTCGGTCACCTTATGAGAATGAAGCCAAACCAAATACCAATAAGAGCATATAATAAAATAATATCCGGATATAAAGCCAAAGGTAAACCCAAAAAGTGGTGGATAGAAAACATCAAAATAACTTTGAACAAACATGGACTCAAAGTAATCACACGACACATTTGGTCTTGGATTCAACCTTATATTGGTTGACTGTGGCTCCCACCCTTACGCTCAACGGCAAGTATGGATACCATCAATAATCAGTCACATGCGGAAACATATTCTCATCATCATCAAACCCATAACACTTCAGTGTCGTAGGGGTGCAACTCTGGAAGCATAACACTTCAGTGTCGTAGGGGTGCAACTCTGGAAACATAACACTTCAGTGTCGTAGGGGTGCAACTCTGGAAGCATAACACTTCAGTGTCGTAGGGGTGCAACTCTGGAAGCATAACACTTCAGTGTCGTAGGGGTGCAACTCTGGAAGCATAACACTTCAGTGTCGTAGGGGTGCAACTCTGGAAGCATAACACTTCAGTGTCGTAGGGTGCAACTCTGGAAGCATAACACTTCAGGGTCGTAGGGGTGCAACTCTGGAAACATAACACTTCAGTGTCGTAGGGGTGCAACTCTGGAAGCATAACACTTCAGGGTCGTAGGGGTGCAACTCTGGAAACATAACACTTCAGTGTCGTAGGGGTGCAACTCTGGAACCATAACACTTCAGTGTCGTGGGGGTGCAATTCTGGAAACATAACCATTCAGTGTCGTAGGGGTGCAATTCTGGAAACATAACCATTCAGTGTCGTAGGGGTGCAATTCTGGAAACATAACCATTCAGTGTCGTAGGGGTGCAACTCTGGAAACATAACCTTGCAGTATCGTAGAGCTGCAAATCTGGAAACATAACCCTTCGGGGTCGTAGGGGTGTCACTCTGGAAACATAACCCTTCGGGGTCGTAGGGGTGCCACTCTTGAAACAATAGAAAATAGACTACAAAACCTCAAAGAAAAAGTGGCAGATAAAGGGACGAAAGACTCATAAAAAACTGCACAAATATTTAGAAAAACCTCCAGAAACACAAGCAAAGAATATCGTTAAAACTCCAGAAATACAATGACTGTATACTCAAATCTTACTGTATAAATATATATTTATACCGTATACAATTGTATATCCACGCACATACCTGTGTGTCTGTGCTCTGTCATGTTACCTGCTGGTGTGTCCGCCAGGTAAAACTATTTTTATTATTATTGAAAATGAAAATCCGCTTTACCTTAAAACGAGTTCTCACAATCTTGTCACCTGTTATTCGCGATAAATCTGGCCAAACAGACACTAAGTTTCCAAATTGTGGACTATAAATTGATTATCTTTGGCAATTTGCTTCAAATTGGATCCAATTTGATTACTTTCACCGTCGCATTGATTTGTTATATTCCCATGACCTGTATGTTATTTTCTGACGAGTTATTCCAAGTCTGAAAGAAGTTATTGGAGACAGCTTTACCATCTTCTCCATTACTTTCACTGATTCATCGATTTGTTATAATTTCCTGATCTGTAGGTTATTTTCTAACGTTATTTTCCAAGCTATATCCGTATTAACATATGATTGCGAAAGTTGTTGGAAAATAACAAAAACACTGGAGAAGAAATTAAATTTTAGTTGCAAATAAATTTCTTGAAAAAACTACGACTAACTAATAGTTAGTTTTTCCTCTAGGGCCAAAGACAGCACATAGGCGAATGTGATCGATTTCCATGTCTCTCTTGTCATTGCAATTTGCTTTAGATCTTCATTGTTTCTGATACCGATGGTGAAACGTTCTCTTGTAATAGTTCTATGTAAAGTTTCTTTTGGTCTTCCTCGTTTTCTCTTGCCTTTTGGTGACCACATCAAATCTTGACAGTGAAATCTTTCAGTATCCATTCGTAGTGCGTGCCCGATGTAATTCCAGCGACGCTTTCTAAAATAGATGGATACATATTCTTGTTTTAATTCTTGTCTGACAACTGTGTTTGATTTGTGCTAATATTCGTTGGAAATAATTCAAGTCAAACATTCAAGTAAGAGAAGACATCATTCAATTCAATTCAATAAAACCCATAACCCTTCAGGGTCGTAGGGGTACCACATTGGAAGCTTCAGCACACAGAGTCCTCCAGCGAATTCTATCCTCAGCGATGCGGATGAGTGTGGAAATATCTAGCCCTGTCCATTCCTTGATGTTGTCTGTCCATGTCTTAATTTGGCCTCCTCTGCTTCTTCCACCCTCGACAGTTCCCTGCAGTATTGTTTTTGACAAGGAATCGTGCCTGCATACATGTCCGAACCATGCTAGTTTTCGTCGTTTCACTATTGAAAGGAATGGCTCCTGGACACCTGCACACATCTCTACTTTATTTCTTACGTACACATTGGTCTTATGTTCCCTATAGGAAATTCGTAGAATTCTTCTGTAGCATTTATACTCGAAAGCCTCTAATCTTCTCTCCATGTCCGCAGTGAGTGTCCAACTCTCACAACCATACAACACAACGGAAAGCACCAGCGACCTATACAGTTTGATTTTCACTCCAACACTGATGTTGCTTTTCCAAATCACAGTTAGCCTTGACAAGGACGCTAAAGCCATCTCCAGCCTTATTTTTAGTTCTTCTTTTTCAACGTTTTTGATTATGTGTCCAAGACACCAAACAGCAATATGTTTCTACAAGAAGAAGAAAATGTTGGACTTTATTCAGACAAGTACTTACAATGAATAAAAACATATTGCAGCTACAAGCATTAAAATGGGCACCAGAGGAAAAAGAAAAAGAGAAAAACCACGAGAGACTCTTCGTAGAACAACTAACAAAGATGGTATGACTATGTTTCTCAACAACATGCAAGAATTACACGCAGCAGTATCACATTGCTCAAACTGGAGAGATATGGTTTCTGTCCTATGCAGACTATTCGGCGCTGACAGAATATATCTATAGATGGATTGATGGATGGATAGATGGATGGATGGATGGATCACTACCATCTTGTCTTCCTGAGTTAGGTCTCAATCAAATGCCGGTTAGCAGGATGCAGTCCAAACAGCTGAAGCACTGCAACGTATTTGACAACATGGCTGACATATCTGTGCTTCTCGGATGGACACATCCGACTTCAGCACTACAAGTATAGATCTTTTCAACTTTTTTTATAAGATGTAATAGCCAGCCCTAAGTTTAAATCTCCTTACTTTTCTCTTGCAGCATATATGACAGTGGCAGCTATTATATTTGTTTGAGGGATCATAATAATACAAATCGGAGTTACCTCATGCATCCTACGTGTGATATCAGAACCCATGGCAGTTCAGACATCGACAATACTGTAAACAAAGAGATTAGCGCTTTGTCGAAGAGCTGAATTTTGATGCTTTTAATGATGATGATGATGATAATCTGTTGCGGCTATACAGACGGTCAAGAAGCTAGCCAATATACAAATTACAGACGGTCAAGAAGCTAGCCAATATACAAAATAAAGACGGTCAAGAAGCTAGCCAATATACAAATTACAGACGGTCAAAAAGATAGTCAATATACAAATTACAGACGGTCAAGAAGCTAGCCAATATACAAATTACAGACGGTCAAGAAGCTAGCCAATATACAAATTACAGACGGTCAAGAAGCTAGCCAATATACAAATTACAGACGGTCAAAAAGATAGTCAATATACAAATTACAGACGGTCAAGAAGCTAGCCAATATACAAATTACAGACGGTCAAGAAGCTAGCCAATATACAAATTACAGACGGTCAAGAAGCTAGCCAATATACACATTACAGACGGTCAAGAAGCTAGCCAATATACAAATTACAGACGGTCAAGAAGATAGTCAATATACAAATTACAGACGGTCAAGAAGCTAATTTACACTCACCTCCACTCGTTGCACTCACCTCCTCTCGTTGCTCTCACCTCCCCTCGACTCTGTTGATTAATTCCATGGGAAAGGCAATGCCAATATGTCTGGAAACAAGCGACACTGCAGGAGATGCTAGAAGATGTCCGATAAGGAACACCGCATCTGCTTTAGGGTCCCAGATCCAGATTCTCTGTAGAGCTTTACTCCCTTGACCTGATGCACAAAAAACTCTTCCTACTAGGACAATAACAGACAATAACAAGACATCGGGGAACCTCGCCGGTACTATATAGTCTATGCACTGATGCTGAAATATTCTTGTGTAGGATAGATATGGGAGCACACATGATTGTTGACGGAAGTGACCTAATGTTGACACTAACATACAGGTAAACATACAGGTAAACATACAGGTAAACATATAGGTAAACATACAGGTAAACATAACGGACATACTTGGCATCGCTTCAAATTAGTTGTGAATTCACAGTACCATATATCCATCCATCTATCCACAATAGTTATATATCCACAATAGTTATATATCCACAATTCGAATATATTTACAATATTATATATAAATCTATCTACATTATTATATATAAATCTATCTACATTATTATATATAAATCTATCTACATTATTATATATAAATCTATCTACATTATTATATATAAATCTATCTACATTATTATATATAAATCTATCTACATTATTATATATAAATCTATCTACATTATTATATATAAATCTATCTACATTATTATATATAAATCTATCTACATTATTATATATAAATCTATCTACATTATTATATATAAATATATCTACATTATTATATATAAATCTATCTACATTATTATATATAAATATATCTACATTATTATATATAAATCTATCTACATTATTATATATAAATCTATCTACATTATTATATATAAATCTATCTACAATATTATATATAAATCTATCTACATTATTATATATAAATCTATCTACAATATTATATATAAATCTATCTACATTATTATATATAAATCTATCTACATTATTATATATAAATCTATCTACATTATTATATATAAATCTATCTACATTATTATATATAAATATATCTACATTATTATATATAAATCTATCTACATTATTATATATAAATCTATCTACATTATTATATATAAATCTATCTACAATATTATATATAAATCTATCTACATTATTATATATAAATCTATCTACAATATTATATATAAATCTATCTACATTATTATATATAAATCTATCTACATTATTATATATAAATCTATCTACATTATTATATATAAATATATCTACATTATTATATATAAATCTATCTACAATATTATATATTGCGAGTTCCGCGAAGAAAGGAAGACCCTGATATATATATACACAAGGGTGTACTATCCATGTCAGAGTGACAAGGAAGTTGCCATGAGCCCCATGCTCAGTGGGGAACGTATACAACTATTGTAAAATTTCATTGCATGGAGCACTCAGACTTTAATGACAGTTTTAGCCAGTAGAAATCTACTAACAAATACAGAATGCGAATAGCAAACAACGAAATACTTTCATTTCATGCCTTTAATACATGCGAATAAAGGTTCGGTTAAGCATGGCATCTAAATGTCAAGTGCAGCCACGTACCCACGGGTTATGGATCCAAGGCATGGTCTGTAGACATGGATGCCTTTTTTTATTGCAATTACATGGGGGAGATGGTGAAAAAAGGAGCGGGGGACTAGATTAGGGTCAACGGCGTTGGATGCAAGGTCTTCAACAAGGTGGCAATATGTCTCCAAATACGTTGTCTTGTTTTATTTCTCATGATGGCATTATTTTTATTCTAATTTTTTTTTATTTCTAGGACCTGTTTGTTTTCCTATTTTTCCATAAAGTTCTCCGTATTCCTTAATATATCCGCATCTCAAAGCCATCAATTCTGTTCATTGTCCATGTTTATGAGCCAAATATGAATCTTGGATAGATGTACAATGTTACAATTTTTATTTTTAATTTGTTTGTAATTTGTTCTCATGCTACAAGTTTCTTCATTTTAAAACATTACGGTCAATTCCAAGACAAAGTTCATGAGTTTCGCTGACTGTAATTTTAAAAACACTCACAAAGGGGAAACAATAATTTTGATAACTTTTCTTATTTAGGCAACACAATGACACAAGATGGAGGGAGATACAACAAACGACATTTCTACTAGAATTGCGTTGACAGCAAGCTCGTTCCGCCACCTAACATTTATCTGGAAATCCAAAAAAAATAAGTAACTATACCAAACTACAACTAATCAAGTCGAATATAATATCTATATGAAAACATGGTTGCTAAAGTTGGAAAGTAACAAAAGTACTGGAGAAGAAATTAAATTCATTTGAAAATAAATATCTGAGAAAAATCTTCAATATTGGTTTGGAAGATTCAAGTTAAGCAAGCAAGTAAGAGAAGACACCAAACAACAATATTTTTCTACAACAATAAAAAGACAACGATGGACTTACATCAGATATGTACTTAGAATAAATTAAAACAGACTGCCACTACAAGCATTAAAATGGGTACCAGATGGCAAAAGAAAAAGAGGAAGACCAAGAGAAACTCTTCACAGAACAACCTTCAAAGAGGGTATGACTATGGGTCGCAACAACATACAAGAATTACACACAGTGGCATCACATTGCTGGAACTGATGGACTCTTGTTTCTGTCATTTGTACTGTACTCGGTGCTGAGGGAATATAGATAGATAGATATACAGTTTCATTATGTCACTGAAAGTACTTTCTACCATTATGTCACTGAAAGTACTTTCTACCATTATGTCACTGAAAGTACTTTCTACCATTATGTCACTGAAAGTACTTTCTACCATTATGTCACTGAAAGTACTTTCTACCATTATGTCACTGAAAGTACTTTCTACCAGTCCTATTCTCCTTTTAACTTCTGCTTCACATCTGCCGTTCTTCTTCTTCTTCAGCGTACATTCTCAAACTGCTGCTGAATCTCTCTTGTAGCAGGACTATGGTTCTGTCCTACTAGATTTCCAGCAGGATATAGTCCAGAGAGTGGAAATGCGTTGTGTCGCAGTTTTATTTGCGCCAATGGCCCGGCACATCCGTCTTCGGCAGACACACCTGCCGTCATTTGTGATTATATGTCCGAGATACAAGTACTGGTCAACATTTGTGATTATGTGTCCGAGATACAAGTACTGGTCAACATTTGTGATTATGTGTCAGAGACACAGGTACTGGTCAACGTTTGTGATTATGTGTCAGAGACACAGGTACTGGTCAACGTTTTTGATTATGTGTCCAAGACACAGGTACAGGTCAGCATTTTAAATTATATTTCATAGATATCTGACACTCTCTACATTTTTTTCTGCTCTCTGCGTGTAAATTTAGCATATACTTGTTTCGTCTCCGTTCTCCACCTCCACAGGATCTCATCTCACAGCATAGAGCAATTGTCCAACAAGATTTCTAATCGGAACTCACAGCATAGAACAATTGTCCAACAAGATTTCTAATCGGAACTCACAGCATAGAGCAATTGTCCAACAAGATTTCTAATCGGAACTCACAGCATAGAACAATTGTCCAACAAGATTTCTAATCGGAACTCACAGCATAGAGCAATTGTCCAACAAGATTTCTAATCGGAACTCACAGCATAGAACAATTGTCCAACAAGATTTCTAACCGGAACTCACAGCATAGAGCAATTGTCCAACAAGATTTCTAATCGGAACTCACAGCATAGAACAATTGTCCAACAAGATTTCTAACCGGAACTCACAGCATAGAGCAATTGTCCAACAAGATTTCTAATCGGAACTCACAGCATAGAGCAATTGTCCAACAAGATTTCTAATCGGAACTCACAGCATAGAGCAATTGTCCAACAAGATTTCTAATCGGAACTCACAGCATAGAGCAATTGTCCAACAAGATTTCTAACCGGAACTCACAGCATAGAGCAATTGTCCAACAAGATTTCTAATCGGAACTCACAGCATAGAACAATTGTCCAACAAGATTTCTAACCGGAACTCACAGCATAGAGCAATTGTCCAACAAGATTTCTAATCGGAACTCACAGCATAGAACAATTGTCCAACAAGATTTCTAACCGGAACTCACAGCATAGAGCAATTGTCCAACAAGATTTCTAATCGGAACTCACAGCATAGAGCAATTGTCCAACAAGATTTCTAATCGGAACTCACAGCATAGAGCAATTGTCCAACAAGATTTCTAATCGGAACTCACAGCATAGAGCAATTGTCCAACAAGATTTCTAATCGGAACTCACAGCATAGAACAATTGTCCAACAAGATTTCTAATCGGAACTCACAGCATAGAACAATTGTCCAACAAGATTTCTAACCGGAACTCACAGCATAGAGCAATTGTCCAACAAGATTTCTAACCGGAACTCACAGCATAGAGCAATTGTCCAACAAGATTTCTAACCGGAACTCACAGCATAGAGCAATTGTCCAACAAGATTTCTAACCGGAACTCACAGCATAGAGCAATTGTCCAACAAGATTTCTAACCGGAACTCACAGCATAGAGCAATTGTCCAACAAGATTTCTAACCGGAACTCACAGCATAGAGCAATTGTCCAACAAGATTTCTAACCGGAACTCACAGCATAGAGCAATTGTCCAACAAGATTTCTAACCGGAACTCACAGCATAGAGCAATTGTCCAACAAGATTTCTAATCGGAACTCACAGCATAGAGCAATTGTCCAACAAGATTTCTAATCGGAACTCACAGCATAGAACAATTGTCCAACAAGATTTCTAATCGGAACTCACAGCATAGAGCAATTGTCCAACAAGATTTCTAATCGGAACTCACAGCATAGAGCAATTGTCCAACAAGATTTCTAATCGGAACTCACAGCATAGAACAATTGTCCAACAAGATTTCTAATCGGAACTCACAGCATAGAGCAATTGTCCAACAAGATTTCTAACCGGAACTCACAGCATAGAGCAATTGTCCAACAAGATTTCTAACCGGAACTCACAGCATAGAGCAATTGTCCAACAAGATTTCTAATCGGAACTCACAGCATAGAGCAATTGTCCAACAAGATTTCTAATCGGAACTCACAGCATAGAGCAATTGTCCAACAAGATTTCTAATCGGAACTCACAGCATAGAGCAATTGTCCAACAAGATTTCTAATCGGAACTCACAGCATAGAGCAATTGTCCAACAAGATTTCTAACCGGAACTCACAGCATAGAGCAATTGTCCAACAAGATTTCTAACCGGAACTCACAGCATAGAGCAATTGTCCAACAAGATTTCTAACCGGAACTCACAGCATAGAGCAATTGTCCAACAAGATTTCTAACCGGAACTCACAGCATAGAGCAATTGTCCAACAAGATTTCTAACCGGAACTCACAGCATAGAGCAATTGTCCAACAAGATTTCTAACCGGAACTCACAGCATAGAGCAATTGTCCAACAAGATTTCTAACCGGAACTCACAGCATAGAGCAATTGTCCAACAAGATTTCTAACCGGAACTCACAGCATAGAGCAATTGTCCAACAAGATTTCTAACCGGAACTCACAGCATAGAGCAATTGTCCAACAAGATTTCTAATCGGAACTCACAGCATAGAGCAATTGTCCAACAAGATTTCTAATCGGAACTCACAGCATAGAGCAATTGTCCAACAAGATTTCTAACCGGAACTCACAGCATAGAGCAATTGTCCAACAAGATTTCTAACCGGAACTCACAGCATAGAGCAATTGTCCAACAAGATTTCTAACCGGAACTCACAGCATAGAGCAATTGTCCAACAAGATTTCTAATCGGAACTCACAGCATAGAGCAATTGTCCAACAAGATTTCTAATCGGAACTCACAGCATAGAGCAATTGTCCAACAAGATTTCTAACCGGAACTCACAGCATAGAGCAATTGTCCAACAAGATTTCTAACCGGAACTCACAGCATAGAGCAATTGTCCAACAAGATTTCTAATCGGAACTCACAGCATAGAGCAATTGTCCAACAAGATTTCTAATCGGAACTCACAGCATAGAGCAATTGTCCAACAAGATTTCTAACCGGAACTCACAGCATAGAGCAATTGTCCAACAAGATTTAACCGGATATCACCAAGAGAACGGAAATGCATTGTGTAGCAGTTTTATTTGCAACAATGGCTCAATTTGCGGCTACAATTTGCGCCTACAATGTGCTACTACATGTGCGCCTTCAGCGACATTTTAAGCATTTTCCTCTGAAAAATGTGGACGAAAATCAAACGGGAATTGAACCAGATCTGCTCAGACATCCCATTCTCCTCGCAATTTGAGTCAACACTTGTACCCTCTCTTCGATGACACTTTATTTCTAAAAATGATGCGAATTTTTTAGAGATGCTGTGTGGTTGAAGACGATAATATGTGTGGACTCAAGTTGTGAGGGGAGTGGGTGTCATCTGAGCGGACCTAGTACATCCTCGCAGCTTGTATATTAGGACTATATTATTCATGTATCCGTGATAAAAATTGGTACACCTCTGTCCATATACCCAACTCGGACAAAAATATTCACACTTCCGATCATGTACCCACCTTTGGCCCCAAAAATATGTACACCTCTCATCTTCGTCTTCTTCTGCGTTCGTTCTCAAACTCCTGCAGATTAGCAAGATGTAGTCCGGAGAACGGAATGTGTTGTTTTATGGTTTACAACATTGCTGCGATATCTGCACCTTTCGGTCTGGCACATCCGACTTCAGCAAAGCTTTGTGTCACTGACCCTATATGGGATGGGACAGCCAACTCCATCCCATAACCTCCTTAGTCGCCTTTTACGACATGCGTGGAAGGTAAACAGTGTTGCTATTCTTTGCTCCCCTTTCGGGCCCCGGCAACAAACGGGAGACACCTCTCATTCAATTAATCGTCTGTGAAAAAGAAAGCGTGAAATGTTCTACCAAAGACTAGAACTGTGCCGTATTTAACCTCGCAGATTAAACGGTCGACATATTTTCAGAAAATGAAGCAGAAACTCGGAGTCACGTGTTCAGAATCAGACATTTAGCAGACGGCAATTTATAGACATCATGTTTACACAGCGCAAGTGATCTATTTCTTTTGTCTATGTAACGAGTCTTGGCTCACTTAAACTTAAGTTATTCGTCATTGAGCTTAACAGTGATTTAGTTTCTCATGAATAAATGGTGCTACCAAATCCACATTAATCGTGACTACCATCTTCCAAACACCATCAATATTAATCAATCCAATCTGTATGGTTAAATTAAAAAGATATTTCTTCACTAAACAGATTGTGCTAGCTTGTTAATTTCAAATCGTAAATAAATTCACAACCAAGCTTTAGTTTGACTACATGAACTGATGGTTCACAATTTCTTCCCGTGTCTTTTGTCTGTTTCGTAAGAAATAAATACTCTTCAAATCTTTCAAGTTCATCAAGTGATTCCAGACATCCCAAAGCGTAAAGTCTCTTCGTCAAATACCTCTTTGGATTATATCCTAACCGTCATCTTGGTACCGGAAAAAGATGTCATTGCGTGCACGACCATTAGTTTGGATCGGTTTACTCAAAAAATCTGGCGAGTGTCTGAGCGTGATATTGTGTGTCAGTTGGCCGGTTAGACTTCTTTTAAATTTCAATGACTCGTCTTCTTTCACTTAAGGGTACCATTTCCAGTGTTTGGCCTGCGAGGGAGAGGGGGCCGTTGCTTTCAATCAAACTGTAGTGACAGTTGTAAATTTCGAAAACTAAATGTCTGCTTCCCTTCTCAAATGTCTGCCAGTGAACTGGACGCAGTTAAAACAAGAGAATTGTCACGCCTACAAAAATGAAATCAAAGAATCTAAAAAGAAACTGGTTTCTTGATTCTTGATTAGGAACAAACGTCATAGCACTGGGGGCATTCCCATATATGCTCTGCTTGCCGTTCCGTCAGCCATCTAAAAGTGTATAAGCTCAGTGTTCCCGTCAGTTGCTGATTACGCGTTCTTCTGATCTTTCCGGAGAGGGAGCACTGTCTCCCATCACCTCTAGTCACTCCCATTTCTACCATTCTCTGAATATGTACATTGTCACGTTCGACTTCCTCCTCGTCTTCTCGTAGGGTATCCATGACTGCTCTAATCAATTCAATCCTGTCTCTTCTTATCTCGGTGTCGTTAACTAAAGCTGTACCAGCCTACACATCGGCTCTTTCGTTTCCCCTGACCCAGCATGACCAGGACAGTAAATCCATGTAATGCTCTGCGCATTGTCGAGAAGAGTGACCCATTCAGGTCTGATCATACACTTTTCTATCTTGCGCAGCATACTTTGAGAGTCCGATAGAATAATTGAGTCTGTTGGTAGTTGTGTCGCCAGCCAAGCGAGAGCCGCAGTCGTCATGATTTTGACTGCACTGACACCCTTCCCAGTTTTCTGAATATTGTCCACATGTTTCGCGAAAGATAGACTTCTATATAAAGTGATGTCTAGATATTTCAGAGTCTGCTCCCTGTCAATGTTGATGCCCATGCAGGAGACTACTGGTAATGTGTCTGTGACTATTTTTTTGCTCAGTGAGAACCAGACGATGTTTACCTTGGTTGGATTGATAAATGCCTTGCAGTTAGTACACCAGAGAGACAAATCGTATAGATTACGCTGGACGTCATCAATCATATCTCTTCTGTTATCGCACAGCAAGAGGTCATCCGCATATGTTAGCATCCTGCCAGGCCCAGCGTCTTGGCTCTGCGCTATTTTGTATGTGTAGACGTTAAAGAGTACAGGTGGTAGTGGCAATCCCTATGATAATCCCGGTGCTATGGTTCTGATCTCTGATGACCAGGATCTCAATCTCAGAGCAACAGGTCTGGACATTAACACCATTGCTATCCAACGAATTATCCACCAGTCAATGCTGAGTTCGCTTAGCAGATGTATTAGCTGGCCAAAGCTGACTCTGTTGTAAACATCTTCTAGTTCGACCGTGGCGACCATTGTTTCATCCCTTGCCTGAAATCCCTCGTAGATTTCATAGGCGAGGTTTGCCGTATTTGTGGTCGTGTCTCTCCTCGGTCCGTATGCACCCAGATACAGGTTATCCGGACACCTTTACTGTCTTTAAGAAAGGTAGTTTTATCGAAACGTTGATCGCTAGTTAACAAGTGTGCATGCAATTCATGTTAACCGAACTAACTTTTCTATTTTCATATTTGCCACAGACTGTACATACATTGACCAGACAATGAGATTATACAGACATTGACCAGACAATGAGATTATACAGACAATGACCAGACACTGAGATTATATAGACATTGACGAGACAATGATATTATATAGACATTGATCAGACAATGAGATTATATAGACATTGACGAGACAATGAGATTATACAGACATTGACCAGACACTGAGATTATACAGACATTGACCAGACACTGAGATTATACAGACATTGACCAGACACTGAGATTATATAGACATTGACCAGACAATGAGATTATACAGACATTGACCAGACACTGAGATTATATAGACATTGACGAGACAATGAGATTATACAGACATTGACCAGACACTGAGATTATATAGACATTGACGAGACAATGAGATTATACAGACATTGACCAGACACTGAGATTATATAGACATTGACGAGACAATGAGATTATACAGACATTGACGAGACAATGAGATTATATAGAAATTGACGAGACAATGAGATTATATAGAAATTGACGAGACAATGAGATTATATAGAAATTGACGAGACAATGATATTATACAGACATTGAAGAGACAATGAGATTATATAGACATTGACGAGACAATGAGATTATATATAATTTGACGAGACAATGATATTATACAGACATTGAAGAGACAATGAGATTATATAGACATTGACGAGACAATGAGATTATATAGACATTGACCAGACAATGAGATTATATAGAAATTGACGAGACAATGAGATTATATAGACATTGACGAGACAATGAAATTATATAGAAATTGACATACATTGACATACATTGACGTTAAACATTCAAAAGAATGATGGATCCAACTACTGTAAAATCTCCAAAATTGACCACCTCTTTAAATTGATCCCCAATCGAGGTTGGCCACATTTTCGTAGTCCGGACACAAACCCCAGTAATGTATTAGTATGGTAAGCACGTTCAATATGCTGGCCACCTTCGTATGTTGACAGATTTACAACAATCCCTTGGCCGGCCATTCTATAACAGGTTCTACAGTATCACACCGAGGGTTAATGTATTTACTCTATGTACACTTTCATCAAAGTCTTCCTCTTCCTCTGCGATCATAATTTCGTGAAAATCTTCTTCCTCTGCAATCATAATTTCGTGAAAATCTTCTTCCTCTGCGATCATAATTTCGTGAAAATCTTCGCGATCATGCTTTCACGAAAATCTTCTTTTTTTCTGCGATCATAATTACATGAAAATCTTCTTCCTCTTTTTCAAGGACCATAATTTCATATAAAAATCCTTCTTCCTTCTGTTCTGTGAGCATAATTTCATGAAAATCTTCTTCCTCCTGTTCCGTGAGTATAATTTCATGAAAATTTTCTTCCTTCTGTTCCGTGAGCATAATTTCATGAAAATCTTCTTCCTTCTGTTCCGTGAGCATAATTATATGAAAATCTACTTCCTTCTGTTCCGTGAGCATAATTTCATGAAAATCTTCTTCCTCCTGTTCCGTGAGCATAATTTCATGAAAATCTTCTTCTTCCTGTTCCGTGAGTATAATTTCATGAAAATCTTCTTCCTTCTGTTCCGTGAGCATAATTTCATGAAAATATTCTTCCTTCTGTTCCGTGAGCATAATTTCATGAAAATCTTCTTCCTTCTGTTCCGTGAGCATAATTTCATGAAAATCTTCTTCCTTCTGTTCCGTGAGCATAATAACATGAAAATCTTCTTCCTCCTGTTCCGTGAGTATAATTTCATGAACATCTTCTTCCTTCTGTTCCGTGAGCATAATTTCATGTAAATCTTCTTCCTCCTGTTCCGTGAGCATAATTTCATGAAAATCTTCTTCCTTCTGTTCCGTGAGCATTTCATGAAAATCTTCTTCCTTCTGTTCCGTGAGCATAATTTCATGAAAATCGTCTTCCTCCTGTTCCGTGAGTATAATTTCATGGAAATCGTCTTATTCTTGTTCCTCTGCTAATCGTCTTTTCCCGAAAATTAGTGCTGCGGTGTGTGTAGCATAGAGCTAGCTGTTTCTTTTGTTATATATGCACCGCAATGACTCGTCATTCAGTCTGAAAAGCAGTAGTAAAATATAATTATTGCTTCCATCAGTATTAATACAATTAATGGGGACTTTCTCCTTGTATACGTTAACTGGCCAGTGTTGGGTGCTATGTACTCTGACCAGTGTAGGGTGATGTGTACTCTAACTGACCAGCGCAGAGCATAGACAATTTTCTCATCACCACTTACAGATATGGTAGCGAGAGGATGGCTGAATGTGGAGCAGGTCAGACCAGGCGTTTCATCCAATTATTTGTTGGTACAACTCTCTTGGGTAATTAGATCATATTGAGTTGACTGCCAAGGATCACGGCTAATTAATTACAAGTAATGCATTGTTTCAATTATTCTGAAGTTAGGAATTGATGGTCTTGGCCAGACCTTGTAAATTTGATTGTTTATTTGGCTCGTGCAAGAACTCTAATGATAATCAAGATTACTAGTTGTATTTTCACAGCACATTTACTGCACTTGGTTTCTCATCACCACCATCGTCATCATCATCATCATCATCATCATCAACAAATGCTTGCTCACATCGAAGTTTGGCTACATTTGGTCCCTATAATTAAGTGATGTCTCCACATCGAAGTTTGGCTGCAACGACCTCCAACATCTCATGATGTCTATCTATGACTGCTTCTTGCCTTGGTGTTACACTCTAATAATCTACTTATCTCATAGTGTATATGTTTGCCTCTTGCCGTGGTGTTACACTCTAATAATCTACTTATCTCGTAGTGTATATGTTTGCCTCTTGCTGTGGTGTTACACTCTAATAATCTACTTATCTCGTAGTGTATATGTTTGCCTCTTGCCGTGGTGTTACACTCTAATAATCTACTTATCTCATAGTGTATATGTTTGCCTCTTGCCGTGGTGTTACACTCTAATAATCTACTTATCTCGTAGTGTATATGTTTGCCTCTTGCCGTGGTGTTACACTCTAATAATCTACTTATCTCGTAGTGTATATGTTTGCCTCTTGCCGTGGTGTTACACTCTAATAATCTACTTATCTCATAGTGTATATGTTTGCCTCTTGCCTTGGTGTTAAACTCTAATAATCTATTCATCTCGTGGTGTATATGTTTGCCTCCTGCAATGGTGTTACTTTCTGATAAATTGCCATGATTTCTATTTCTGCCTCATGCCTTGGTGGTGTACTCTGGTAAACTGCCCATCTCTGACTATGTCTATCTCTGACTGTCTCTTGCCTTGGTAGAAAGTCGATAATAGGTAATCACTGCGGCAAAACTG
Organism: Meghimatium bilineatum; assembly: GCA_034231615.1. Lineage (NCBI taxonomy): Eukaryota > Metazoa > Mollusca > Gastropoda > Stylommatophora > Philomycidae > Meghimatium > Meghimatium bilineatum. Next base: position 1,867,282 of record CM067322.1, on the reverse strand, counting down.
TAATCCACAGGCAAAACTTTGAACAGGGTAATTAATGTTTGCTAATCACTAGTAACATACATAATAACACCCACAAATCGACGTTTCGACCAAACATCTTGAACAGTCTATTGTCTATTCCCAGGTGAATGATTGTTGATCGCATTCACACTTGCCGTTAAGCGTAGGGGTGGGAGCTTAAGCTGTCGTTCCAAGGCCAGTCACAAAACTTAGCTCATTGTATAAATATTAGCACACAGATTCTTCTATCGACTTGCTAGGTCTGCCATAGAAGCTGACGCGGCAGGAGCGCGAAAGTTTACACCATCACGCCTGTCATATCTTTAACAGTAACATAACATAATTGGTTGTCATTATTATATGAACGTAATGTGAATAAACATTGCTGTATCCATCTATCTATCCATCCAAACACCCAACCATCCAAACACCCACCCATCCACCCATCTATCTATCTATCTATCTATCTATCTATCTATCTATCTATCTATCTATCTATCTATCTATCTATCTATCTATATATCTATCTATCTATCTATCTATCTATCTGTCTGTCTGTATGTCTGTCTGTCTGTCTGTCTGTCTGTCTGTCTGTCTGTCTGTCTGTATGTCTGTATGTCTGTCTGTCTCTCTGTCTGTCTGTCTGTGTCTGTCTGTGTCTATCTATCTATCTATCTATCTATCTATCTATCTATCTATCTATCTATCTATCTATCTATCTGTCTATCTATCTATCTATCTATCTACCTATCTGTCTGTCTGTCTGTATGTCTGTCTGTCTGTCTGTCTGTCTGTCTGTCTGTCTGTCTGTCTGTCTGTCTGTCTGTATGTCTGTATGTCTGTCTGTCTCTCTGTCTCTCTGTCTGTCTGTCTGTGTCTGTCTGTGTCTATCTATCTATCTATCTATCTATCTATCTATCTATCTATCTATCTATCTATCTATCTATCTATCTATCTATCTATCTATCTATCTATCTATCTATCTATCTATCTGTCTATCTATCTTATCTAACTGTATGGCTGTCTGTCTGCCTGTCTGTCTATCTATCTAATCTAACTGTATGGCTGTCTGTCTGTCTGTCTATCTATCTAGCTATCTCTTCATTCATCCATCTATAACGTTCTTTGAAGAGTCTCTGTTGGTATACCTCGTTTTCATTTGCCATCTGGTACCGATTTTAATGCTTGTAGTGGCAGTCTGTTGTCATTCATTCTAAGTACATGTCGGATATAAGTCCATCGTTTTCTTCTTATTGTTGTAGAAACATATTGCTGTTTAGTGTCTTCACTTACTTGCATGTTTGACTTGAATTCTTCCCAACCAATATTTAAGAGTTTTCTAAGACATTTATTTTCTAATGTGTTTCTTCTCCAGTGCTTTTTGTTATTTTCCAACTTTAGCAACGATATGTTAATACGATTATTTCATTGAAGTTACACAGTGGTAGTTTGGTATATTGACTTATTGTTTGTTATGTCCAGATCTTTTTACCTGGTTGAGAACACTTGATACCAACGAAATTCTGGTATCAATCTCTTTTGTTGTATCTCTATCTTGTGTCATTTTTACCTACTATAGAAACCATTGAATTGTTTTGTTTAATGAAAAGATGAAAACTGGTCTCGTGGTAAAAGTGTTACAGACGCATTCATGGCATTTTCTCTTAGAGGGCATAAGATAAGTGTGTAGAGAGCAGAAGATAAGTGTGTAGAGAGTATAAGATAAGTGTGTAGAGAGTATAAGATAAGTGTGTAGAGGGCATAAGATAAGTGTGTAGAGAGTATAAAATAAATGTATAAACGATGTGGGTGCATATACATGTAAAATGTTGATATCCAACGGTTTTCCTGTTAGTTTAACTAATATTACCTGATCTGATATTGCCATGAAACCCTTCACCGTTTTTCCTGTTTCTGTGTCTAATAATACTCCTACCGCCCACTCGTGTTATTGTCCTCCTGATTATATGACTTTAAATTTATCTGATTGTATCTCTCCTGCCCAAGTCCATCTCATTTTACTCATTGCTAAGATATGTACATACACACGGTTACTCTTCTCAACAGATAGAGAACCGTTGTTCCATGTGTCCTGTTCTTGAGAACAGTTGGAAATTGACGTCTGTCACACAATATTCAAATTCTTACGGCATTACCCGTCGACGGTGCTTACCCGGTGTCATTCTATGTTAACGCCCTGTGAGAATTATCTGTCACAGCTTACGTGGCTTAGCTACGATGGTGGTATTTAAGGAGCATACTCATTCCGGCTTTACTAAATTACCACTACACCGCCCATGATGGATTCTGATACTTCTTCTTCATCGTTCATTCTCAAACTCCCGCTGGATCTCTCTTGTAGCAAGACCATGATCCTACTAGATTTCCAGCAGGATGTAGTTCAGAGAATGGAAATTGCCGTTGTGTCGCCGTTTTATTTGAGCCAATGGCCCGACACCTCCGTCTTCAGTGGGAATTCTTATACCATTTTTAAGATATTTAAATATACGAACTTGCTTCAATATAAAATATACATATGTGTTCCAATATAAAATATACGAACTTGCTTCAATATAAAATATACATATGTGTTCCAATATAAAATATACGAACTTGCTTCAATATAAAATTTCTATGTACCCAACAACTACATGCCTAACTAGCTATCTACATAACTAACAACATTACTACCTACCTACATGCCTAACTACATAACTAACAACATTACTACCTACCTACATGCCTAACTACATAACTAACAACATTACTACCTACCTACATGCCTAACTACATAACTAACAACCTAACTATATAACTAGCTATCTACCCATATAACTAACTGCCTAACCATACAACTACCTACCTATATAACTAACTATCCATATAACTAACTACCTACCCATATAACTAACTACATAACCATATAACTAACTACCTAACTAACTAGCTATTTAGCTAACTAACTACCTATATAACTAACTACCTAACCATATAACTAACTACCTGCCTATATATCTACCTAACCATATAACTAACTACCTGCCTATATATCTAACTACCTACCTATTTTACTAACTACCTATATAACTAACTACCTACCTATATAACTAACTACCTACCTATATAACTAACTACCTACCTATATAACTAACTAGCCTAATTATATAGCGTATCAGCTACACGATTAACACACTTAAGACATATGTACCTAGTAGACTAGATATACCATATTAGAGATAGAATTGAGACAGTTAAGACATATGTACCTAGTAGACTAGATATACCATATTAGAGATAGAATTGAGACAGTTAAGACATATGTACCTAGTAGACTAGATATACCATATTAGAGATAGACTTGAGACAGTTAAGACAGAAGTGAGACACTTAAGACAGAAATGACCGAATGTTACTTCTTGGAAGAAACCAAACGTCGTGTCAATAACACAGAAGTCAAGGTCACTGAGTTTGCAATGAACGTTGTATCAAGGTGTTCTACCCGCACATTCTCAGTCTACTGAGTGATTGAGTGAGTGATTGTGCAATTAACTGAGTGATTGAGTGAGTGATTGTGCAATTAACTGAGTGATTGAGTGAGTTGTGTGAGTGATTATGTGAGTTAGCGACTGCACAATTGGTTGAATAATTAGTTGAGTTAGTGGTTGAGTGATTAGTTAAGTGATTGGTTGAGTGGTTGAGTGAGTGCGTGATTGGTTGAGTGAGTGATTGAGTGGTTGAATGATTGGTTCGGTGCGTGATTGGGTGATTGGTTGAGTGAGGGCTTGTATGAGTTATTGAGGGGTTGCGTGAGTGATTTAGTGGTTGAGTGAGAGGTTGTGTAAGAGGTTGTGTGAATGATGAGAAATTGACTAATGTCGACTTCAGAATGTAGTGTGATAGTTATGGCACCATTCCTCGATGTGTCTACGAAACGAGCTTCTAGTGCACACATCTGTAGACACGATCCAGCACATAACGTTTTTTCCTTGCGAAACACACGTAAAAACTCACTTTTATCCGAATCAGCAGGTCTTCTGATTAATAACCAATACATTCTACTTTCGCGGATCAATAATTAATATAACGCCTCGTCGCACAGACCGCTCGGTGCTAGGAAGAATTCACAAGTGGAACATCTTTACCGGGGTGTACTAGAGATACACCCATCTCTGCTATGAGATTTCTGCTTGATCTCCCATAATCTGCTTGATCTGACATAATTGTGTATTTATGAAAAACTGCTGGTGATATCATATCTCAGGCTAACACTTGTTCAACCGCAATAGCCTTCTAATGTTTAATAGTATTCTAAGTATTATTGGCAGATTACGCAACAATGTATGGGACAGAAGAGGTATAAGAACAACCACCAATCTACAAGTATATCATGCTGCTGTTATACCAACCTTACTATACGCCTGCGAAACGTGGACAGTGTATGCTAGACATGCAAGAAAGTTAAATCATTTCCATCTTACCTGCCTACGTAAATTACTAAACATCCATTGGTGGGACAAAGTACCAGACTACGAGGTCTTGGGAAAAATCAACCTCAATAATCATCCACACAATACTTATGAAGGCGCAGGCTCGCTGGGCAGGCCATCTTGTGCGTATGGAGAACTCGCGTTTGCCAAAACAAATATATTATGGAGAACTCAAGGCAGGATTTCGAAAAGCTGGTGGACAGAAAAAGCGTTTCAAAGACACGCTCAAGTCATCCTTGAAACATCTTAACATTGACGTAGGCGCTTGGGAGAGCCTCGCTCAGGATAGAACAGCATGGCGTTACAGCATTAGAACGGGAGCACTAGCGGCAGAAGAACTCAGACAAGAAACTGCAAGACAGAAGCGGACACGTAGAAAAGAAAAAACATCTCAACCTCACACAGATACCTTCTATTGTTGTCAATTCTGTAAAAGAACATTTTGTGCGCGCATTGGACTTGCTAGTCATTTAAAAACGCACTATTAACTTTATTATTTTATTATTTATTGTTATTATTATTATGGTTGAGTTTTTGGTCATCGTCGATCACGACGGACGAACATCAGTATTCTAAGTATTTAATAGTATTCTAATAGGTATCAGATGGCAAAAGAAAAAGGGGAAGACCAAGAGAACCTTTTCGCAGAACAACCATTAAAGCGAGCATGACTATGGGTCTCAACAACATGCAGGGATTACACGCAATAGCATCGCTTCGCTGGAACTGGAGAGCTCTGGTTTCTTTCTGCCCTATGTACCGTGTTCGGCGTCGAAAGAATATAGATAGAACAGTATTCTATTGTAATGTAGAAAAAATAAACAAGAACGAGTGAATATGTAGAAGGCTGCAATCTAAATGTTCACCAATTGCTAAGTCTATCGTGTAGTGTCTTTACCCAGGTAAATGATGGTTGATCGTATCCACACTTGCCGTTAAGTGTTGGGATGGAAGCCTCATATTGTTTATTGTCCTTACCCAGATAAATGATGGCTGATCGTACTCATACTTACCGATGTGTCGCGTAGGCTGCGTTGAATCCATTTTTTCCCATGGTTATCTTGATGTTTTCTATCTACCGTTGTCTTGGTCTACCATTAGCTTTATATCCGGATATTCTTTTGTTATATGCTTTTATTGTTATTTGGTTTGGGTTCATTCTCATAAGGTGACCGAACCATTTTACTTGCTGTCTCTCAATATATTCAATACATGATATTATACCAACTCTTTTCCTCATTTCTTCATTTTTAATTTATCTAGTGCAGTAACCATTAGTGTAGTAACTAAATTAACTAATATCTGGAAATCAAAAGATCTAGGGACAAACACCAAACTAAAGCTATTTAACTCATGTATTGTCTCAGTGCTAACGTATGGTAGTGAAAGCTGGAAATCAACTCAAGCAACAGACAACAAACTAAACAGCTTCGAAAACAAATGTCTTCGCAAACGGATGAACATAAAATGGAGCGACTTCGTCACAAATAGTGATCTAAGAGACAAAACACACCAAGAGTATGTTTCAAACATCATAAGAAAACCAAGATGGAAATACCTTGGTCACGTTTTATGACTAGATGTAAACAGAATAAAACCAACAAGCCTTTATGTGGTCACCTGAGGGTAAAAGAAAAAGAGGAAGACATAAAACAACCCTTAAAAACACCATTCTTAAAGAAGGGGAATTAATAGGCTGTAAGACCATCCAGGAACTAAAGTTGCAGGCAGCGGAACGCATCATATGGAGAACCAAAACCTCTGCCACATGTGTCGCTTGCGGCACGAAAGGAACAAACTAACTAACTAGCAACCATTGAAACTTTTCTCAGAAACTTTTCATATTTTAATGCCTAAGTTAATTTTTTTTAAATAATATTTACATAGCGGTTTTAAGTGGAACAATGCACGGAATCGACGTTTCAACCAAAAAGACCTTTATCAAGATATAGACAAATAAACGGAATAGGAAGCATGAAATCACATGAAGACTACATGTCAGCCGTATAGGATAGGTCAGGATACAACAAAAATATGGAGAGATGAGAGAACTATGGAAATGTGAGCGGTTACATGTAGAGAAAGCACAATACACAAGAAAAATACAGGATGGCAAACAAAATGATAAATGTTGAATATAGCAACAATATAGTGATATAGCAACAAAATAGTTAATATAGCAACAATATAGTGATATAGTAACAATATAGTGAATATAGCAACAATATAGTGATATAGCAACACGTGAGAATACAAGTTGTGAAGTATTCAAAATAATTTATGGATAGTTTGAGAAAATCTTAGATGAAAAGAGTCAAAGAAAATAGCACTATGATTGTGATTTTGGAGTTTGGAAGGGAGTCAATCAAGCGATATTATTTCCCATGAGAGAACGTGGTCGGCACTCTGACTGCTGGACTCTCATACAATCGTCTGGGTGCAATTAAGTTCCAGTCCTCATGCAGCACTGTATTGACTAACTAACAAAAGATACAAACTAACAGACACAAGGAATTGAGAACAGATGAAATCTTCGCTGAGCTCATTAATCAGAGAGAACGCAGAGCATGGACACGATGTGACCGAAAATAAAAACATGGACATCGATGAAATCTGCTCCAGGACTGGCACGTTTAACAATCCAGTGGACATGTTAGTGACCAGATTTATTTGTTGGAAGAATGACCTCAAACCAAATTGAAACATTTCCGGCCAGACTTTTTATCCAGAAAATGTGCTTCTTTCACTATTTATTCTGGCATCGTAATTCTATTTCTTCTTCTTTGTTGAGTAATGTCTGAGACCGGTGAACAAATGAAACAAGCTATCGAGTTATTCAAACAGTATACCTTTATGTCATTTGCCAGATTTGAATAATGACGTGATATGTAATCAAGACCTTGCGTGTTCAGAATACGTTACATGCGATTATCTTTCTGGCAGTCCGCGGCACACATGTACTTGTCTCTCTGGCAGTCCGCGGTACACATGTACCTGTCTCTTTGGCAGTCCGCGGCACATATGTACCTGTCTCTCTGGCAGTCGGCGGCACACGTGCGATTGTCTATCTGGCAGTCCGCGGCACACATGCGATTGTATATCTGCAGTCCGCGGCACACATGCGATTGTCTATCTGGCAATCCGCAGAACAATTGCGATTGAGTTCGTGCAATAGAGGGTTGTCTATCTGGTGATTAGCCTGTGATTACATTCAGAAGTCTTATACTACCGTCGATGGTCACGATTTATGTTTACGATTCGGATATTTCCATACTACGGCTTGTATGAGCAAGATTGTGCCTTTCAGTGCAGATACTGAGGAATGTGTTTAACCAGCGAGCCACAAGAACAATCGGCATGCATACCTAATAAATGACGTAAATATGATTGACAACATCCAGAAGTGTTGAACTCATTGACAACATCAATAGGTGTTAAATTTTTACACCAAAACGTGTTAAAATGACGTAAATATTATTTGAAAACACCAAAACGGGTTAAAATGGCATACATGTTAATGACAATACAAAGACGAGTTAAAATGACTTAAATATTACTGACATCACCAAGACGGGTTAAAATTGCGTAAATATTACTGACAACACCAAGACGGGTTAAAATTGCGTAAATATTAGTGACAACACCAAGACGGGTTAAAATTGCGTAAATATTAGTGACAACACCAAGACGGGTTAAAATTGCGTAAATATTAGTGACAACACCAAGACGGGTTAAAATTGCGTAAATATTACTGACAACACCAAGACGGGTTAAAATTGCGTAAATATTACTGACAACATCAAGACGGGTTAAAATAGCGTAAACTCATTGCCAGCACCAAGACAAGATTAACACATTTTAATATAACAGCAAACAGAAAACATTCTTAAGACTGACGTCCAAACTGTCAGTCCGCAATGACAAGTGGCCATCTATTTCCACAAAACTGTGGGGACATTTCTAAGAGTGACATTCGATTCTAAACCAACATTCATTGACACAAATATTGGATTGGATTGATGTCAACTCTGTGACCTCAGCTTGCAACGTGCAGACATCTTGGGCACAAATGTCATTTTATTTCCTTTCAGAAAAGAATGAAGGATTGGATTTTCTTGTTTATTTTTCTTGATATTATTAAAAGTAAATTGTCCATTTTCAGTAATGGAGAATCTGTGATATATGTTTGGTACTGTATGTGTGTTTGTGGAACAATTACCATGGCACTTTCGTTACTGCATGTTTTCCTGTGGAGGAGTGCAGGGATGCTTTCTATGGGCACTTCGTTCAACAGTTCAATTTGACTTTGTTCATCACCGATAGACAACATACATTTCATATAGAGAGGACACCATCAATGACACTAAATATAATAAAGGTTGAATAGCAATTTGCATTGATCAATACACATGATTTACGTTTCGACTAAGGTGTCTTTATCAAGAAAGGGACACGATCAAACACATAATACACTAACAAAATCAAACGAAGACTATATGGACCAATTTATAGTATTTGTTTGATTTTGTGGGTTCATTCTGTGTATTTTCGCCTCTTTCCTGATAAAACCTCTTGGCCGAAACGTGGATAAGGTGTAATGTATTGTTTATAATTAAACTGCTATTTATCTATTTTTATATATTGTTGTCAATATTTACTTGCTGTACGGTGCATAGTTTTACTTCAGTTTCTCTATCAGTGGCACTAGTGATTATAAGTATTAACAGATTTAATTTAATCCGTGTATATCCCCATGTGGTCCGTGTGCGCTGTTCTCGCTAAGTTGCGCTACAGTGCGCTAGCGCACACATTTCTATCCATTGGCACAGAGTTTGGACTTGGCTCACAAGACTTAGGTATATAAATATGTATTACAGTTCCTGTGATAAAACATATGACTGGTGTAAATATAACAAGTTGAAGAATAATAGATTTCTTATGTAGTAAAAGTATAGAAAAGGTAGAAACAAAGATGGAAACAGATGGAAAAAAGGTAAACAGTGTTACAATTATTTGGTCCCCATTGAGGACTGTCCATAACATACATAAACACTTTTCATGGAAAACTTTGACCCCCCCCCCTCCCCGTATGTCAACAATGTGTCAAGAATTCAAGGGCCACCTCTTTGGACCTCATATTTATTTTATAGAAATGAGCGAATAAAAGACATCATGTTTAGCAGATAATTAGAAAAACTGTATATATTCGCAGAATTCAATATTTTTATATGGAATAAAATGAACGCAGACATACATAATCAAATTGAGTTCATTCTGACGCCGAAATATTCAAGTCCGGCATAAACAAAACACAAACAATAACTTTCCCAGGAGCAGACATCAAAATCAAATTTAAAAAGAATCATACTCAAAACAAATGTCCACGATTAACATTTAATCTAGAAAAATTGAAAGATCCAGAAATAGCAGAGATATTTGAGGCAACAGTGGGAGGGAAATTTGCAGCTCTAAACCTTGTAGATGAAGATGTTAACTCTTTCACTGAAGTCATGAACGACACTTTATTAGAATCAGCAACAGAAATACTAGGGACAAGAAGAATAACACATAAAATTGGGTAACAGATGACATTTTAAAATTGTGCGACGAACGAAGGGACATGAAAAAGATTAAGAAAGAGGCCCCTGAAATGTCAGGGCAATATAGCAAAATAAACACAAACATCAGAAGGAATATAAATGAAACAGGTACATGTGTGACCATTATGTCAAACCATCGATGCAGGATTTAAAAACGGAAACAGTAAAGTAGCATACAACACTCTAAGAAAGATAACATAGCCAAAAATACCAAAGATATCAAAGATACAAAACAAACACGGAAAGATACTCAATGAAACAACAGATATAGTGAAAAGATGGACAGAGTATTGCAAGGAGCTGTATAACTGCAAGTGTAATCCTGACTACACGATATTACAGAATTCTGAACTAAACAACAGAGAAATAGGAAATGCAGAAATTCTAGTAGATGAAATAAAAGAGGCCATACGAACATTGAAAGGAGGGAAGTCACCTGGTGTAGACAACATTCCAGCAGAATTGTTGAAATACGGGGGAATTAATGTGGTAAATATTATGACCAAAATATGCCAAAATATATGGAGCACAAAACATGGTCCGCTGAATGGACACAATCACTAATAATACCAATTACCAAGAACGGAAATTTGAAAGTGTGTATGAATTACAGAACAATTAGCCTTATAACACACCCCAGTAAAGTGATGCTCAAAATATTACTTAACAGAATAAAACACAAGTCGGAAGACGTAATTGCAGAAGAACAAGCTGGCTTCAGAGCAAACAGAAGCACTGTTGAACAAATATTTAACATCCGAACACTAATCGAAAAACATATTCAGCACCAACGTGATCTAAACCACAACTTCATTGACTTTACAAAGGCCGTTGATCGTGTTTGGCATGATAGTCTGTGGCACATACTGAGGAAATTTAATTTTGACACCACAATTATAGACATCATTGAAGCTCTGTACAACAATGCAAATAGTGCTGTCTTATCAAACAATACAATTGAAGAGTTCTTTAAAACAGATGTGGAGTTCGACAAGGATGCATAATGTCTTCAGTACCTTTCAACATATACCTAGAGCACATCGATCCGAGGTCGACCCGTTTCGCTGATGATATTGATTTTTATAGCTGGGTAGAACAAGAATTACAAGAGTTACCAGCAAATACGGAATGGAAATCAACACAGAAAAGGGCAAGTACTTGGTTAACAGCAGAGACACAGGAGAACAGACCAACATCATGATAAACGGACATAAGCTTGAATTAGTGAATACCTTCAAATACCTCGGATCCAACATCTGCAGAGATAGATAATGCAACACGGAATTAAAAATAAGGCTGGCGATGGCTATAGCATCTATGCCGAGGCTAACGGTGATTTGGAAAAGCAACATCAGTGTTGGAGTGAAAATCAAACTGTATAAGTCGCTGGTGCTTTCTGTTGTGTTGTATGGTTGTGAGAGTTGGACACTCACTGCGGACATGGAGAGAAGATTACAGGCTTTCGAGTACAAATGCTACAGAAGAATTCTATGAACCTCCTATAGGGAACATAAGACCAATGTGTACGTAAGAAATAAAGTAGAGATATATGCAGGTGTCCAGGAACCATTGCTTTCAATAGTGAAACGACGAAAACTAGTGTGGTTTGGACACGAATACAGACATGATTCCTTGTCAAAATCAGAGGAGGGCAAATAATGGCATGGACAGACAACATCAAGGAATAGACAGGACAAGATTTGTCCTCACTCTTCCACATTATTGGAGATAGAAATCGCTGGAGGACTTTGTGTGCTGAAGCATCCAATGTGGTATCAATACGACCCTGGCGGGTTACAGGATTCATTCGCAGAATTCAATTGTTTGTATATGAAACCGTTTTGTTGAAGGCAACCCCTCTTTCCCCTATCTCATATGGCAAGAACAGTCAAACTTTTCCAGCCTCATCCACCCTTAATTAACGGCCCCTTTCGGGGCCCTTCAATACACGCGCGGACATATCTTTCAACTGCACCCCTAAACCTCCTTAGTCAATATTTATGCCACATATGGTAGATTACAGTGTTACCAATCTTTGTTTACATTTGAAGCCATGGCAACATAACCCCATAATTTAATGATTGATGGGCCGATAATCGTAATCTATTTTTAATAACCGCACTAATTCATGTCTGCTTCCCATAACTATGGCGTTGTTACAACATTTCCGCCAGTTTGCACACACACACGTCCAGCAGGATGTGGATGTTGTAATCGAGGGTATAAAAGTATTCCCTGGATGCATTTCTATCACCATTCAGTTTTTAGGTATTCGCATCAAATATTCCAATAAGCAATTAATTCACAGGCTCGATTTCGTCCGTTACCGGAAGTGTGAGACAGAAATAAAATGACGTCATTGTTTTTTGCGATCGGTAGTTTTTCACTTTCTTAAAGGAGATCACGTGTTCGCAAAAACAGACTTCCAAGATGAAAGAAACATGTGACATGTTTTTGGTACTAAATAGTGTTCAATTCTCTATGCCGTCAAGTCTCATCAACGAATTTGCAGATGGTATGGGGGCTATCCATTAATTTGTCAAAACTCAGAAGGCGGGTCTTTAAAGAAATGACACAAGGGGGACAGGGAATGTCATCTATACAGTTATCATTTTGTTTTGTTGTTGAAATGTTTTTCATGTTTGCCTGAATATATATGTATGCACCCTCTGTGGTTGGGAGGGAGCCAGAGATGTACTGTGCAGCACTGAGGAGGAGGAAACTGACAGCACTGTTTGTCCTATGGCTGAGGCCCATCATAGAGGCACAGTGACTCAGGACGTGACAATCCTTTTGACTTGAACATTTGGTTCCATGCCTGGAGCAATAGAGAAGTTCGGCATAACCAGTAGTCAACTGGTGGCGGGGAATGAGCACAGTGAACCCTATCTTGGCTGCAGTGGCTAGGCGCAGTGCATAGGTTGAAACCTACCTTTCTGGAGGTGTGATAGTTATTCTCTGGCTCTGTCCCGGGGTGGGCTGGAAATCCACAGACTTCCCAGCAATATAATGCCATCTAATGGCATTAGGTCAAAGGGCATGATCCCATGGACCGCTGGATCAGCAACCAACCAACCATACACCAGTTAAATTGTTTCAATTATATAACACGTATGTACATATTATTTTGTTTCCAGTAATTGTATCAAACATACGAGGTGAATGATATAGTTCTGACTTCACGCCAGTAGAATTATGAATGTCATAACTACTATAGCATGTTTCATTAGCTTTGCCTTCAAGTAAATGTCATTATGTGATTAACCGTCTAACGCGACATATTACTGCCATTTCTAGCATATGTTATATATTTGGTTGAACAAAATAAACATGATTTTATCTTTCTTCAGGTAAAGTTAATACATGTTATCTTTCTACACGTAAAGTTAATACATTTTATCTTTCTACACGTAAAGTTAATACATTTTATCTTTCTTCAGGTAAAGTTAATACATTTTATCTTTCTTCAGGTAAAGTTAATACATTTTATCTTTCTTCACGCAAAGTTAATACATTTTATCTTTCTTCAGGTAAAGTTAATACATTTTATCTTTCTTCAGGTAAAGTTAATACATTTTATCTTTCTTCACGTAAAGTTAATACATTTTATCTTTCTTCACGTAAAGTTAATACATTTTATCTTTCTACACGTAAAGTTAATACATTTTATCTTTCTTCACGTAAAGTTAATACATTTTATCTTTCTACACGTAAAGTTAATACATTTTATCTTTCTTCACGTAAAGTTAATACATTTTATCTTTCTTCACGTAAAGTTAATACATTTTATCTTTCTACACGTAAAGTTAATACATTTTATCTTTCTTCACGTAAAGTTAATACATTTTATCTTTCTTCACGCAAAGTTAATACATTTTATATTTCTACACGTAAAGTTAATACATTTTATCTTTCTTCACATAAAGTTAATACATTTTATCTTTATTCACGTAAAGTTAATACATTTTATCTTTCTTCACGCAAAGTTAATACATTTTATCTTTCTACACGTAAAGTTAATACATTTTATCTTTCTTCACGTAAAGTTAATACATTTTATCTTTCTTCACGTAAAGTTAATACATTTCATCTCTTCACGTAAAGTTAATACATTTTATTTTTCTTCACGTAAAGTTCTTCACGCATGAAGTATCTCTCCTAGGATGCCTCCACCTACCTACAACCTCTTCCTGCTTCCTCTCACATACTCCCCCGGAACGGCATCTTCGGTCTCTATCATTCGAGACCGCCCTCGTTTAATGCGCCATCTTTATGTGTTGTCTAGAGAAGTGGTCCCCAAAGTGGGTTATACGTCCCCCCCCCCTTCCGGCCCAGAGGTGCAAGAGACCTATATGTCCACCGGCCCAGAGGTGCCAGAGATCTATATGTCCACCGGCCCAGAGGTGCCAGAGACCTATATGTCCACCGGCCCAGAGGTTCCAGAGACCTATATGTTCACCGGCCCAGAGGTGCCAGAGACCTATATGTCCACCGGCCCAGAGGTGCCAGAGACCTATATACTACTTTTATAAACTACTTTATCTTTTGTCTCTCTATATATTTTATACGCAGCTCTGGGCCTACTATTTTTCTTACGGTGTCGTTGGGGATCTTATCTCTACGTGTTATTCCCCACTGTCTTTCTTAGGCATTTCATCTCGCATACTGTGATAATTCTCGTTAGTTCTTTTGTCAAAGTCCACATCTGACATTGGTAACACAGAATTGGAATAAAAGTCGAGTTGATCAACGAGCACTTGGTTGCCATGTCTATATGTCTGCAAGTAGTGGCGTCAGTTTGTGTGCAAGTAGTGGCGTCAGTTTGTGTGCAAGTAGTGGCGTCAGTTTGTGTGCAAGTAGTGGCGTCAGTTTGTGTGCAAGTAGTGGCATCAGTTTGTGTGCAAGTAGTGGCGTCAGTTTGTGTGCAAGTAGTGGCGTCAGTTTGTGTGCAAGTAGTGGCGTCAGTTTGTGTGCAAGTAGTGGCATCAGATTGGTAAAGGACCACATGTTCGTTCTGCAACGTGTCTCTATCTCTCGTTCAAACTTTCCATCTTCAGTAAATATACTTCCAATGTATCTAAACTCTTGCAGTTATTTTAGAGTATTGTCTAAGCTCTTGCACTTATTTTAGAGTCTTATTTAAACTCTTTCACTTATTTTAGAGTGTTATCTTCCAAGGTATCTCTATACTCTTGCATTTCTTTTAGAGTCTTATCTAAACTCTTGCACTTATTTTAGAGTGTTGTCTAAACTCTTGCAACTTATTTTACAGTGTTATCTAAACTCTTGCACTTATTTTAGAGTGTTATCTTCCAAGTTATCTCTAAACTTTTGCACTTATTTAAGTACTAGAAACTTCGTAGAAATGTGGTCGTGAAGTCCAGCACTACCAACACCCCCCTCCCAAGCGAGGTTTTTGTTGTGTGTGTTTTTTATGTGCAAAATGTCATATCAAATTGTCCATCAAGACTGAACACATGATAATGTACAAATGACCTGTATTTTAATGTATACACTTCCGTCCCCTTTCCTTGAGTAGAAAGTATCTACTCGCCTGGTTGTCTGGTTTTGTTCCATATTTTTGTAAGAACAATTTTATGATTGCTTGTGTCAAGTCATTTTCAATTAGTTGGAGTGATTCAACATTGTTTGTCAGGGGATCAGAATTGTCATAGTTCTGTCATACAGAATTGTCATAGTTCTGTCATACAGGACACAGATTCCTGCAATAATGTTTCTCGTAAGATAGAAGCTGCAGAATAGTGTTCTACCGAGATGTTTTCTACTCTCTTTTGTGACGATAACATCGATTGTGTGACGATAACATCGATTGTGTGACGGTAACATCGATTGTGTGACGAGTAATACTGACTGTGTGACAAGCAACAGTGATTGTGTGACGAGTAATACTGATTGTGTGACGAGTAATACTGATTGTGTGACGAGTAACCGTCATTGTGTGACGAGTAACAGTGATTGTGTGACGAGTAACACTGATTGTGTGACGAGTAACAGTGATTGTGTGACGAGTAACACTGATTGTGTGACGAGTAACAGTGATTGTGTGACGAGTAACACTGATTGTGTGACGAGTAACCGTCATTGTGTGACGAGTAACAGTGATTGTGTGACGAGTAACCGTCATTGTGTGACGAGTAACAGTGATTGTGTGACGAGTAACACTGATTGTGTGACGAGTAACCGTCATTGTGTGACGAGTAACAGTGATTGTGTGACGAGTAACACTGATTGTGTGACGAGTAACCGTCATTGTGTGACGAGTAACACTGATTGTGTGACGAGTAACACTGATTGTGTGACGAGTAACAGTGATTGTGTGACGAGTAACACTGATTGTGTGACGAGTAACAGTGATTGTGTGACGAGTAACACTGATTGTGTGACGAGTAACAGTGATTGTGTGACGAGTAACACTGATTGTGTGACGAGTAACAGTGATTGTGTGACGAGTAACACTGATTGTGTGACGAGTAACACTGATTGTGTGACGAGTAACAGTGATTGTGTGACGAGTAACATCTGTTTTCCATCTATTATATCTATATCTCTACTGTCCATAACATGGCCGTGTCTGTGATGACAAGAGTATGACAGTTCTGACGATTGTCCAAATGCATATTGGTTGGTTGCTGATCCAGCGGTCCAGGAGATCATGCCCTTTGACCCAATGCCATTGTGTGATATATGCATGTGTTTGTGAGCTGTTGTTTTGTTCCATATAATGTGTTCCATTTATCTGGCTCTGGAGGGAGGAGCATTTTCCTGATGTCATCCAGCGCTGGACATTAAAAAAAGGTGGTGGTCAACAGTTTCATAGGGATGAGTACACAGTCTGCACCCTGGAGTGTGTTGTGGTTGTATTCTGTCCAGGTGATTGTTACGCTGTACATGTTGTGTGCGCTGTTGGAAGATGATACTCTGGTCTTTCCTTCCCAGAAAGTTGATGTTGTGTTTAGGGTTTGGAGATGCAGATTGAAATATTTGATTTCGTGGTTGTGAAAACATGTTATGTAGTCGAGGTTCGTGATACCATGGTTGCTGGTGCGTCTCTCGGTCTGGTATCTCCGACTTCAGCACCAGTAATTGAAAGATTTGATTTCGTGGTTGTGACGACATGTTATGTAGTCGAGGTTCGTGATACCATGGTTGCTGGTGCGTCTCTCGGTCTGGTATCTCCGACTTCAGCAGCAGTGATTGCTTAGGCAGGACTGTGGTCCTGCTCGATGTCATGAATGATCCGAGCAATCTTAGTTTACATCCTCTATTGGGTTGATTACGCCACATCTTCATTTCTTAGTTTACATCCTCTATTGGGTTGATTACGCCACATCTCCATTTCTTAGTTTACATCCTCTATTGGGTTGATTACGCCACATCTTCATTTCTTAGTTTACATCCTCTATTGGGTTGATTACGCCACATCTCCATTTCTTAGTTTACATCCTCTATTGGGTTGATTACGCCACATCTTCATTTCTTAGTTTACAGCCTCTATTGGGTTGATTACGCCACATCTTCATTTCTTAGTTTACAGCCTCTATTGGGTTGATTACGCCACATCTTCATTTCAAGGATTTGTCCTTGATAGGGAATAATTGGAAAAGATCGATAATGAGGCAATGCTTGATATAAACTGCTCTCTCTCTCTCCCTCTCCCTCTCTTCCTCTCTCACTGCCTCTCGAATAAAAAGTTTAACAGTAGTAAAAAAAAATACATGAGCGCATGTACTCTTCTTCGAAGATGGGAAGAGAAAACATTGGGATTACTTTTTAAAAAAATAATTATGGTTAGAAATGGGTGGAATATTAGTAATTGAAGAAGATTAAACAAGTCTCATTTTGGAGAAGAACTGTGGGATTTCTGATCCTGACTTCCAGACACTCATCAGATGAGATTTGCTAGTGTTCTGATGTAATATGTGGACCCATTAAGCCTTTCTCAGCCGGAGTATTAATAATGTCTGGTTGGATATGTTTCGTAGGCATAGCACACGGATACAGCACACCGATACAGCACACGGATACAGCACACATATATAGCACACAAATATAGCACACCGATACAGCACACAGATACAGCACACAGATATAGCACACAAATATAGCACAACGATACAGCACACGGATATAGCATACACAGATACAGTACACTGATACAGCGTACAGATATAACACACACATATAGCACGCATATATAGCACACAGATACAGTACACAAATACAGCACACCGATATAGCACACATATACAGCACACAGATATAGCACACATATACAGCACACATATACAGCACACATATACAGCACACATATACAGCACACATATACAGCACACATATACAGCACACATATACAGCACACAGATATAGCACACATATACAGCACACAGATATAGCACACATATACAGCACACATATACAGCACACATATACAGCACACATATACAGCACACATATACAGCACACAGATATAGCACACATATACAGCACACATATACAGCACACAGATATAGCACACATATACAGCACACAGATATAGCACACAGATATAGCACACACATACAGCACACATATACAGCACACAGATATAGCACACATATATAGCACACATATACAGCACACATATACAGCACACAGATATAGCACACATATACAG
Source organism: Meghimatium bilineatum (assembly GCA_034231615.1). NCBI lineage: Eukaryota > Metazoa > Mollusca > Gastropoda > Stylommatophora > Philomycidae > Meghimatium > Meghimatium bilineatum. Next base: position 1,848,521 of record CM067322.1, on the reverse strand, counting down.
CACACAGATATAGCACACATATACAGCACACATATACAGCACACAGATATAGCACACATATACAGCACACAGAAATAGCACACATATACAGCACACATATACAGCACACAGATATAGCACACATATACAGCACACAGATATAGCACACATATACAGCACACAGATATAGCACACATATATAGCACACATATACAGTACACATATACAGCACACAGATATAGCACACATATACAGCACACAGATATAGCACACATATACAGCACACATATACAGCACACAGATATAGCACACATATACAGCACACATATACAGCACACATATACAGCACACAGATATAGCACACATATACAGCACACAGATATAGCACACAGATATAGCACACACATACAGCACACATATACAGCACACAGATATAGCACACATATACATCACACAGATATAGCACACATATACAGCACACAGATATAGCACACATATACAGCACACATATACAGCACACATATACAGCACACATATACAGCACACATATACAGCACACAGATATAGCATACTGATACAACACACAGATGTAGTGTAGGGCAGGCACAGAGGCAGACATTTAAACATTTAGACAGACATATGTAGCAGAATAGATGATTGTGCAGATACGATAGACAGACATGTAGAACAGCAGAAGTGATAGATGCACATGGTGACACAGGGACTAGCGAGATGGTTGGTAGTTTGGTAAGGGCTATCCGTAAAATATGTCCAAAATGTGAAAGGGGGGGGGTAGAAAAAGTTGACATAAAAATATGATTAATATATGAATTAAATTGTTTTATTAAATCAATTAAATTGTAAGGATTGTGTCACTCCTCATTCCGCGTGCTGAGTGTCACTCCTCATAACACGTGACTCCGTACTCCCAGCCTCAATTCCATTTATCTCCGGAAAAAAACAACTTTGTAAACATAACGTCACGAACCAGATGAGAACCCTATGCAATCCCACGACCTCTAGAGTACTAGACCTCTACGTCTGGGAGACCTGGAGATATTTCAGAGATTTGAACCCACGATCTCAAGAGTACTACACCACTACATCGGGGACACCCAGAGATATTTCAGAGAGTCTGAGATTAAAATATGTGAAATAGTTTCGATGTCTGTAAGGAACATATGAATTTTTCTAGAATGTTACCTTGTACGTTGTTTGTTTGAGAACCCAAGTGTTCCGAGCGACTAGCTCTTACTTCCTATGTCTAGTGGGGTGGTTTTTGTGAGATTTTTTTTCATACCCAGGAGACTTCAGCTTTCAGCTTAGTATAATGCCTATTAAAGGAACCTTCTACTCAGATGTGGTCTATAATTGTATAGATGACATGCTACAAAGCTTCCATAAGATAGCCTCAATATAAGGACATATCATCTACTAAGGTTTTCTATTGCATGGGTGGTTTCTCTAGTGGGAAATTGGTGAGACCCACAGACGCAGTCGCATGCATACCTTGTACGTAAAGATTAAATAACCCATAAACACCCGTCAGGCTCGTAAATACGTTGTTTTTACGGAGGTTGTAGATCGCCTACAAAAATAGGGGCATTTATGCACTAAAGAAATCGGAGTCATGACATCTCGTGACAATTATCAAAGAAATCGGAGCCATGACATCTAGTGTTAGTTATCAAAGAAGCCAGAGTCATGACATCTCGTGTTAGTTATCAAAGAAGCCAGAGTCATGACATCGTGTTAGTTATCCCACGTTTGAATAAATAAAATCAATAATTGATCCAATAGTTTGACAAGTTTTTATCTTTTTGTTAGCTTGTTTCAATCAACTGATTTGTTTCAGTACACGACTCCGTTATTTCTTGATGTACACTGACCAAACTGTAGTCTGAGTCAGGGGGTGTTACATCAAACAGTTCACTTCACTATCAGTAACTGAGATCAGTTACGACTGAGGTCTTGTCGCAGACCAAGTCATTAAATAGACCAGATGTTTAGCGTCACATCGTTAAATAGTGCGTCGTTAAATAAGAGACTCGTTAAATTGGAAAGTCGTTAAGTAAGTGAAGTGAAATCATAAACTAACACATGCATCAGATGTTGACAAGAACCTAGTCATCAGTCTCGGTAAGTGATGTTTGCAATCTTCTGTCTCTGTATCATATATACCTGTCTGTCTAATTATCTTATATGTTATACCTAGCTTGTCTATATCTATCTAATCAATATATCTTTCAATCTATCTATCTTTGTTTCAATCAATCTTATCAATATATCTTTCAATCTATCTATCTTTGTTTCAATCAATCTTATCAATATATCTTTCAATCTATCTATCTTTGTTTCAATCAATCTTATCAATATATCTTTCAATCTATCTATCTTTGTTTCAATCAATCTTATCAATATATCTTTCAATCTATCTATCTTTGTTTCAATCAATCTTATCAATATATCTTTCAATCTATCTATCTTTGTTTCAATCAATCTTATCAATATATCTTTCAATCTATCTATCTTTGTTTCAATCAATCTTATCAATATATCTTTCAATCTATCTATCTTTGTTTCAATCAATCTTATCAATATATCTTTCAATCTATCTATCTTTGTTTCAATCAATCGTATCAATATATCTTTCAATCTATCTATCTTTGTTTCAATCAATCTTATCAATATATCTTTCAATCTATCTATCTTTGTTTCAATCAATCTTATCAATATATCTTTCAATCTAACTATCTTTGTTTCAATCAATCTTGCAATGTTACAATAGCTATTGTCATTTACATTCGCGTCGTCAAGCGCCGTGGTGAGGGAGGTGGAGTTGTCTGTCTTTGGTAATTTGGATCGCATTGGTCATGGTCAGCGCGTGTTTCTGTGATGTGTCTTTCTTCTTCTTCTTCTTCTTCAGCGATCATTGTAATGTGTCTTTGATTGTCTCAACCCATCTAGTTCTTGGTCCTCCTCGTGTCGTGTAGCTCCGTCTTCTGCTGTTGTATGCACGAATTGTTATTTGTGTTTTTCCAATCTCATGACGTGACCAAACAACCTGGTTTGCTGTCTCTCGACGAAGTCTTTACTTGAGATAGTCTTTATTTCTTTCCTCGCCCGTGTGTTGTCCGGGCCCGAAAGGGGAGCAAAGAATAGCAACACTGTTGACCTTCCACGCGTGTCGTAAAAGTCGATTAATGAGGATATGGGATGGGGTTGGCTGTCCCATCCCATATAGGGTCATTGACCCAAAGCCATGCTGAAGTCGGATGTGTCAGGCCGAAAGGCGCAGATATCGCAGCAATGCTGTAAACCATGACAGAACGCATTCCGTTCTTCGGACTACATCCTGCTAATCTGCAGGAGTTTGAGAACGAACGCAATAGAAGAAGATTTCTTTCCTGATATCTTCATTTCTCCGTCTTGGTCAGCCAAGATGAATAAAGTCGACGGACATTTGTTATCAGGTCGCACATACAGTGTAGTAGGTCATGCCTGTGATGACTTCTATAAAGTTACCTCGGCACTAGTCTGTGTCTCGTGTGTGCTAGCTTCTTGTGAATCACGCCAACCACGGCTTCGAATCCATCTTGTCTATATCAGAGCTTATGAAATCAACAAAATCAACTTCAACTATGAACAATTCGAAATTGTACATACATTCATTCGTTCTCTTCTGGTGACATTTACAGCTTTCCTCAAACATCTCATTTCACATACTGTCATCTCTTTCTCTAGTGTCTGTGTCAAGTTCCATGTTTGACATTGGTAACACAGAGCTCGTATACAAATACTATTTATCAATTGTCGTTTTGTGATCAGGCAGATTATTGGGTGATTGAGTATTGGCGAGAGATGGGAACTAATATTTGTAATCTGTTCATATGATGTATCATTTATATCTACCAATTCATCAAACTATATATATATATATTTACCAGTATATACCTTTACGTTTGTCACTAAATCTACCTGTGTATATATTTACCAGTATATATCTTTACGTCTGTCAGTCAATCTGCCTGTGTAACTGCCAACCCTATCGACTGTTGACTTATGTATCAATCAAGTATGTAGATAAGCAGAGGACGGGGGGGGGGGTGTTCAACCCCATCCACCTAGAATATCAGAACATAAATGTTCTGGGGTGGTGGTGATAAATCAAATTCATTTAGGAATTAAATTGTTTGAATGTGAACTTTTTTTCTGAAAAATCTGAAAACAACACAGAATGTAGGGTTTTTTTTTGGTACTTTTCCAGCATGCGAAAATATTTTTACTATTTTTGGAAGTTGGAGGGGTAAATATGTTTGACATAATTAAGTAGGGGAATCCATGAAGTCTTGACTGTTTGTTGACAGGGGGAAGGGGGTGTCACACATGGGCAAAAAAAATGTTTAGCGAAATTCATTTATTCCCCCCCCCCCTTTCTCCCCCATACGCCTCAATGTAGTAAATAAACTAGACAAGTTTGACTTATGAAAACTTCAAACACATGATATCACTACATGAGATTCTCATCGCATGCGCTGCCATCTAAACCTCTAATACTACCAGCTTTCAATATCGGATTGTCTCCGAGGTAGGTTATCTAGCAAACACCGGACCGCTATCCTTGTGTCCAGACACCAGCAGACGCTTAAGCTGGAGTCTTGCTCCCGTGTTAAGTAATTCTATGTAGATTTCATTTGAAAGGGCTTTCTTATTGAATAATAAATTATCAACAGCGTTTATGCGATGTGCCTTATTTTCATAAAGGGATCTTCCCGGCACACTGGTTAAGTCGTGTGGCTTGTGCTCAAGAGGGCGAGGGTTCATATTTTCTTCTTCTTTTTCCAGCGTGGCCATAGTGATTAATGGTAGTTGAATGTACCATGCTGATAGTTTCAATGCAATCACGGAGTTGGATTGTAAGATATTCTTCTTCTTCTTGAGCATTTATTCTCAAATATCTGCTCGATCTCTCTTGTAGCAGAACCATGGTCCTACTATATTTCCAGCAGGATGTAGTCCATAGAATGGAACTGCGTTATTTCGTAGTTTTATTTGCGCCAATGGCCCGATATATCCGTCTTCGGTAGAATTTGTAGAATAAGGTGTTTGTCAGCTTCCGTGTATACATTCTGGTGTTGCACGAAACAAGCGGTATATGAAAATCACAAGAAACGAGCGGTATATTGGAATCACAAGAAACAAGCGGTATATAGGAATCACAAGAAACAGGCGGTATATTGGAATCACAAGAAACAAGCGGTATATTGGAATATCAAGAAACGAGCGGTATATAGAAATCACAAGCAACAAGCGGTATATATAAATCAAAAGAAACAAGCGGTATATATAAATCACAAGCAACAAGCGGTATATAGGAATCACAAGAAACAAGCGAGATATAGGAATCAAGATAAGAGTTATCAGTAAAACACAGAACTGAAACAATCAGTTACAATATGTTGAAAGATATGCTGAAATGGGATTGGAGCAACTATGGGCTTGCCCGGAGTGTCATGATGATGATCCAACGACTAACTATCATGTGACATAACTTTCAACAAATGATTAGGGCTTTACAACATATCGTCATATCAGTTGGCTGACATGTGGTTTATCCGTGCTTGTTATCGGCGAGAGACGCAAAGGTGACCAATGAACAATCAGAACAGTTGGGTCAGCCAAGATGAATGAAGTCGACCGACATTTATCAGGTCGTATATACGGTGTAGTAGGTCATTCCTGTGATGACTTCTATAAAGTTACCTCGGCACTAGTCTGTGTCTCGTGTGTGCTAGCTCTAGAGAAAGTCGTATCAGTGGCAACCATCACTTCTATAAAGTTACCTCAGCACTAGTCTGTGTCTCGTGTGTGCTAGCTCTAGAGAAAGTCGTATCAGTGGCAACCATCACTTCTATAAAGTTACCTCGGCACTAGTCTGTGTCTCGTGTGTGCTAGCTCTAGAGAAAGTCGTATCAGTGGCAACCATCACTTCTATAAAGTTACCTCAGCACTAGTCTGTGTCTCGTGTGTGCTAGCTCTAGAGAAAGTCGTATCAGTGGCAACCATCACTTCTATAAAGTTACCTCAGCACTAGTCTGTGTCTCGTGTGTGCTAGCTCTAGAGAAAGTCGTATCAGTGGCAACCATCACTTCTATAAAGTTACCTCGGCACTAGTCTGTGTCTCGTGTGTGCTAGCTCTAGAGAAAGTCGTATCAGTGGCAACCATCACTTCTATAAAGTTACCTCGGCACTAGTCTGTGTCTCGTGTGTGCTAGCTCTAGAGAAAGTCGTATCAGTGGCAACCATCACTTCTATAAAGTTACCTCGGCACTAGTCTGTGTCTCGTGTGTGCTAGCTCTAGAGAAAGTCGTATCAGTGGCAACCATCACTTCTATAAAGTTACCTCGGCACTAGTCTGTGTCTCGTGTGTGCTAGCTCTAGAGAAAGTCGTATCAGTGGCAACCATCACTTCTATAAAGTTACCTCGGCACTAGTCTGTGTCTCGTGTGTGCTAGCTCTAGAGAAAGTCGTATCAGTGGCAACCATCACTTCTATAAAGTTACCTCGGCACTAGTCTGTGTCTCGTGTGTGCTAGCTCTAGAGAAAGTCGTATCAGTGGCAACCATCACTTCTATAAAGTTACCTCGGCACTAGTCTGTGTCTCGTGTGTGCTAGCTCTAGAGAAAGTCGTATCAGTGGCAACCATCACTTCTATAAAGTTACCTCGGCACTAGTCTGTGTCTCGTGTGTGCTAGCTCTAGAGAAAGTCGTATCAGTGGCAACCATCACTTCTATAAAGTTACCTCGGCACTAGTCTGTGTCTCGTGTGTGCTAGCTCTAGAGAAAGTCGTATCAGTGGCAACCATCACTTCTATAAAGTTACCTCGGCACTAGTCTGTGTCTCGTGTGTGCTAGCTCTAGAGAAAGTCGTATCAGTGGCAACCATCACTTCTATAAAGTTACCTCGGCACTAGTCTGTGTCTCGTGTGTGCTAGCTCTAGAGAAAGTCGTATCAGTGGCAACCATCACTTCTATAAAGTTACCTCGGCACTAGTCTGTGTCTCATGTGTGCTAGCTCTAGAGAAAGTCGTATCAGTGGCAACCATCACTTCTATAAAGTTACCTCGGCACTAGTCTGTGTCTCATGTGTGCTAGCTTCTTGTGAATCACGCCAACCACGGCTTCGAATCCATCTTGTCTATATCAGAGCTTATGAAATCCACAAAATCAACATCAACTTTGAGCAATTCGAAATTGTACATACCTTCAGTCTCGTTAATGTCGCGTATTGTACATACTTTCAGTCTGGTTAATGTCGTGTAATGTACATACCTTGAGTCTGGTTAATGTCGCGTATTGTACATACTTTCAGTCTGGTTAATGTCGCGTATTGTACATACTTTCAGTCTGGTTAATGTCGCGTATTGTCGGTCGCTCAATCTTCATTTCTTCTATGAGGCTAGTGTATCAGGGCCGTAGATATGTCTTCTGTAAGGAAGGGGGTGGGGGTTCAATAGAATATGATATCCGCACATTTCCGTATTTACTGTTTTGCCATAGGCAAATGTCATGACCTTATAGTAAAAAAAAAAGTCGTACAATTAAAAAAAAGGACGGCGTGGGAGGGGTGTCCAAATTTTGGTTAACTTTCAAAATCTCAATTGCTGAAAATCCTATTGAGATTTCCTGAGCAGATTGAACATCACAAGCACTCCCCTTATCTGCAAGTGTCGTACGTAGCTCTGTAAATCCCTAACCCCAAACAGTACTTTTTTCTTTTATGGATGCAGGACCTTACACACATCTTTGTTAAAGGGGGGGGGGGGGGAGGTTCACCTAAAAATATAATTTCCTCGTTATCGTGGATCATCATTATCGTTGGATGTGAAACATGGACAACCTACATCAAACATGACAGGAGACGTAACATCTTTCATCTAAGATGTCTCCGCAAGATCTGAAACATGGACAACCTACATCAAACATAAGAGGAGACATAACATCTTTCATCTAAGATGTCTCCGCAAGATCTTAAACATCACATGCCATGACAAAATCATCAACATGGAAGTGTTGCGCCGCACTCAAATACCATCTGCCATGGAAGTGTTGCGCCGCACTTAAATACCATCTGCCATGGAAGTGTTGCGCCGCACTTAAATACCATCTGCCATGGAAGTGTTGCGCCGCACTCAAATACCATCTGCCATGGAAGTGTTGCGCCGCACTTAAATACCATCTGCCATGGAAGTGTTGCGCCGCACTCAAATACCATCTGCCATGGAAGTGTTGCGCCTCACTCAAATACCATCTGCCATGGAAACACACAATAGAAATAGAATACGCTGGCTATGTCATGTTCGCAAAAAGTCAAAACTGCCGCATCCCAAAATACGTACTGGCTGAAATTGCATCGAACCCGCGGCAGACCAATACTGAGGTATAAAGACATCTGTAAATACTCAGTGAAAGGCTTCCACGTGAAATTTAAAAAACTAGGAAAACACGGCCGAAACTCATGATGTCTGTAGGTAGAACCTGCGTGCGGGAGCAACATTGTTGAGAAATAATATATTTAAAGATATGGAAGGAAAAAAGGAGAAAGAAGCAAACAAAAATCTTCTGTGACATGATCGCTTGAAAAGTCACAATTCCTGAGATAATATTCTACGGATTGCGTTTTCTTATTGTTAAATGACCGTCTGCAAGACATACAAGGCCATACAGAAGACCCACCAACAGAATTCAATAAAAGACCCACCAACAGATTTCAATAAATGACCCACCAACAGAATTCAATAAAAGACCCACCAACAGAATTCAATAAAAGACCCACCAACAGAATTCAATAGAGGACCCACCAACATAATTCAATAGAGGACCCACCAACAGAATTCAATAGAGGACCCACCAACAGAATTCAATAGAGGACCCACCAACAGAATTCAATAGAGGACCCACCAACAGAATTCAATAGAGGACCCACCAACAGAATTCAATAGAGGACCCACCAACAGAATTCAATAGAGGACCCACCAACAGAATTCAAAAAAAGACCCACCAACAGATTTCAATAGAAGACCCACCAACAGAATTCAATAGAGGACCCACCAACAGAATTCAATAAAAAAACCCACCAACATAATTCAATAGAGGACCCACCAACAGAATTCAATAGAGGACCCACCAATAGGATTCAATAAAGTCTGTGGTTCGTGTTTTCGATTACACCCGCACATTTCGTTGGTCTGCAATGGCAGGCGACACCCTGGCGGCACAAAGTATATAAATAGTGACCAACGAAAATTACAGCAATAATCGCAAATATCATGCAAAGAAGGCTGAGTGTGCTTTGTTTTCATTCTATTGTAAGGTCTTATGTGACAAATGGTCATGGTAAGTCTATTAATACCCCTCGCCCCCACCCCCAACGCGGGTTCTGTCAATTGTTCAAATCTCCCCCAACTAAATTACATCTGGGTGCTTGGATAGATGACAACACTAGAGGTTTCCTTAATGGAAAGTAAATGTTGTATATTCTACCAGTTTCCCGACCCTTCCATGATGTGTTCACCCACTAAGCTTCTCCTCTTGTTTGAATATTAATTTCTCTGGTGAGGAGTGAGGGTCACAGTCCTACTCCCTTTTACTCTTGTTTGTCAGATCATGTTTACTCCTGAGATCTGGTTTTCTTTCGCTGGAATGCATGACATACACACGCGCGCGCAGGGAAACCACACGCGCGCAGGGAAACCACACGCGCGCGCATAGTGTGGTGAGACTTGTGTTGGTTGTTAATTAAAGAGAATAGGTTTATAACGCTTTCTGGTTGTGTGGTTGTACATGTGTGGAGGGTGTATTTTTGTGGATGTTTTTGTGTGTGCTAATGGGTGAGAGGAGTAATTTGGTATGTGTAACTGGTGTGGTTGTACGTGTGCGAGGAAAACTTGTGAGGGTGTGTGGGGTGGTTACGTCAGTGCATGTGTGTTTGAGTGGAGTGGTTGTGTGAGAGGATAATTGTATGTGTTGGTAGTAATTGTGTTTGTGAGGAGTGATTGTGTGTGCGGAGTTTGTATGTGTGTGCGGAGAGTGATTGTGTGTGAGGAGAGTGATTGTGTGAGGAGAGTGGTTGTGTGAGGAGAGTGGTTGTGTGTGAGGAGAGTGATTGTGTGTGCGGAGTTTGTATGTGTGTGAGGAGCGTGGTTGTGTGAGGAGAGTGGTTGTGTGAGGAGAGTGGTTGTGTGAGGAGAGTGGTTGTGTGTGAGGAGAGTGATTGTGTGTGAGGAGAGTGGTTGTTTGTGAGGAGAGTGATTGTGTGTGAGGAGAGTGGTTGTGTGTGAGGAGAGTGGTTGTGTGAGGAGAGTGATTGTGTGTGAGGAGAGTGATTGTGTGTGAGGAGAGTGGGTGTGTGAGGAGAGTGATTGTGTGTGAGGAGAGTGATTGTGTGTGCGGAGTTTGTATGTGTGTGAGGAGAGTGGTTGTGTGAGGAGAGTGGTTGTGTGAGGAGAGTGGTTGTGTGAGGAGAGTGGTTGTGTGTGAGGAGAGTGATTGTGTGTGAGGAGAGTGGTTGTGTGTGAGGAGAGTGGTTGTGTGTGAGGAAAGTGGTTGTGTGTGAGGAGAGTGGTTGTGTGTGCGGAGTTTGTATGTGTGTGAGGAGAGTGGTTGTGTGTGAGGAGAGTGATTGTGTGTGAGGAGAGTGATTGTGTGTGAGGAGAGTGATTGTGTGTGAGGAGAGTGGTTGTGTGTGAGGAGAGTGGTTGTGTGTGAGGAGAGTGATTGTGTGTGAGGAGAGTGGTTGTGTGTGAGGAGAGTGGTTGTGTGTGAGGAGAGTGATTGTGTGTGAGGAGAGTGATTGTGTGTGCGGAGTTTGTATGTGTGTGAGGAGAGTGGTTGTGTGTGGAGAGTGGTTGTGTGTGAGGAGAGTGATTGTGTGTGAGGAGAGTGATTGTGTGTGCGGAGTTTGTATGTGTGTGAGGAGAGTGATTGTGTGTGAGGAGTTTGTATGTGTGTGAGGAGAGTGGTTGTGTGTGAGGAGAGTGACTGTGTGTGAGGAGAGTGATTGTGTGTGAGGAGTTTGTATGTGTGTGAGGAGAGTGATTGTGTGTGAGGAGAGTGATTGTGTATGAGGAGTGGTTGTGTGTGAGGAGAGTGGTTGTGTGAGGAGAGTGGTTGTGTGTGAGGAGAGTGATTGTGTGTGCGGAGCTTGTATGTGTGTGAGGAGAGTGATTGTGTGTGAGGAGGGTGATTGTGTGTGAGGAGAGTGGTTGTGTGTGAGGAGAGTGATTGTGTGTGAGGAGAGTGATTGTGTGTGAGGAGAGTGGTTGTGTGTGAGGAGAGTGGTTGTGTGTGAGGAGAGTGATTGTGTGTGAGGAGAGGGATTGTGTGTGAGGAGAGTGGTTGTGTGTGAGGAGAGTGGTTGTGTGTGAGGAGAGTGATTGTGTGTGAGGAGAGTGATTGTGTGTGAGGAGAGTGGTTGTGTGTGAGGAGAGTGATTGTGTGTGAGAAGAGTGATTGTGTGTGAGGAGAGTGATTGTGTGTGAGGAGAGTGATTGTGTGTGAGGAGAGTGATTGTGTGTCATATATTGCTGTGGATGTACATCTAAGTGTGTACGTGTGTGAGATAGCGTGCAAGTGTGTACGTATGTGAGATAGCGTGCAAGTGTGTACGTGTGTGAGATAGCGTGCAAGTGTGTACGTGTGTGAGATAGCATGCAAGTGTGTACGTATGTGAGATAGCGTGCAAGTGTGTACGTGTGTGAGATAGCGTGCAAGTGTGTACGTGTGTGAGATAGCGTGCAAGTGTGTACGTGTGTGAGATAGCGTGCAAGTGTGTACGTGTGTGAGATAGCGTGCAAGTGTGTACGTGTGTGAGATAGCGTGCAAGTGTGTACGTGTGTGAGATAGCGTGCAAGTGTGTACGTGTGTGAGATAGCATGCAAGTGTGTACGTATGTGAGATAGCGTGCAAGTGTGTACGTGTGTGAGATAGCGTGCAAGTGTGTACGTGTGTGAGATAGCGTGCAAGTGTGTACGTGTGTGAGATAGCGTGCAAGTGTGTACGTGTGTGAGATAGCGTGCAAGTGTGTACGTGTGTGAGATAGCGTGCAAGTGTGACTGGGGATAGATGTATTTCGAGGATATTTGTCTCCCGTCTCTAGTGTTCCACCCCTACGACCCTGCTGTCTCCAGTACCGCACATCTACGAGCCTGGAGTGTTATAGATTTTATTATCAGTAATATTAAGATGGTCGTTCAAATCCATTTCCTTGCACAGTATGGTGATTTCCCCCCCCCCTGCCCCCTGCTTCGACTTGCATATAAACGGACTGTATGTCAAGCAGAAACGAGCAACCATGTCTTATATTGACTCGCTGAATAAAACATTTCCTGCACTACAATTGTCCGTCTTTATCAAAGAAATGTCCCGACACCTAACCTTTGTTTAGTACAAGACTTCACACACACACAAATTATTCTAATGGGCAAGGGATCTATTATTATTTAGTGGGGGTGTCATGTGCTATACACCAGGCTTCTGTTTTTATTTTAATACTAGGTCACAAAAAATTAACTGTAGTACTGTCCGGGATCGCATTCAACATCACACCAATCCTGTCTGTAGGATTCTCTCAATCCAGTCTTTGTTTTCACCCTCTGTTCTTCCTTCGCCCTGAACTGTTCCCTGTATATCTTTCAAAATATAGAAGAAATGCCTGGACAAGATCAATGGAACAATCATAAACAACCTGAGATATGCAGATGACACTGTTCTTTTAGCAGAAAGTGAACATGAACTACAAAGACTAATAGATCAAATCAATAAATCAAGTAATGAATATGTAACTGAATATAAAAAATTTTAAGAAACCATGATAATCAGCAAAGACACAGAAGAACAGGAGCTAAACATAAACATACAGGGAGAGAAACTACAACAAGTAAAACAGTATCAATATCTTGGACACATAGTCACAAATGATGGCAGATGTGAAACAGAAATAAAAAGGAGAATAGGAATGGCTAAAAGTACCTTCGATGGCATGAGGAAATTATTAATATCTAAACAAATTACAAACAAGTTAAAAATGAGAATTATAAAATGCCACATGTATTCTATATTAATGTATGGCTCAGAAACATGGACAATAAACAAACGATTAGAAGACAAAATTGATGCCTTTGAGATGTTGGTATATAGAAGAATAGGGAGCACATCAAGAAAAGAGAAGAAAACCAATAAAGAGTTGCTAAAGACACTTAATATGAAGAAAGAATTACTAAGAGAAATAAAGATCGGGCAAATAAAACATTTTGGACACATTAAAAGACATGCCAGCTTAATGAAGAACTTACTTGAGGGTAGAATCAAAGGGAAGCGAGCAAAAGGTAGGCAGAGATACAAGTGGGAGAGTAACATCACACGATGGACAAGTTACAGTCTAGCAGAGTGTACTACCAAGACAATAGACAGGGGATGTTGGAGGTCTGTTGCAGCCAACCTTCGTTGCTGAGACAGCACTTGATGATGATGTTTGTTGGCTCTCTCTAATGACTCCGACCATTCCCTACGTACATCACCTGTTTTGACTTTCTGGATCACATTTCTGCGTCACGCATGGGAATAGGCTTGCGATTCCAGCCAGTTAAGTGTGAGTTACTGCGAATACTTTAATTGTTAGGCTGCTTGTTGTTGTGGTAAAGGCACCACTGGCTTCGTGTACTGTTCTTCCTTTTCATCTGGCAGTAAAGGTCCATGCGCATCGGTGGTGACGGATGACCGACCCGTCCGTGTAAATCAGATCTGTGTCATCGGTCTTCTCGCAGATGAGTGCCTAGACTTCAGCATCCACGCTCACGGGGCTAAGTTCCCTGCATTCTCGATTGCGTGTAATGACGGTCTTGACTACCTCTTGAAAGACCGCGGGAATAGACATACATTCCTCGCCAGGAGTAATGTCTTCTGGGGCACAGATATGTTTAACGGTATCCTCGTCCCGACCCATCCACGATTTTCCTCCTTTAGCCTGCTTCCCCTCACACGTGGGAGCTCGCTGTGTAGTGGGTAGTCTATGTCAGAACTCACTCTGAGGTACGCGAGGGTACACCACATATCTATTTTTATATTGTTGACTACATTAGGAGGAGTATGGGGGGCAGAGAATATTTGTTCGTGTTGATTAGCTCAAGTGGATTAGGTGTATAAGATAAAGTGAATTCGATTTCTTCTCCTTTTGTTCACTTGAAACATGTTTATGTCCGCCATTCTGTCTCCTGAATAAAACTCACTGTCTTTTGTAGTTCATACAGTCACCCATAGAGCTTTGATTCCAGTGCAGTGGATTAGATTATCTGGATAATATATAATATAAAGTGGATTAGATAAAGTGGATACGATACAGTGGATGTGCTGTAGTGAGTGACTTGTATGGATAAGTCGTTAGTATAACAATAATAAAAACTGTAGAAAAGACACAAATTGGTATCATTTGATGTTTTATATTGTTGACTACATTAGGAGGAGCATGGGGGGCAGAGATTATTTGTTCGTGTTATGATGTTTGGTTCATGTCTGGGCACACGACAATCTTGACTTGGCGTGGTGAAGTGGAGCTATCAAAAAAGTCTGGACACACAACTGACCTGGCTTGGCGTTGCATGCTAATGGCTTCAAAAAAGTCTGGACACACTACTGACCTGGCTTGTCGTTGCATGCTAATGGCTTCAAAAAAGTCTGGACACACAACTGACCTGGCTTGGCGTTGCATGCTAATGGCTTCAAAAAAGTCTGGACACACAACTGACCTGGCTTGGCGTGACACACTCGTGTTTTTAGAGATGTCTGGACACACAACTGACCTGGCTTGTCGTTCCATGCTAATGGCTTCAAAAAAGTCTGGACACACAACTGACCTGACTTGGCGTGACACACTGGTGTTTTTAGAGATGTCTGGACACACAACTGACCTGGCTTGGCGTGACACACTCGTGTTTTTAGAGATGTCTGGACACACAACTGACCTGGCTTGGCGTGACACACTCGTGTTTTTAGAGATGTCTGGACACACAACTGACCTGACTTGGCGTGACACACTGGTGTTTTCAGAGATGTCTGGACACACAACTGACCTGGCTTGGCGTGACACACTCGTGTTTTTAGAGATGTCTGGACACACAACTGACCTGGCTTGGCGTGACACACTCGTGTTTTTAGAGATGTCTGGACACACAACTGACCTGGCTTGGCGTGACACACTCGTGTTTTTAGAGATGTCTGGACACACAACTGACCTGACTTGGCGTGACACACTGGTGTTTTCAGAGATGTCTGGACACACAACTGACCTGGCTTGGCGTGACACACTCGTGTTTTTAGAGATGTCTGGACACACAACTGACCTGACTTGGCGTGACACACTGGTGTTTTTAGAGATGTCTGGACACACAACTGACCTGGCTTGGCGTGACACACTCGTGTTTTTAGAGATGTCTGGACACACAACTGACCTGACTTGGCGTGACACACTCGTGTTTTTAGAGATGTCTGGACACACAACTGACCTGGCCTGACGTGACACACTGGTGTTTTCAAAGAATGTTGGACATACATCAGATCTAACCTTGCGAGACATAATCATGGATGCTAGCAGTCTGTTAAGAAAACTGTTAGTCTAACGTATGAGAGAATCTGACAAACTCTATGAATGGTTTGTATGTGTGTACTAGACGCTCCTGTGTCCGTTTTCTCAGTTATGTAGTACATGTTATTTGATTGACCTGACACAAAGAAATGGCTTGTTCATCTTCTCGGATTGAAGCACAATCTGCAACTGCGTGCCTGTAATAGTAGAAGATCTGTAATAGTATAAGATCTGTAATAGTATAAGATCTGTAATAGAAGATCTGTAATAGAATATCTGTAATAGTATAAGATCTGTAATAGAAGATCTATAATAGTAGAAGATCTGTAATAGACGACCTGTAATAGTAGAAGATCTGTAATAGTATAAGATCTGTAATAGAAGATCTGTAATAGTAAAAGATCTGTAATATTATAAGATCTGTAATAGTATAAGATCTGTAATAGAAGATCTATAATAGTAGAAGATCTGTAATAGACGACCTGTAATAGTAGAAGATCTGTAATAGTATAAGATCTGTAATAGAAGATCTGTAATAGTAAAAGATCTGTAATATTATAAGATCTGTAATAGTAGAAGATCTGTAATATTATACGATATGTAATAGTATAAGATCTGTAATAGTATAAGATCTGTAATAGTATAAGATCTGTAATATTATAAGATCTGTAATAGTATAAGATCTGTAATAGTATAAGATCTGTAATAGTATAAGATCTGTAATAGTATAAGATCTGTAATAGTATAAGATCTGTAATAGTATAAGATATGTAATATTATAAGATCTGTAATATTATAAGATCTGTAATAGTATAAGATCTGTAATAGAAGATCTGTAATAGTAGAAGATCTGTAATAGTAGAAGATCTGTAATAGTAGAAGATCTGTAATATTATAAGATCTGTAATAATATAAGATCTGTAATAGTAGAAGATCTGTAATAGTAGACGATCTGTAATAGTATAAGATCTGTAATAGAAGATCTGTAATAGTAGAAGATCTGTAATAGTAGAAGATCTGTAATATTATAAGATCTGTAATAATATAAGATCTGTAATAGTATAAGATCTGTAATAGTAGAAGATCTGTAATAGTAGAAGATCTGTAATATTATAAGATCTGTAATAGTATAAGATCTGTAATAGTATAAGATCTGTAATAGTATAAGATCTGTAATAGTATAAGATCTGTAATAGAAGATCTGTAATAGTATAAGATCTGTAATAGTAGATCTGTAATAGTAGACGATCTGTAATAGTAGACGATCTGTAATAGTAGACGATCTGTAATAGTAGACGATCTGTAATAGTAGACGATCTGTAATAGTAGACGATCTGTAATAGTAGAAGATATGTAATAGTAGAAGATCTGTAATTGTAGAAGATCTGGTTTTAGAACATGAGGAAGACCAAGAGACGGGTAGAAGATATGCAACGTCACAGAAGTCTTGCAGTAGAAAATCTAATTTTTGAAAATGGGAGATCACAAGAAGCGACAAATACAATATGAAGAAATATTGAATGTCATGATTACATTAATATAGATTATCGATTTTATGTTTTGTTACTGCGGCATTCCATTTTGTCGGACACCCTCCGACATTTTGCTTATTTATACTTGATCAAAAAGACAGATGGACAGTCTATGCGTGTGCTTTATCAATTTGTTTGCATGTGTGCGCCTCCTACCCCCTCCCCTCGACCCGTTTGATGTCCATTTGTATGGAACAATACGGCAATATATGGGACTATCCATACATGACCTCAACAATTAGGCGGGCGGGGGGGGGGGTCTGATCAACTTTGACACTTGTTGACAAGGGATTTGAGTGGATAAATGTTGAAATCAACAAAACTGTTGTGTATACAACAATTAAATTATCTCATGTCGTTTATACAACAATTTAAATTGTTTCAATAAGAAAATTGTTTCTAAAATTCTTTAAAAACTTATTTCGTTTTCGCACTTTTTCTGCTAACATTTGGGGAGGGGGGGGGATTAGGTAAAAAATTGTGACATAATTAAACAGGATGCATGAGTTCTTGTCAAATTATTCAGAGGCATAGAGTTTACAAAACATTGACAGGGAGATTATGAACAAAATATTGACAGGGAGATTATGAACAAATCATTGACAGGGATATGATAAACAAAACATTGACAGGGATATGATAAACAAAACATTGACTTTGCGAGCGGGTACAAAACATTGACATGGAATGTATATAAAACATTGACTGGGAGGAAAAACATTGATATGGGGAGGTAATACAAAAAATTGACAGGTGGAAGGGGTAAAAATGTGACAGGTCACCTGTGTCGGAAATTCCCCCCCCCCCCCCCCTTGAGTCTTACCGTAATTATAGACCAGAGCGTCTCATACATTCCTTTGAGGAATAGAAAAGGGAGTCCGGCAAACATTAAGACTACTGAAAAAGCAGACCGTAGCAATTAACGGGAATTGCTATCAGAACACTGTATCTTGACCGGCCCGACCAGAAAGGTTAATGGCCCATGTAATTACAAGGGGCCAAACTACGCAGAGAAATCGCCGGACGAGATGGGAAGCCTTTGAAGTAGGTAGCGGGATATTTAGTGGGATTGTGAGAGAATGAGTTTAGAGATTTTGACCAGTCAGTTTTTGGATTGAGAAGAGGAAGGTCTAGCTCGGAACTGGGGGTCCGAAAGTGGACTGAGTGGTTCTATAGGGTAGATCCAGGAATATTGGATAAGTCCTACTATACTGAAGCGTTGAGTTTATGCTTTATGTGTATCTTTTATATTGGAAAAGTCCAATTGAGTGTAATAATTGCTAGGCTACACTGAGTAATATATGTATTGCTCTTCATCACTCATCATCGCCACATGGTAGATATAATACTGTTATATTTATATCATCGCCACATGGTAGATATAATACTGTTATATTTATATCATCGCCACATGGTAGATATAATACTGTTATATTTATATCATCGCCACATGGTAGATATAATACTGTTATATTTATATCATCGCCACATGTTACAACCAAGAAAGAGAGTATGGTACATGGTATATGCACTGTATATACTGTTACAAAAACATTGACAGGTGGAAAGGGTAAAAAACATTGACAGGTGGAAGGGGTACACAACATTGACATTAGGAGTGGGTACAAACATTGACGTGGGATGGATATAAAACATTATCTGGGCGGGGAGACAAAACATTGACAGAGGGAGGGGATACATTTGTAAAACATTGTTGAAATAATTCATGGACATCCCCAAAGTCATGTTGAATCAGAGCACTTACTCCTCCTGATCCCCGGGGATATAATACATCATCATCAAGTGCAGTCATCACATAAAATACCGGCTGCAACGGACCTCCAACATTCTGTCTTTTGCTTTAGTAATGTACTCTGACGTTTTGCATCTTTCATTTTCAATATTGCTTCCCTCCCACTTCTACTATCTTTTCCTATCTCTTTCTCGCATTCCCTCAACTTTGTCTTTCGCGTGAATTCCCGCAACTCTGCCTACCTCTTACTCGCATTTCCTCAACTCTGCCTCAAAGACTCAGAAGACGTAATGTATTGACTTCATTGTAATCGGGTTAAATATGCAGTCCGTACATCTCAACGAAGCAGCACATCGCTTGTCAAGAGTTCAACACCTAGAGCACGTAACTACATATCTTGAAGCCATAATACCCAGACATCTACAGAACAAATCCACTTCATAAACAAGACGACGCGTGTCGGATTCGAACCGTAACCTCTTGGACACACAGAGAATGGCTTAACTACTACGTCATGTAGACGCCGGCCTATGTCGAATCGAGAGAAATTGCCTTTCACTGATTATTTTATTTATTATATACGTTCCATTGCAACATTTCGTTAAATTAAAGCAGCGCCATTAAAGCAGCGCTGAAGGTGCATCATTGTATAGTAACTGATATGCGAGCAGAACTGATTCAGAAATCAATGGCAAACTACTGAGACGTATACAATGCCAAAAACCTCAAATGAAAAGGCAGCTCAATACTACGATTGACACAGAATATCGAAGACCTTTCAAACATGACACTGGAAGAAGCTTGGCAGCTTGCAGAAACGAGAGGTTTACAGACTGTCAGTGAGGATATTTAATAGATTTATGTGGTCTACCCAAGTACCTGGCTATGACTGTCCATATGGCTCCAGTTTGAAATATGGATATATACCATCTGGGATAGAACATGTCAAAGATGATAAACATTGCTGGGACGGAACATGTCAAAGATGATATACCTTACCGGGACGGAACATGTCAAAGATGATATACCTTACCGGGACGGAACATGTCAAAGATGATATACCTTACCGGGACGGAACATGTCAAAGATGATATACCTTACCGGGATGGAACATGTCAAAGATAATATACCTTACCGGGACAGAATATGTAAAAGATGATAAACCTTGCCTGCATTTATATTTCTTTTCCGATTTAGACACCTGGCACATTGTCCACACTTGTTTTCATCCGGTATCAACCAAACATTTATTTGTCCAGTAATCACAGATCAATAGAAATTAAACGATATTATCGGAATGCCCTTTGTCATGTTTGTCCTAGCTTTTCCCACAGACTAATCGGCTTCCGATTAGAAGATAATTACTTAAACGGCAGGTGTGATTGACGTTCCGCCGTAAGGGTAATGCTGACCCTCGTTAAGTCTTGTACTTGAGAATGGCTCGTCTCTAACCAGATGACAAGGGCATAGCAAGCACAAGTGCTTTATGGAGTGATTGAATAATTAAGATGTAGTGTTTTTGTGCGGAAGGGGGGGGGAGATAGCTATTTCATAATCATTTTAAGAGACAAAATCATTTTAAGAGATGAAAGAGACAAAATTGAGGAACAGACGTCAGATTTTTAAAAATTGATAATAAACAATCATCTCCATTCCCCAAGAAACAACGCACAAATTCGCTGGTATTCTATATTCTGTTTCCAATCTCTCTCTCTCTCTCACTCTATCTATCTATCTATCTATCTATCTATCTATCTATCTATCTATCTATCTATCTATCTATCTATCTATCTATCTATCTATCTATCTATCTATCTATCAATCTATCTATCTATCTATCTATCTATCTATCTATCTATCTATCTATCTATCTATCTATCTATATATCTATATATCTATCTATCTATATATCTAATCTATCTATATATCTAATCTATCTATATATCTATCTATCTATCTATATCTTTATTTTTTATCTCTCTCTTGATCTCGCTCTCTCATAATTTAACAGAATAAGAATGCAGCATATATGGCCTATATATAATAGAATATATATATATTCCGTTATATGATGTAATCTTCTGTCCGTTATATGATGGAATCTCTTCTGTCCGTTATATGATATAATCTCCTCTGTCCGTTATATGATGGAATCTCCTCTGTCCGGTATATGATGGAAACTCCTCTGTCCGGTATATGATGGAATCTCCTCTGTCCGGTATATGATGGAATCTCCTCTGTCCGTTATATGACGGAATCTTTTCTCCACGTTAAACTACCGACGTCTTGATCTGTGTGTGAATATGATTTGTATTTCTGAATCAATAGTTCATGTTTAATTAAGAACGTACATGTTTTGTTTCTGGTTCAAATCTTGTTTAACATCTGCAAGCTGAGATTTCTGGTTCAAATCTTGTTTAACATCTGCAAGCTGAGATTTCATGTCTGTTTCACCGCGGATATCTTCTACCAGGATCTGACCCAGATGTTGAAATCAATATCTTAGTTTCCTGAGTACCATGTTTTTCTGTTGATGTAAATTTGTGTGACAATTATCATAAGCTTTCGCCTTGTCAACATTTATCTTGTCTACAAATATTGTGGTTGTGCAGCTGGTTTTTGTGGTAATTGTTTACACTCTTGTACGGTTTCCGTCTGTGATGTTTTGATAATCAGTAAACGGTGTGTTGTTTTTATATCAACATTCTTACCTCTGACATCAAGATAATTTAACAAGCTTTCAAATATATTGTGTTCAAGAGAATTTAACAAAATTATAAAACCTTGGTATCACACATGGCCGAGAGGTTAGAGCTTTGGTCTCATACATGTTAAATCTACGAAGAATTTCAGGCAAAGGAGGAAACAGTGGTCGCCACGGTCGACCTAGAAGATGTTTACAATAGAGTCAGCTGTGGCGTGAAGGGTGTCAGTGCAGTCAAAATCATGGCATCTGCAGAGATGCAGCAGCGAACCCTTTTTCAGATGATGCAGGCAGTGGTATTATCTGTGTTGGACTATAGTTTAGGTTTACTGACACTGTCGCAAACACAGGTGGAAAGATTGGAGAGAGTTTAAAATGAGGCCATGAGAGCTGTCCTAGATACACAAGAGATACACCTATCGTGGCCATGAGGTTTCTCCTAGACCTACCTAGCATCAAATCAAGACATAAAATAGCCCAGATTAAAGAATACTTCAAGCTCTCCAATAATGATCATCACCTCTTACACCAAACTCTAGACATCACAAAATGAAGGCGTATCAATAGAGGAAGGTCCTGGATGGCAGAAGCAGAAGATACCATACTCAGAGTTTGTGAGCTGGAGGAAGTGGAAAGAGGATGTGAATGGGTGACATTTGGCAAAGAGAGAAAATTACTGACAACAGTTGTGATACAGACGGAAAGAGAGTGCCGAGACTGGGCTTCCAACAGAACAGAGGACATGATCCAAGAACTCATACTGCAGCACTCGAAGCTACACGATACAATAATTTGCACAGACGGCTCAGTAAAACAAGAAACAAACAGGTGTGGTTGGGGTTTCGTGGCCTACCAAAATGGCAATAAATTAGCTGAGAAGTCAGCTGCCTACCCCACTACAACAACCAGTATGAAAATGGAAATAGAAGCGGTGACAGCAGCTCTCACGTGGCTGACGACGCAACCACCAACAGACTCAATGATTCTATAGGACGCTCAAAGTATGCTGCGCAAGATAGAAAAGTGTATGATCAGAACTGAATGGGTTACTCTTCTCGACAATGCACAGAGCATTACATGGATTTACTGTCCTGGTCATGCTGGTGTCAGGGGAAACAAAAGAACCGATGTGTTGGCTGTTAAAGCTTTGGTAAACGGCACCGAGATAAGAAGAGATAGTATTGAATTGATTACAGCAGTCATGGATACCATACGAGAAGATGAGGAGGAAGTCGAACATGACAATGTACATTTTCAGAGAATGGTAGAAATGGGAGTGACTAGAGATGATGGGAGTAAGTGCTCCCTCTCCGGAAAGATCAAAAACACGCGTAATCAGCAACTGACTGGGACACTGAGCTTATAAACTTCGTGTCAAGAATAGCAACAGTGCTATACATGTGGTAAGAGGCGACAAAGGAGGGTTGACAGGGACATTTGCTAAATGGTGCAAGTAAAACAAAACGGAATGCAGAACTTGGCTCTGTGCACAGAGAGGTGCTTATATCGCAGCCATGTTGTAATTCTGTTCTAATTATTACATCCTGTTAGCTATCAGGAGTTTGAGAAAGAAAGCTGAAGAAATTCTGCGATGTATGTTCAAGCAGCTATTTATTTCTTCTTGTATAGAATCACAGACATACTTTTCACATAATCTTGTATTCTCAATCGTAGACAAACTTTTCACACAATCTTGAATTCGCAATCACAGACAAACTTTTCACACAATCTTGAATTCGCAATCACAGACAAACTTTTCACACAATCTTGAATTCGCAATCACAGACAAACTTTTCACACAATCTTGAATTCGCAATCACAGACAAACTTTTCACACAATCTTGAATTCGCAATCACAGACAAACTTTTCACACAATCTTCTGGGGAATATATAATATAATCGGGATTGTTAGATATTCATCTTGACATTCCCTCCCTCCTCCCCAATAATTTCTGAATACATATATTTTTATAGAAAATCTTCGGGTCTGGTGTGCAACACGCCATCGAGTAGCCTGTTCCACGAAACAATGCGTTTGAGATGTGTTTTATGTTTGGAGTAGTTCTTGCCATCAAAGTATGAAAATCATTGCTGGAGAAACATTTCACAAAAATGATAAAGATATGTCACAGAGTGAGATGCTGGACTGGATTGATAAGTGCACATCCTTCACTAGGTAGGTCCTGTGTGCTGATCACACAGCATCATGTAATTTG
This sequence comes from Meghimatium bilineatum, assembly GCA_034231615.1. Taxonomy (NCBI): domain Eukaryota; kingdom Metazoa; phylum Mollusca; class Gastropoda; order Stylommatophora; family Philomycidae; genus Meghimatium; species Meghimatium bilineatum. The sequence goes on along the minus strand of CM067322.1, from coordinate 1,824,699 downwards.
GCACATCGGTGCTTTTAATTGGTCGCCGCCCGTGTGTTGCCGGGACGCAAAAGAGGAGCATAGAATAGCAATATTTTTTACCTTCTATGCATGTTTCAAGAGGCGACTAAGCATGCTTCGGAGTGGAGTTGGCTGTCCCATCACATTTGGGTCAAAGGGACCCCAGACGCCATGCTAAAGTCGGATGTGTCCGATCGGAAGGCGCAGATATCCCAAATAATATGTAAACCATAATACAACTCATTCCGTTCTCCGGACTACATCCTGCTAATCTGCAGGAGTTTGAGAACGAAAGCAGAAGAATTTGTCACTGTATGTATATATTGTGTCTATCTTTACCTCGTGTCTATCTTTACCTCGTGTCTATCTTACCTCGTGTCTATCTGTACCTAGTGTGTGTATCTGTACCTAGTGTGTGTATCTGTACCTCGTGTCTATCTGTACCTAGTATCTATCTATACCTCGTGTCTATCTGTACCTAGTGTGTGTATCTGTACCTCGTGTCTATCTGTACCTCGTGTCTATCTGTACCTCGTGTCTATCTGTACCTAGTGTGTGTATCTGTACCTCGTGTCTATCTGTACCTAGTATCTATCTATACCTCGTGTCTATCCGTACCTAGTGTGTGTATCTGTACCTCGTGTCTATCTGTACCTAGTGTGTGTATCTGTACCTAGTGTGTGTATCTGTACCTCGTGTCTATCTGTACCTCGTGTCTATCTGTACCTCGTGTCTATCTGTACCTCGTGTCTATCTGTACCTCGTGTCTATCTGTACCTCGTGTCTATCTGTACCTAGTATATATCTATACCTCGTGTCTATCTGTACCTAGTATCTATGTATACCTCATGTCTATCTGTACCTTGTTTCTATCTGTACCTCGTGTCTATCTGTACCTTGTGTCTATCTGTACCTAGAATATATGTATACCTCATGTCTATCTGTACCTCGTGTCTATCTGTACCTAGTGTCTATCTGTACCTAGTGTGTGTATCTGTATCTCGTGTGTATCTGTATCTCGTGTCTATATGTACCTCGTGTCTATATGTACCTCGTGTCTATCTGTACCTCTATCTGTACCTCGTGTCTATATGTACCTCGTGTCTATCTGTACCTCTATCTGTACCTCGTGTCTATATGTACCTCGTGTCTATCTGTACCTCTATCTGTACCTCGTGTCTATATGTACCTCATGTCTATCTGTACCTCGTGTCTTTACTTCGTGTCTTTACCTCGTGTCTATATCAGCCAATACAATATTTGGATCAGTCGAGTGACCAGCGCACATGACATAATCGGAGAAGGAATTAGTTTGCATGTGTAGTTGTTACTGGAAACAAGCTTTGTATGAAATATTTCATCAATAATACAATAATAGAAAGTTTGTCCATAATTGTACTCGTATTTTCATGTCTTCATTTTATCCATAAATTACTGTACGGCTGGCTCCCTAATCTCTGTCAACCGTTGGCTCTCTCCCTAGTCTCTGCCAACTGCTGGCTCTCTCCCTAGTTTCTGTCAACCGCTTGCTCTTTCCCTAGTCTCTGTTAACCGTTTATCCTTTGCTTGTTCTCTGTCAAGTATTGACTTATGTTTAGTCTATGTCAAGTATTGACTTATGTTTAGTCTATGTCAAGTATTGACATGTTTAGTCTATGTCAAGTATTGACTTATGTTTAGTCTATGTCAAGTATTGACTTATGTTTAGTCTATGTCAAGTATTGACTTATGTTTAGTCTATGCCAAGTATTGACTTATGTTTAGTCTATGTCAAGTATTGACTTATGTTTAGTCTATGTCAAGTATTGACTTATGTTTAGTCTATGTCAAGTATTGACTTATGTTTAGTCTATGTCAAGTATTGACTTATGTTTAGTCTATGTCAAGTATTGACTTATGTTTAGTCTATGTCAAGTATTGACTTATGTTTAGTCTATGTCAAGTATTGACCCCTCTCAATCTAGTCTAAACTGCTGACTATATCTAGTCTTAGTCAATTGTTACTGCCTGTCTAGTCTCTGTCAAACACTGACTCTCTGCATAATCTCTGTTCATCCTATACTAGAGAGATCACAGCAACAAGAATATGTGAACAAATCTGGACTAAAATCCTATCTTTACTTAAGAAATGTGGTGCGGTCAAGATGAAAAATGTGTTTTCTCAAGTTGCGAAGCGAGTGGGTGCCATATGAGCGGACCTGGTTCAAATCCTGTTTTCTGCATTATGATTTTTCTTTATTCGTCAATCTTCGCAGCTTCTATCTTTATTCTTCTTCTTCTTCTGCGTTCGTTCTCAAACTCCTGCAGATTAGCAGGATGTAGTCCGGAGACCGGAATGTGTTGTGCCATGGTTTACAGCACTGCTGTGATATCTGCGCCTTTCGGCCTGACACATCCTACTTCAGCTGGGTCACTGACCCTATATGGGATGGGACAGTCAACTCCATCTCATAACCTCCTTAGTCGCCTTTCATGCGTGGACGGTAAACAGTGTTGCTATTCTTTGCTCCCCTTTCGGACCCCGGCGACACACGGGCGTGTGAATCTTTATTCTGTTATTGTATTATTTATTTAATAAATCCTTGTAGCTTCTTATGAAGACGTGAAAATACGAGTAAAATTATGGACAAATGAAGACATGAAAATACGAGTAAAATTATGGACAAATGAAGACATGAAAATACGAGTAAAATTATGGACAAATGAAGACATGAAAATACGAGTAAAATTATGGACAAATAAAGACATGAAAATACGAGTAAAATTATGGACAAATAAAGACATGAAAATAAGAGTAAAATTATGGACAAATGAAGACATGAAAATAAGAGTAAAATTATGGACAAATGAAGACATGAAAATAAGAGTACAAATACAGCATCCTTACAGTGTCGGTGGTGCATGTACCGATATTTACGTCTACTTGAAACTCCGCAAACAAAACTATAAATTCGTTGTGTATAATAATGTTACCATTCAAGAATTCTGGTCTGGAAATGCCGCGGGATGTCATTGGAACATGTTTGTGGTAGTGACAAGCTTGATTTCCTTGTCCACGAAGGTTCCGCCATGCGAGAGAAAGTCAGACAATGGGTGTATGTGTGTCTGCGTGTGTGTGTGTGTGTGTGTGTGTGTGTGTGACACAGGCAGAAATAAATACCACGAAAGATTTCATTTGAATCTTTAAATTACTTGGTTGCCACGTGACCAACAGTTATAAGATAGCCTGCTGGTACAATCAAAAGTTTAATCGTGTGTTCACAGACAGCTGGCACAATTATTTGTCTAATATTGTGTTCACAGACAGCTGGTACAATTATTTGTCTAATATTGTGTTCACAGACAGCTGGCACAATTATTTGTCTAATATTGTGTTCACAGACAGCTGGCACAATTATTTGTCTAATATTGTGTTCACAGACAGCTGGCACAATTATTTGTCTAATATTGTGTTCACAGACAGCTGGCACAATTATTTGTCTAATATTGTGTTCACAGACAGCTGGCACAATTATTTGTCTAATATTGTGTTCACAGACAGCTGGCACAATTATTTGTCTAATATTGTGTTCACAGACAGCTGGTACAATTATTTGTCTAATATTGTGTTCACAGACAGCTGGCACAATTATTTGTCTAATATTGTGTTCACAGACAGCTGGCACAATTATTTGTCTAATATTGTGTTCACAGACAGCTGGCACAATTATTTGTCTAATATTGTGTTCACAGACAGCTGGCACAATTATTTGTCTAATATTGTGTTCACAGACAGCTGGCACAATTATTTGTCTAATATTGTGTTCACAGACAGCTGGCACAATCAACAAATGTTAATAATTATTACACAATATCCGCAGGGACTGAGCTGTAGACTTCAGCAGACATATCGCTAGTAGGCCGGTCGTAAGTCGAAACTTGTTTATAAACATTGCTCGCACTGTACGCTAATCACAAAACGCAACCGCGTTCATTGTAAAACTACAGACTAGCAGGATGCAGTCCGAAATGCATTGTGTCATGGTTTACAGATCAGCAGCGATATATGCTCCGTTCGGTATGACATATAAGACTTCAGCATTGTTTGTGAGTCACTTTAACCCTAGATGGAGTGGGACAGTCAACTCCACCCCATAACTTTCTGAACCAAGTGTTTCTATTCTTTGCTCCTTTTGTAAGTCAAGGCAACACTCGAACGAGACACCCATCTGAGCGCTAACCACCTTCAAACATGCTTATTTTTCTGTCGCTGTCTGTGTACAAATTTAAACCGTCCAGCTCCCGTCGGAACATAGGGGACAACTACAACAGTGGAATCCCTCTATAGCGCATACTTTTATAACAAATTTCCCCGTAAAGCAACACTTTTTTCAAAATCTCCCAATTAAATGTATGCTTTGTTTGTACTAATGTCTAGCGAGTATCGAGGCAGCGTGTTTTCGGGAGACGGGAGACTAGATAGAGAAATAGAGATTGGATGTCAGAAATCAAACAAGGTTTTATATCAATCAGCATCACTGCTGAAACATCAGAACATCGACATGATCTCCAAAAGAACGTTACTAAACACAGAGTTACTGATGCCAGACCTGGGCCCTGACAGAGAAACTAGAACAAAAACTCGCTGTATGAGAAATGAAGTGCCTGAGAACAGCACTGGGGGTTACAAAAAGAGATAGAATAAATAATGACACTAAGAAATCTGATAAAAACAATATCGTGCAAACACTACAAAGACACACAAAAGATCAAATGGTTCGGCAACCTAATCAGAATGGAACCAGATCGCATTCCATCGATATCCTTCAATAAAAGATCATCTGAAAAAAAGAAACAAGGGAAGACCCAGACGAAGATGGATAGATGACATCAGAGAAATACTAGAACACAAAGACTGCACTATGACAGCAGCATCACAGTTAGTGAACGTAAGAAGACTTCGGTACCCATGACGTCTAGCGGCACACATGGTTCCACATGACGTCTAGCGGCACACATGGTTCCCCATGACGTCTAGCGGCACACATGGTTCCCCATGACGTCTAGCGGCACACATGGGCAGGACAAAACAAGTGAGCGAATGTCGTTATAACGAGATTTGTTATACGGAATGTCTGTACTAAACTTTGGAAGTTTCTTATCTTGATATTTAACGAGATCGCTACAAATATCTAACATGGACACGTTAGTTCCCTGTAGTAACATGGACACGTTAGTTCCCTGTAGTAACATGGACACGTTAGTTCCCTGTAGTAACATGGACACGTTAGTTCCCTGTAGTAACATGGACACGTTAGTTCCCTGTAGCAGTTGTAACGATACGCTCTGGTTCAGTTCCAGGTTAAACTCAAATATCGATTAAGTGACTGCGTTAATGGTGACAGCAAGGGGCACCTCGTACGCTTGTAATGACTGACTTCACGCTTAATTGCATTCAATTTCTACTCTAACATTCTCAAAACTGAGTGTATGCCTTGAGATGCCTGGGTTGACCCCAATTATGTTCATGATTGCCGAGAAATGAGTAAATAATGTCTACTTGTTGATTGTCTAGAAATTAGTAAATGATGTGTGTGCTATGTTGTTGAATGCCCACAGACATGTACTCGTACATTGACCTTGCTTCATTCAAAGCACATTCTGTGTTTTTATTCCGTTTTAAAACTGTGTCCCCTACATTTACAAAATGTTATAACTAACACAATAATTAAACGCGGGTATGTTGGGATGGCGAAATCTTCTTTTTTTTAACGGTATACACGACATTTCACAGAGTTATCATTTTCATTACTTTCATCTATATTTTCATCATGTGAAAATAAATGTCTTAGAAAGCTATGAATTATTGGTTGGGAAGAATTCAAGTCAAACAAGCAAGTAAGAGAAAACACCAAACAGCAATATGTTTCTACAACAATAAGAAAAAAACCAATGAACATAGCGAATATGTATTTAGAATAATATGAGCCATAACCCGTTAGGGTCGTAGGGCTACCAAACTGGATACATCCGCACATAAAAGCTGTACAAACAACTCTTTGTCTTCTTCTGCGTTCAGCATCTGCGGTCATGTTATATTGTCAGGCCTGTCATCAGGACGAAGTCCACCGTCTTCTCCAGGTCAGAGCTGTCAGACTTTTGCCTCAAGTCTGTATCCTCTGGCCAGGTATGCCCAAAGAACTCTATTCTCAGCCACTAGAAGGAATGTAGAAGCAATCACGCCCAGAACAATAATTTAGAAAACCAGCCGTTTCTTGTTACATGTCCAAACCAAACAAGTTTACTCCGTTTCTCGTTACATGTCAAAACCAAACAGGTTTAAGCCGTTTCTCGTTACATGTCAAAACCAAACAGGTTTAAGCCGTTTCACCGCTGCTATTTCCATTGGAAGAATTTCACAAGTTGACCCAAATCCTATCTGAAACTTGGCTTATCGGCAAGCAAAAAAAAAAACACACAATTGTTATTCTACACCATTGTAGCCAGAAGACGTACTTAGAATGAATGAAAGCAGACTGCAACTACAATCATTAAACTGTGGTTCTGCTCAATATCAGGGATAGCCTAACAAGCCATAGTTTCCAGCCTCTGTTGGCTGGACTAAGCCCCATATCCACTTCAAGGAGCTGCCTCGATGGGAATTCATCGGTTGACCTTGATAAAGAACACATCACGATCAACCTATGCATACTGAATCTTCATCAAGGTCAAGTCCTTGAAGTGGAGATGGGGGGGGGGGGGGCTTAGTACAGCCACAGAGGATGTCAATCTCATCCACAGAACATCATTCTTCTTCTTCCGCTGGATATCTCTTGTAGCAGGACAATGGTTCAGCAGGGTGCAGTCCAGAGAATGGAAATTAGTTGTGTCATCGTTTTATTCGCTTCAATGGTCCGACACATCCGTCTTCCGTGAAGAACATCATGCAATATTCATAAGTTAATCACGATGTGTTCTCTCCATCTACTCTACAGAACATCATACAATATGCATAAGTTAGTCATCATCCTGCTGCTTGTCGTCTCTGTGGCCATCCTGGAAGTCAGTTGCTCAGCCCAAATGTTGTCTCCCCCAGAAAGACCACGAGAGTTCAAACACCCTAACGAGCTCAAGCAATACCTCAAAGAACTGAACGAGTACTACGCCATCATGGGAAGACCAAGGTTTGTTTTGGATAAGAACCTCACACGATCTGTTTCCTTGTCATTTTATCATATCTCCATAAATCATGCCAACAATAAGGGGAGCTAAATGTAAATTGTGGGAATTTGAAAGTATTGTCGAGAAATCCGAAAAAAAATTGGTTAACACTTTTTTGAAAACATTGGGGGGGGGGGGGGTTGACATAGTTAAGCAGGGAATCATTATCCCTTCTTCTTCTTCTTCTTTCGTTCACTTGAAGCATGTCTATATCTGTAATTCTGTCTCCTAAATAAAACTCACTGTCTTTTGTAGTTCATACAGTGTCCCATAGAGCTTTGATTCCAGTGTTGTTTCCTCTGACCAATATGTCTGCCTCAGCGTTTCATACTCAGAACAATCTTGACGTTCCCTTGCCTTCTGGCTTCTCGGGGCAATTGAGGACTTCCAGTAATTGAGGTTGGGCCCTTTCGAGGTATAGGCCCGGCACCGTCCCTGCCTGAAAATTCACTACAGGGCAGGCAACATAACTATTATTAAATACTGACATGGCTCCATTGTGTTTTGTGTGTGGCATCCTGATTACATGTACGCCTTTTGGCTGGTTGCCTCCGTCTTCAGCACATTGCTTACTTAGGCAGGACTGTGGTCCTGCTCGGGTGGGACTGCCCGACCACTCTTAGTTCCCAGCCCCTGATGGATGAAATAAGCCCCATCATCACTTCACGGTGCTGGCCTCGATGGAGACCCTTATCCCTAAATCCTTGACAAGGGTGGGGAGAGGGGGGTCTTCAAAATTGCCACAATAGCGTCAACGTAGTTTATGACTCGTCCCATATCATTATTCATTTATGACTCGTCCCATATCAGTGTTCAATTATGACTCGTTTCATATCATTATTCAATTATGACTCGTCCCATATTAGTATTCATTTATGACTAGTCCCATATCATTATTTAATTATGACTCGTCTCATATCATTATTCATTTATGAGTCGTCCCATATTATTATTCATTTATGACTCGTCCCATATTATTATTCAATTATGACTCGTCCCATATCATTATTCAATTATGACTCGTCCCATATCATTATTTATTTATAAATACTTGATTTCCAGCAAGATGTAGTCCAGAGAATGGAAATTCTTTGTGTCGCCATGTTATTTGAGCCAATGGTCCGACATATCCAGCTTTGGTGGAAAGAAAGATATCGAAACCCGGACATTTGAACAGTTACCATCCATATTATTATACTATTTATGAACAGAAAGTAAAAATAATCTGAAATTCTGATTTTTTATTCTCTCCGTGAATTTTGTTGGTCAGTCTTGGCTTTTTTTGGGGGGGCATGTGATTCCACATATATAAATAGTATATTGTCTTTCCCCAGGTGGTTTTGTTATCCGCTCTTGTCATTAAGCGTAGGGGTGATTGGAGCTCGAGCTTGTGTTCCAAGGCTAGATGTGTGGACACGGCTGTGCTATGACCGTGTTTGTTCAGGATGTCCCTTTCTGACGTTCAGGATTTCCCGTTCAGGACGTTTTCTATCCATCTTTTCTGTGGTCTTCCTCTGGCTTTGTACCCTGATCTCATTTGGTTATATGCCTGTACGGGCAACTTGCCATGCATTCTCATAGTGTGGCCAAACCACTTGGTCTGCTGCCTTTCTATGAATTCTGTGCAAGGTTTTATACCTATTCTTTCCCTGATGTCTTCATTTCGTAATCTATCGAGCCGGGTGACCTCTGCAGTTTTCCTCAAGCATTTCATCTCACATATAAATAGTGACAAACAAAAATCACGACAATAAACAAAACATCACGAATGAAGTACTGTTTAATTTCAGAGGTCTATGCGGGGCCCTAGTCATGTCTAAACACAGAACAATATCACCTGATGTCATCTTCCACGTGTGTTACTTATCCGTATATTGTTTGTATTTCAGGTTTGGCAAGAGGAACGGGGCAACTGGATATTTGGATTACCTTAGCCCAAGCGGTTTGTTGCTATTTTATGTATAACAGTATAACAGTATAACAGTATAACAGCACTTGATGTACCATTTTTCTGTCAACGTTCAGCTTTGTAGATTAATATCGATCTACTGGACATCTGCACTTTCTACTGGTCATCTGCACTTTCTACTGGGCATGTGCACTTTCAGCTTAGTTTGTAGATTAATATCGATCTACTGGGCATGTGCACTTTCTACTGGGCATGTGCACTTTCTACTGGGCATGTGCACTTTCTACTGGGCATGTGCACTTTCTACTGGGCATGTGCACTTTCTACTGGGCATGTGCACTTTCAGCTTAGTTTGTAGATTAATATCGATCTACTGGGCATGTGCACTTTCTACTGGGCATGTGCACTTTCAGCTTAGTTTATAGATTAATATCGATCTACTGTGAACGTAATAGCCGTCCTAGTTACGTCGCCAGTTGTGATAAGGTAACACGTTGGTATGTCGCCAGTTATGAACGTATAAAAAGATTGATACGGGGTAATATATATAGTCAGTGAATATGTGGTCAGTGTAGAGGGTTATGAAGTTATATCTGTTGTGGCTCTCTCACATATATCCAAGTGATAACATACGTATGCAACAAGGGCTGTAACTCCATCTTTTACATATATCACGAACTTTATTACACGATTTATTCAAAGTCCAGAAAGTTACAACATCAACTTATAACATGACTTTCATAAATTGCATATCCAATATTCGGACATCAACTCAGTGTCCAGACTCTCAAGTCTGCAAACTATTCTCTTAACTGAACCATTTTGGCCCGAAAACTAACTTTCCTGAACACGTCCGTCCAGGTCGACTTCCAAACTCAAACTCTTCTAAGAACTCATTTCCACTCTCTCTCTCTCCTCTTTCAACCAATCTGTGCGTTCATTCAACATAACAGTCACACTATCCATCTCGATACGTACTTAAAAGTGTCTGAATCTAATCCGGCGATCTCTACTGTCTTTTGTATTTTACCGGTCGGCCTTCGGTGACCGCGGGTTATAATTTGTACGTGTCAGCCTTTGTAATTCATGTTGCCATTAAACATTTCGTTCGGCTGAAGTTCAGGATTCATATCAAATAATAAATCTCTGTTACTAATACCATCTGCATTTCATGTGATAGCTAGCGAGGATTCTAAAACTAGTTGGGCCCGTGGTATACGCCCACACTACTGGACATCTGCACTTTCTACTGGGCATGTGCACTTTCAGCTTAGTTTATAGATTAATATTGATCTACTGGGCATGTGCACTTTCAGCTTAGTTTATAGATTAATATCGATCTTCTTCTTCTGCGTTCGTTCTCAAACTCCTGCAGATTAGCAGGATATAGTTCAGAGAACGGAATGCGTTGTGTCATGGTTTACAGCATTGCTGCGATATCTGTGCCTTTCGGCTTGACACATCCGACTTCAGCATGGCTTTGGGTCACTGACCCTATATGGGATGGGACAGCCAGCTCCATCCCATAACCTCCTTAGTCGCCTTTTACGACATGTGTGGAAGGTAAATAGTGTTGCTATTCTTTGCTCCCCTTTCGGGCCCCGACAACACACGGGCATAATATCGATCTACAGGGCATGTGCACTTTCAGCTTAGTTTGTAGATTAATGTCGGTCTACTGGGCATGTGTACGTTGTGTTCTCCGTTATATTGATCTAAAACATGGACAGTATACCCACAACAAGAAAAGAGATTGTACAACTTCAATGTATGATGTCTCTGAACAATTTTCAATATCAAGCAGCAGGATAAGGGTACCAACAATGAGGTCCTGAATAGAACCAGGATTTCAACAATATTTCCTACATTCATGCACACACGGCTCGAGTAGTTTGGCCACAGCCAAATGATGAACAATATCCGTATGTGAAAACAAAAACTGTACGTGGACTCTCACGGGATGCAAGAAGACGAGAAAGAGCAAGGTTGTGATAGAAAACTGTCTACAGATCGTGAATGTTGTCATCGCTTCTGACAGCAGGGAGAAACTGGCAGTGACGACCACGCCACATGACAACAATCCTACATAGTAGTTATAACGCATGTGAGAACAATCCTACATGGTAGTTCTAATAAATGTGGGAATAATCCTACATGGTAGTTCTAATAAATGTGGGAACAATCCTACATGGTAGTTCTAATAAATGTGGGAATAATCCTACATGGTAGTTCTAATAAATGTGGGAACAATCCTACATGGTAGTTCTAATAAATGTGGGAATAATCCTACATGGTAGTTCTAATAAATGTCGGAACAATCCTACATGGTAGTTCTAACGCTTGTGGGAACAATCCTACATGGTAGTTCTAACGCTTGTGGGAACAATCCTACATGGTAGTTCTAACGCTTGTGGGAACAATCCTACATGGTAGTTCTAACGCTTGTGGGAACAATCCTACATGGTAGTTCTAATAAATGTGGGAAAATTCTAGCACAGGTCTTATAAGACATGTGGGAACAATCATACATAGTCGCTGTAAGACAAGACAGAACAATCCTATATAGCGGTTTTAAGACATGTGGGAACAATCCTGCAGTTAAAGGGTTGTTTCACGGACAGATCCGATATACCTAGCACTGACACTATCCTGATGTAGACACAGATTCGTTGGTCAGGTCATTTGGTTTGTATTCCAGATCATCGCCTGCCAAAAATATTTTTCTATGGTGAACTGGAGAAGGGTACACGATCTCGAGAAGAGTATGCGATTTCAAGGTGGCCAAAATAATCACTACAAGGACCCGTTAATGAACTCACTGAAAGTCTTTAAAATAGACCAAGACACATGGGAAGAACTTGCACAAAATAGATCTACATTGCGCTCTACAGTTAAAAAGAACGCATCATCTTGTGAAAAGAGCACAAAATGCAGCAGCTCAACAGCAGAGATTAGCTAGAAAGTTACCGATAGATTAAACACCGTCTACAGTGGTCATTCCATGTTCGGACTGTTCAAGGACATTTGCAGCTCGAATAAGGCTTATTAGCCATCTACGAACTCACAGGCAAGGAAATAACTCTAACTGAATTTCAAAAGTGGATGTAACAAATTATTATCATCACCTGTGATGGACGAACAACAACACCTCATTCCCATCCTTATATGGATTGTTATATTAAGTCTTGAGTTACATTAAGTTTATACGTCCAAACGTTTCTGGGTTTTTTTCTGAAATATATTTGTATTTTTCAGAGTGGGAACAAATCCTGTCCACACAGTGAGAGTTATCAAGCAATCATCATGAGCCTAGAATACCTAGTGCTTCTTATCAACGACAGCGCCACCTGGTTGATATAATATTGATGCAGTGTTAAAGCTTTTTTTTTCTCTTTATAAACAGGATTGTGAATATATTTGATAATTTCAGTCATTGCTCGGAATATTTTATCATTTAACTTGGAATATACAATCTATGACTATCTCTATTCAATTAAAACAGCTTCTGAAACTGGAAATATACAATCTGAATTTGATCTGCTTTATTTTTCTGCAATAGCACAACCAGATTACAGTTGCTGTCAACGACGTTCAAACAGTTGAAATAAACTATTTCAACCTGGATCAGTTTTCTTTGTTGAATCAGATATTCCCTTATAAATTTGGCAATCAAAATATGATAGGGAATCTTGGTTTGATAACTGTTACATTTGTGGAGTAATTTGTGTAATCCCCATAAATTTGTGTATGCCCAGAAATTTGTGTATGCCCAGAAATCAACTGATAATTCATTTTACTGAGAGAATAACTAATGACAATAAATCTACGTTCATTTTCTGGGAAGAATATGTCATATTTAATCGCAGTTGTCCAAAGTGAAAGTTTGTTGTAAAAAAGATGTGTTACAATATAGATGTGTTACAACAAAGATGTATTACAACATAGACATGACGCTAAGATTGTAACAGTTTTCAAAGATGTAGTTGGATATAATGTTTATATGAACACAGATTTCATACTTCTTCAATGTCCATCACAGCAGGAATCTGAACATATCTTTTAGGATCTTGAACATCCACACAGCTTACTTCATGTTGTTTTATCGACACAGCTTACTCCATGTTGTTTTATCAACACAGCTTACTTCATGTTGTTTTATCAACACAACTTACTTCATGTTGCTTTATCAACACAGCTTTTCCTTCCTAGTTCTATGTCAAAACAACAATGTGATGTTATCTGGTTCTGTGATGTCTTCTGTGGACTAAACCAATCAAATTTAAATTGTCTTGTGGTCAAAACGGTCTCCAATTCCTTATAATCATTCCACGTTCACAGCTTCTGTTTTCCTCATGAAATCTGTCTGGCTAGAATATTATGTACACCTTCCTAAAACAATGATTATGGTAAATTGGCAGTCTATGTATTTCGTTTAGGTATTTCTCTGCTTCTGTGTCCAGTACTCCGCTTTTATAATACTTCTTCAGCACGTTCAGGAAGTTCTCAAACTCCCGAAGGATGTCTCTTGTAACAGGAAAATGGTCCTACTAGATCTCCAACAGGATGTAGTCCACGTATGTCGCAGTTTTATTTGCGGTAATGACCCGACATATCCATCTTCGGCTGTGTATAACAAAGTAATATAGAAAGTATACAACTCTCGTATATTCATTCTTTTGATTTGACGTTATACTGCGCTGCAAATTTTTGTTTACGCTAATGTTACAATTGAGTATTGCACATGCTATACAGAACATAAAACCCATATATATATATATATATATATATATATGGGCAGTATGTGCATATAATAAAAGACAGGATTCGATTACAAAGACGATTCTGCGTGGAAAAGATTAAGGGGGTGGAGGATAATAGGACGGCAACATAAATCCGAGATTGTTAGTAAGGATTAGTGAGAAGTACCATAAATCCTAAATTGATAGTAAAGAATATTTAGGGAGAAGTAGTGTACACAAGCATGTGACTGGCTGCTCAGAACAGAGAAGCATGAAATGATGGGGGTTGTTTTTTAGGTTGTTGTTTACAAAGTGTCACACCGATGATCTTAACTGATTATGATGATAATGTGCTGCTTATTTTCACATGCTAACTAAATTAGCAAATGTCATTCTGGCCTTATTGATTATATTACTGATGTCCTCTCTTGTTACACAATAGGCTACAAAATACTGACCAGATAGTCAAATTTCATCACAATCATAAATGCAGAGTATTTTAATTTTTGACTGACATAACAAAACAAAACCCTGCTTAACGCATTTACTCACCTCAGTGTCCTCCTTATTTAGACAGTAAGACTGATTTCATATTTACATACGAGAATTATGATAAAGTAAAATCAGAATCACGATATAAAACCAGTGTTGAAGTTCATAGCTGTTTTGAAAGGTTCCATGTTGTCCCGGGAAGAGACAAGAGCTCTCAACGTTACTGAGACACGTTTTACTGGTATGTCTTATTGTGACTCCGACAGTGAGAGAACTGTGTTTTTGCTCTCAACAATTGAATTGTGTCCCCGGTCGTCATGACAATTTGAATCATAAATACAGCATTTTTCAAATCACTCTCAACCTCCCGCTGGATCAAGCAGGAAAGGTATTCTACAAGATTTCCAGCAGGGTGTATTTCAGGGTATAAAAATATGTTGTGTCACTGTTTTATTTGCACCATTGACTCGACAGGTCGGACTTTAAATCACAGTCTGGCAATAAGCAAAACAAGAATGTGTATCCACCTATATTAGAAGGCGTCGCTAGAATTACATCGGACACGCGTTACGAATGGATACCGAATGACTCCCATGACAAGCTTTGATGTGGTCACAAAGGGGCAAGAGAAAACGAGGAAGTCCAAGAGAGACCTTTCGTAGAACTATTACATTATTATGAACATCAGATGGCAAGACAAGATTCCAGATACCGCTGGTATCCCAAGCATTGACACGATCCTGATGCAGACACAGATTCGTTGGGCAGGTCATTTGGTGCGTATGCCAGACCATCATCTGCCAAAGATACTTCTCTATGGTGAGCTAGAGAAGGGTATACGATCTCAAGGTGGCCAAAGGAAGCGCTACAAGGACTCGTTAAAGAACTCACTGAAAGCCTTTGAAATAGACCACGATACAATGGGAAGAACTTGCACAAAATAGATCTACATGGCGTTCTAAAATAAAAAGAGCGCATCATCTTGTGAAAAGAAGAGAAATGCAGCAGCTCAACAGCGGAGAGCAGCTAGAAAGTCACGGATAGACCAAGATCCGTCTACAGTCGTCATTCCATGTCCAAACTGTCCAAGGAAACTTACAGCTCGAATAGGGCACATTAGCCATCTACGAACTCATAATCAAGGACATTACTAAAATTGAATTTTCAAAAGTGGATGTAACAAATGGTCATCATCACTTGTGATGGACGAACAACATTTACACAGAGAGCGCTTCACCATCGGTATCAGAAACAAATTGCAACAAAACGCAAGACGTGGAAATTTATGACATCCGCCCTATGTGCCGTCTTTAGCCCTAGAGCAATAACAACTAATGACCCGACAATCCAACATGTTTGTTCACTGATGTTCGTAGTTCACTGAACAAAGTTTGCCAGTATTGTGGGTTTTTTTAAAAAACATTATCGTATTCCAGTCTCGATGTATTTTGGAAAAAGCACCGCCGACAGCGGATGTGTAGAGCCATTGGTTTAAATAAAACAGCGACACAACCCATGTCCATTCTCTGGGCTATATTCTGTTACTGGGAATCTAGTAGAACCATTGTTCTCCTTCAAGAGAGAATTAGACTTACGTAAAACACAGGTTTATATTTCGTCTCAATGGGACACCACAGACTATATCTAAAACTAGTGGTAATGATGAGCACACAAGAAATCATAAAAATTACAATACACAAATCACATTCAATGTTTCAGCCAAAAGGTCTTTATCAAGACACAAACAAAACATTAAAAGACGTTAATGTTTTGTTTGTGTCATTATAAAGACATTTTGATTGAAACGTTGACTGCGATTTGTGTATTGTAATTTTTATGATTTCTTGTGTGCTCATCATTACCCACTAGTTTTAGATATAGTCTGTGGTGTCCCATTGAGACGAAATATATACCTGTGTTTTACGTAAGTCTAATTGTTGTAACGTTTCATGCAGTTACTTTGTATTGATTGGCATAAGAGAGAATTAGACGGAGTTTAAGGATGGACGCTGAAGAAGAAGTAGCAGTATATATTAAAACGAGAAAAGAATTAAAATTGCTGCACTCTACAAAAACCTGGATGAAAACAAGCAGTGAGAAGATATACATTCTTATTGACTGAGTTATGAACCGCCGTCATCCGGGCAGACACATAAATGCTCATTCTTCTCCCCCCCCCCCAACCCAGCAAATGTCGAATGGTATGCGTGCTAATTGTTCCTGTGGCTCGCTTGTTGAATACACCTCATTCTATCCCATTCGCGTTCAGTTGTACTAGCTTTACGTTTAATATCAAATTATCTGAATCTCACCTGCAAACACCTGGAGAACGCAGAGAACAGATGTACCAATCACATACCATCAGAAGAAACAAATGATAAAGCCATTAATAAAGCCACAAACACCACCACAAGATAACTATCACATTATGATCAGATCAGAACAAGTTGTAATTCTACGTCTCAGAATGGGACACAACCGACTTCGCAGTCACATGTATACAAAGTTCAAGATTGGCAACACGGCCATGTGTGCATGTGTACAGGCAGCACAGAGTGCCAAACATATACTTCAAGAGTGTTCTGAGTATGAAACGCCGAGGTAGACATATTGACCTGAGAAAACAACACTTGAATCAAAGATCTATGGACCACTGTGTGAACTACAAAAGATAGTAAGATAAATTAGTTTTTCACCGTGTTGTTGGAAGTTTATATTTAGAGAAATGAACTTTGCACTGTGGCGTTGTATGTTTATATAATAGAAACATGAGTCTTGCGTCTCTTACATCCTGTACACATTTACGGTGATGTCATAGATGTTTTTGTCTAGTTTAAGTCCGTGGAATATGTGTGGTATAGTGATCAAATCATTAGCCTTGTTCTTAAGAGGTATAATATCGGATAGCAGTATCTTGTTTTACAAATATCTTAGATGCCAGAGAATTATTGTGTGAAGCTACGGAGTTACGTGTGTTGGGCGATACGCACGGAACACGCCTTGCTGGTCTATTGAGAGGTAATAGGATAGATGGGGACATCATAGTATAATAGTATCGGTACTCTAAAATGTTGAATCACTTTGATTGATATCAAGATTTTGACTGAGGTCATGTTGTGTTAACTGTATTATTGTTGAATGTTAGGTGTTGCGTGCAGTGTTGTGATTTAGCGTTGATAATTACTGTTGGGATTTAGTGTTTAGTTTTTGTAATGAGATAAAGTGTTGAGTGTAAAGATTTAGTATTGCCATTTATTGTCGAGAGTTAGTGGTGAGAAGGAGCGCAGTGGTCTAGTTGAAAGTGAGCTTGCACTTCTACATCATGCCAGGTTCGAAACCAGTCCGTAAAAAAACAACAAATAATCTGGGTCGTGATTTCTTCCCTGACACGACCGTTCCCCCAGTTGACCCAACTGTAAATAAGCACATTATGCATTACTTTGGGGGAGGTAAAGACAGCAAGAAAGGGAACTAGCCACCCCACCTAATAGTTGCTGTGGCTTAGTACTTAAAGGGTGATATTCATCCCAAACGGCATGTTGTTGCCATGGGACCTACAGTGAACTTCACCGATGTTATTTCATGTTTAACTTGTGTATGTTGCTCTAATCCTTTCAATTTAAGCAGGTCACATTGACATTAGAGATCTATCTAATTCCAACACATAAAATCTGCTTTAACTAAAGTTCATCACAAACTGGCAGAAACTACGAGTAATGATTTCTCGACTTGTCTTTATTTGACTGTTTTACCTGTGTACAGTTGAATTGCTAGAAAGTCACTGATAGATTAAAAACTATCCCACAGTTATCATCCCATGTCCGAACTATTCAATGACATCTGCAAGGAGAATAGGGTTTATTAACCATCTACAAACTCAGTCAAGGACAAAACTCTAAATTTCAAAAGGGGATGTAACAAATATTCATCATCATCCTGTGATGAACTAACAAGAATTTGTAAAGTAAACATGAGAAATATTTGGGACGATTCTGGAAGGTAGGTTATTTACGTGTATATGCCATATCTGTATTGTCAAATAAAAGCATCCTGTTTGTAGAAGATATGGGTTTGAGTTTGATGAAATGTCGTCACGTCGCTATTTCTGATAAAAATGTATGTTGTCTGTGTGTGCCTATACTAGCTTTTCATTTTTTTTAAATGTCTTGTGGCAACGCTGGCCTGGACTTAAGTTTAGGGTGAAAAGAATAGGGCCAGTCTTGTTTCCATGCATGTTGTAGTTGGCGACTAAGGAGAGTTGGGAGATTAGCTGACAATCTGTCACTTGTGAAAAAATCATCATTGAAACTGCATGTCTTGTCTCAATTTCTGACTTCAGTCTCCTGTAAGGGTGAGTGGGGTCTTCGGACGTCCAGCCTACAGGACATGGTCGTCGATGTGTTTTCCACCTCTTAGATCCAGGTACAATGATCGCCACGGAAGCTCAGTACCAGGCGGTATAACCAGGTCGGGAGGTATTTGGAACCCCTCCAAGTTTGAAGTGTAATATCCACCAGAGAGTGGACTATGCTGAAGACATATTCGTGTGAGTGTATATATTAGTAGAGAAACTACGTCTGTTCAAGCACAAACTAGGCCGAGAGGAATATAGCAGATTTATCAGTGGTCTACAACACAAAGGACGATTTACTAGATACTTTTAAACACTTTCAGGTTCTCCGTGTTGATTAATGAGCGGATTCAAGGATATTCTAAACAATGATATACCAAATTGTTTTCTAAATCCTTTCTCACATGTAAACACAGCAGGACCATCAAGTTGAGAAGAGGGATTCATACAACTCACAACAAATGAAGAGCTAACAATAATACTTAAAAGTGGGATACCAAATTTTCTAGCTTCAGAAATCGATACCGACGCTGTATCCTGGATTATAATAAATAATGCAGAAAATATTAATTGTATTTCCATATTCTTATTTGGCCGAGCGTGTGTTTATTACTGTAGCGAATTTACTGTCAAGATTTACGACTGGTTTTAACGAAAGTTGAACTTGATATTAACAAACTTTTAAATGCATCAGACTCATCATTTACATTAATTTATGGGGTGTTTTTTTTTCCCAAGATGAATCAGATATTGGCCACTACTTTTTCAGTAATGTAACTACATCTTCTTCTTGGTCGCAATTAAAATGTCTACATAGCAAATTCGGTTGTCTTGAAAAATGTTGATGTATTTGAAAGCTCCTCAATCTGCAATTAAATTTAAGTAGGAAGCCAGAGGACAATTTTTAAAAATTCTTGAGACTAACGGGAATTGAACGGACTGGTTCAATTCCCGTTAGTCTCAATCTGCAATACAGATTTCTGTGGGCCAGTGTATATCCATTAACTGGTTTATTGTAATGCAGTCTTGGCAGGATATGTTCCGCTGTCTGATCACATAGGTCATGGACCCAGCCGTAGTCTATTAAATGGATATTTAGTCTGTTGTGTCCTGTCCTGATATTGTGGACGATAACATAGTCAACTCTGCTATGTGACAAGGCAAAGAGCTTGATTGTGTACATTGTAGATAGGAATTGGCTGCTGAAATCATTTATGGTTACCACATTGCCCTACGCATGTGGTTGCGTCTGTGGGTCTCACCAATGGCCCACTAGACATACCATCCATGCAACAGAAAACCTTAGTGGATGACATGTCGTTATATTGAGGTTATCTTCTTATAGAAGCTTCCTTGCACGTCATCTATACAATTATGATTTTGTTTTGTTGTTGAAATGTTTTACATGTTTGCCTGAATATATATTGCGAGGGAGAGGAGATGGCTACCGCCCTCATTTGCAGAGCCTGTGAAATGTGAGATCGCTAACATCTAACACCCCTACGGCATTAATAAATGCTATGGGTAACTTTACTTTACTTATATGTATGCACCCTCTGTGGTTGGGAGGGAGCCAGAGATGTACTGTGCAGCACTGAGGAGGAAACTGACATCACTGTTTTTCCTATGGCTGAGGCCCATCATAGAGGCACAGTGACTCAGGGCGTGACAATCCTTTTGACTTGAACATTTGGTTGCCTGGAGCAATAGAGAAGTTCGGCATAACCAGTAGTCAACTGGTGGCGGGGAATGAGCACAGTGAACCCTATCTTGGCTACAGTGGCTAGGAGCAGTGCATAGGTTTAAACCTACCTTCCTGGAGGTGTGATAGTTATTCTCTGGCTCTGTCCCGGGAAGGGCCGAAAATCCAGACTTCCCAGCAATATAATGGCATTAGGTCAAAGGGCATGAGCCCATGGACCGCTGGATCAGAAACCAACCAACCACATTGCCCCCCCCCCCCCCCCGGTTTTTGCCAATTGACTCAGATGTTAAATTGATTTCTCAACCTTTCCTCAATATGAAACCTCCATATCTAGTGTGGTGCCAAAGTACGCCTGCTCCTCTTCTGTGTGGACACATACATTTCCTATGTTTTATCTCTCTAGCTTTGTCCTTATTTGAGAGTGTGAGGAGTTTTCAGCATTGATCTTTACCATTCATTTCTCTGTCCATGCTGTCTGCAGCCTTTTGTATTTTCTTGTTCGTCTGAACATGTTCTTCTACACACCACCAAGTCATAACAAGTAATGTATCATTAGTTGTCATTTAGTCAAAAATATTAAATGGTTTGAATGCTGAAAATTGTTATACTGAAAGGGGGGAGGCACATGCGACTTAAATGGGCGGTGGCCAGAAAAAGATTGGGAACCTTTATCCACGCACAGTGAAATGGTGGGACAGTGTGACAAAACATATCCGGGTCTCCCAATATCCACCCAGCAGCATAGGTGTAATGTAACTTGATCACGTAACACACTCCTGTGTCCAACTGGACATTCAGGAAGCAAAGTGCTGCCCAATATACAAAGAGCAGAAACAGAGTGTCTGGCAAGATGATACAGATTTGAGTAAAAAGCTATTGGGCACCCACTCTGACCTGGAAAAGGTAGTGGATCGCACAGACAATATAACGAACACAGAGGCAGAAAAGGCAACCTTGCTGATGTGAAATCTGGAAACATGATAGCTGGTGATAAAATTGAAGGCATAGGATGTTACAAAGAAGAAAAGGCATGAAAAAGCTTGAACTTCACTGTATTAAAATACATGAAGAAAATACTGCACCATAACCGAATACATGAAGATCAGATCTCAAGAGTTCCGCCGAAGACAAATGTGCTGGGCCTTTGGTGCAAATAAAACGGCGACACATCACATTTTTTCTGGACTGCATCCTGCTGGAAATCTAGTAGGACCATTGTCTTGCTACAAGAGAGATCCAGTGGGAGTTTGAGAATGAATGCTGAAGAAGATCTCAGTTACCTTGACATCAACATCATATCTCAGAGCTGGGGCTACCCTGACATGAACATGAGATCTCAAGGCAGCCAATGCACTGTTTAGAAGAGAATATACACAGAAGAATGTGCCGGACCATTGATGCAAATAAAACAACAATGCCTTTCCATTCCCTGGACTACATCATGCTCAACATTTAGTAGGATCCTTGTCCTGCTACAATGAAAAATCTAACTATTAATTTTTACAAAGAAGCAAAAAACTTTGGAAAAGTGCTAAAATCTTAAATCAGGAAGAAAGAACACAATCAACTGTACTGGAGATTGATAATGGAACTAAAACAAGAAAATATGCAGAAAAAGTCCCAACAGAACAGTCTGAATAACAGGAGACACAACACTATCAGCCCTCAAAGAGACCATGACGTAAATGAGAAAATAAGCAAACATTAAATCATGGTCTGCAAGCTAACTAAAAAGCTTAGAGGAAGACTACAGCTTTGTGAACGAGGCTCACATACAAATCATATAGGGCCTATCGCATGTCCCACTTGGGCCAAAAATCCATTTCCTAGAAAACTACAGAATGTAAAGACAAAATTAAGATTTAACTGTCCCAAAACAAAAAATCTAATCCCATTATAACAACTTGGTCCGGACTAATGTATGTAATAACAGAAATGAGGTATATAGAGTACAAACAACAAAGAATAAATATAATTGAGATTTTAAAAAGTCATATAGAGATATTTATTATAAAAGGAAACCTCATAGAGGGATTCCACTGTCTTCCAAAATGACTACTGGAAACTCTCTGGGACAAAAGAGTATGTACAGAAGACAGTGAGAAATGCTGTGAGGGCATCTATAAAGAAAACTATGACCATCTCAAACAGATCTGGTGGACAAGCTCTACGCACGCATGTGGTTGCGTCTGTGAGTCTCACCAATGACCCACTAGACAAACCACCCATGCAACAGAGAACCATAGATGACATGCTGTTATATTGAGGTTATCTTCTGATAGAAGCTTCATGACACGTCATCTATACAATTATTTAATATTTGTATAAATGTATGCATCCTCTGTGATTGGGAGGGAGCCAGATATGTACTGTGCAGTGCGTGGGAGGAAACCGACAGCACTGTTTTTGCCTATGGTTTGGACCCATCATAGATGCACAGTGACTTCTTCTGCGATCCGTTTCCTATGCTCATAAGTCTATACAGGAAGGTGGGCCGCCTCCATGAATTCAGTCGTCAGCAGGAGGTCCTCACGGTTGGCACAGTGACTCAGGACGTGACAATCCTTTTGACTTGAACATTTGGTTACATGCATGGAGCAATAGAGAAGTTCGGTATAACCAGTAGTCAATTGGTGGCAGGGAATGAGAACAGTGAACCCTATCTTGGCTGCAGTGCATAGGTTGAAACCTACCTTCCTGGTAGTGTGATAGTTATTATCTGGCACTAGCCAGGAATTCAGACCTCCCATCAATATAATGCCATCAGGTCAAAGGGCATGACCAACCAACCACCAAGCTCTACGCCCATCTCGAGGATGGTGACCAGTTTTATGCTATATATAACAAATTTCTATTATACATCAAATCGTCATTAACCACACAAACACACATAGAAATAAGTACGTCAAGTCAAAAAACAGACATATCAGTCAAATAAAACATATGGATGGCTTCAAAGTTATGATACTGAATTTATTGGCATGATTAAGTGAACAAATACAAAAACTAGTACCACCGCTAGAGGCTACAAAACAATCTGCGTCTCTTCACAAACAACGCACAACTAAAACGTCATCGTCACGTCTGTCGCGCCAGTAACTAAATACCAAACTCATATAAATATTTATTAGCGGCCGTGATATAAACATCACAGTCGCTGTCCTCAAGTCAAAAATTCTGTATCAATCTCAAATAACAATTCTGTCCGGCTCTACTTGCTTGTCAAACATCTTATGCATGTTTCTGGGCATTTATACCAACAGGGCACCTTGCTTGTTACACTATATATATACTATATATATTTCTGAATTGAATATCTACTTCTCCTTGTTAAAATGCAAAGAGCAGAAGGAAGGCCATCATCAGACAGAAGAGACCCATGGCTTCAGACAGGGCGAAACCCAAGATTGCAAAGGAGAACAGTTGTCCTTTCAAGGAGGGATTACGGGCATAGCCGATGACCAGGCTTCCAAATACACTGCCAATACCAGCTCCTGGAAGAAAAAGATTGTGGGAAAAAACACATTACTATATGATAACATAATAACAAAGTCGAATGTTTCTTCTGACTTATAAATAGTTGCATAAGAGCACATGACCACGGCAGTATATCCATGTAATGCTTTGGACAATTGAGTTGTTCAATAATTCCCACAATAAGTGTGGCTAGAATGCAGTTCTCAAGACTCTTGAGGTCCCGGGTTCAATCCCTGTTTGGGACAGGATTTTTTCTTTCGGAGGTACAATCAAAATCCTTCCTGTACATGTAGCGGCGTGTGTTATAGCAAAGTTACCTTCATTTTCACAGCCCATAGAAAGCCTCCCTTCACAGGAAAATATGTGCAGTAACAAAAAGTTTTAATTAACCCTTTCACCACTATGAGATTTCTCTATTGTCAATCCCCCCATCACTAAAGCAAGGGGCACAACTCCAAATTATGGATATGATGATAAAGTTGCATTTTCTTTCAAACTAATCATATCACACTCAGCAGATCAACAGAAAATGAAGTCTTGCATGAACCTATAACAAAGATAATTTAATACATACATGTTTTAAATAATAAACTGCAAACTCAACACAATGTGGGGAAAATTTGTGTTACCTTGTGAGTGGGTATTGAGTAGAGGAGTCATATTGAGGTGAAAATGTTGAGATTTATTCTCACATCTTTTTTGCTAAACAGGATGAAATGCCCAAAATGTTGAACCCATCATAATACACATATAAAAATTTTGTTTTATTTCAATGGCAGTTACAGATGTCCAGCAAGTGTCTTCGACGATTCTAAATTAGGACTTTCCATTGCGAAGTCCCACCATTCTTTTCTCAGCATGTACTTTTCTATCTTGCGCAGCATGCTAGTTTACACAGTGTGGTTTGGTAACTGTATGAAGGTTGCCACACAAGGAAAAGTATTGATAGGGGAAACCAGAAATATAATTTTTCCAATTTTCGCTTTTACAATTTTTACACACCTAAAAGGTGTATTCAATCTATTTACAAGTCCAAAAATTAAGAAATCTCTTAAAAACAAAAAAACTTATTGCGTTTTACCAAACACCCACTAAAAATAACTTTCAACAAAAAAAAATAAGTGGCAAGGGGGTGACTGCAATCATTTTAATGCAGCATGCTCAAGGTCAGTATGGCCTAGGCTTGTGGTGATCTCTTGTTTTCAATAAAGATATGAATATTTTTTGCTCTTGGATTGCTGGAACCACATTGATTGCAAATCGGCAGTCTTGGAACCTGATCTTATGTTATCACAACATCTAACATCTATGATTGTTATAACACTTGGCACCTGATCTACAACACTGTCTAAATGTCATCTAGTAGAGAATGGAATGGAATAGCTTATCTGCACCTACAGGATGTACCAGCTAACCCCCAACTGTACTTTCCTCTTACAGCATACAGTCGGTCACGGCATGGACCAGCTAACCCCACACAACTGTACTTTCCTCTTACAGCATACAGTCGGTCACGGCATGGACCAGTTAACCCCACACAACTGTACTTTTCTCTTACATGTATGATTGGTCACAGCATATATATTCCTTGCACCCATTCCTGTTATTACTCTGGTGGGGGTGCGCTAGGTCCATTAAGTTTAGACAGATCACTGAAATATGCAAGAAGTCTTGCATAGAATGGAGAGACACTTAGCAGTTGTAAAAAAAACAACATATATTTTATTCACAACACAAATAAGTACGCCATTACCTGACCCAGCCACTCCCACAGTAGCGGCCCCAGCACCAATATATTTGGCAGCCTGATCGATATCCCGATGTACAGCGCTAGTTTGGAAAGATCGGACCTGAGACAAAACAATGACAGTAATCAGTAATTCTCTCCGTAATCAGTCTTTATGAACAGATACTTAAAAAAGTGATTGCCAAACTATCAGATCACTGTAATTTTATGTGCCAATGGCTGGACATCTGACTTTGCCAGATGCTACATCTGACATAAGCATACCATTTTTCTGGGTCACTGACCTATATAAATTATGAATTTGCTGCTACCATTCTTAATGAACTGAGTATCCGGCTAGTGATAGATAAATATATAGAAGTCCAAAAAAGTATCTATATTTGCTTCATAGACTACAGCAAGGCCTTTGACAGAGTCCAACATGAAAAATTAATCAAATGTCTTCAAGAAATAGGCATAGATGGAAAAGACATCAGGCTGATTAGAAATATATAGTGGGAACAAACTGCATCAATAAGGTGTGAAAACATCTACTCTCCGTACATAGAAATAAGAAGAGGGGTAAGACAAGGATGTATTTTATCACCAAGCCTATTTAATATCTACACAGAGAATATCTTTAAAAATATAGAAGAAATATCAGGACTCAAGATCAAAGGGAAAATAATAAACAACATTAGATATGCAGATGACACTGTTCTTTTAGCAGAAAGTGAACATGAACTACAAAGACTAATAGATCAAGTCAATAAATCAAGTAATGAATATGGACTGGATATAAACATTCAAAAAACAAAAACCATGATAATCAGCAAAGACACAGAAGAACAGGAGGTAAACATAAACATACAGGGAGAGAAACTACAACAAGTAAAACAGTATCAATATCTTGGACACATAGTCACAAATGATGGCAGATGTGAAACAGAAGTTAAAAGGAGAATAGGAATGGCTAAAAGTACCTTCAATGACATGAGGAAATTATTAATATCTAAACAAATTACAAACAAGTTAAAAATGAGAATTATAAAATGCTACATCTATTCCATATTAATGTATGGCTCAGAAACATGGACACTAAATAAACAATTAGAAGACAAAATTGATGCCTTTGAGATGTGGGTATATAGAAGAATAGGGTGAACATCATGGAAAGAGAAGAAAACAAATAAAGAGGTGCTAAAGACACTTAATATGAAGAAAGAACTACTAAGAGAAATAAAGATCAGGCAAATAAAATACTTTGGACACATTAAAAGACATGACATCCTATTTACTTGAGGGTAAAGTCAAAGGGAAGCGAGCAAGAGGTAGGCAGAGATACAAGTGGGAGAGTAACATTACACGATGGACAGGTTACAGTCTAGTAGAGTGCACCACCAAGACAAGAGACAGGAGATGTTGGAGATACGTTGCAGCCAACCTTCGTTGCGGAGACGGCACTTGATGATGATGATGGAGATTCAGGAATGGAGTTGACTGGATCATTCCACAGTCAAAGTGACCCAGAAGCCACAGCAAAGTCAGATGTGCACAGTTTAGAATGAACCCACGTTGAAGAGAAACTGTATGGCACAGTGGAAACTCTAAAACAGACAGCAGTCTATATCATAGAATCCGGAGTCCCAACCTGACTGAGTGATGATCACTGAAGAACAACAAACCCAGAAGATCAAATCTCACCATCGTGTTGTTTCGGGTGGGTGTGTGTGGTGGTTAGTGTTACCATGGTGGTTACCACTGCTACAAGCCATGTGAAGTTGTAATGGACAAAAGTGTTGTTTAGACACTTTCTAATAAATCATACTACTTGTTTTACTGACTTGGTATGCATTTGAGAGCATGTTTATCCAATAATTTGTTACACTACAGCTTTACTGTCGTAATACCCTTCATTCCTACATATAGATATTCTATTGTGCTCTGTCAATTTCCTGATCATTTAGTCTATGTTCCTCCAGTTTTTGTATTCTGGTTCATCACCCATCCCTAAACTCCAGCGACGTGTGTTGTCAACATTAGCAATGCTGCCTTTGACTCGCTCTTCTATAATGTGTTCTTGATAAAGACCTGGTTGAAACGTCTTTCTGGGATGTTTCCAATTTTCCGCCAAAGATTGTGTCATGCCATCGACGCAAATAAAATGGTGGCACAACACATTTCCAATCTCTGGACTACATCCTGCTAGAAATCTAGTAGGATCATTGTCCTGCTACAAAAAGAGATCCAACTGGAATATGAGAATGAAAGCTGAATAAGAAGAATCAGTGTTGCCATTAACCTATTAGTTCTAACCTATACTAAAAACAATGTGAAGTTATAAAGATTACACTCGGTTTAAGCAAAAAGGGTACCAAAAGTGTCCCACCAAAAATATCTTAGCTGAATGAATATTGTTATCTGAAACATAAATGGCACTATCATATGAACAAGACAAATGTTTCATCAGCGGTTCCATGTACAGCAGCCATCATTCTAATCTGGATAGTGTGATACAGGATTTCATCATGTGAAACAGTTTCATACTAGAGAACATTGTACACTCCAGCAGATGCTAGAAATAATCTCTCACTCACACAACACAAGACGTTTACCAATCACAACCAAACTGTCAGAAGATAATCCGATAATGTGGAAGAGTGCAGCAGTAGGGGGAAAAAAGCCTTCTTCTTTGTGCGTTTTCAAACTCATACAGACTAGCAGGATGTAGCCCGGAGAAAGGAATGCATTGTGTCATGGTGTACAGCATTGCTGCGCCTTTCCTTTCGGACGGATGTTTACAGCATGGCTTTGATCATACTTTAGATGAGACAGCCAACCCCACCTCTAACATCCTTAGCCACCATCTTACGATATGTATGGAAGATAAACAATGATGTTATTCTTTACTCCCTTCTCGGACCCAGCAACACACATGTGGAATATATGATTATCATTGATGACTAATAAAACTCATAAATAACAAAAATAGCAAGTTTAAAATCACTGTTTATTTCTAGATTGTTGTTTCTCGATTAAGGACCATATTGGGTTTTCACATGGAAAACATCCCATTTAAAAATGCACTATCTCTGAAACTTAAGTCATAACTTAAATTACAGATCTAGCGATTTGCGCAATCAAATGGCCATCCACCTCCCACTAAGTGTGCAGCGCGCATGTCGAGTGTTCAGGGGCTCTCCTTGCGCAGTGTGTCGAATATTGGATGCATCGGTATATGCGACTCGGAATTCCGTTTATGTTTGCTGTTTGTTCCGTAGAAACCTGTCCACTGATTCTTGTATTGTACCAAAAAGATATCATTAGCATTGCTGTGCATTTGGTATTTCTATTGGTTATATTAATATTTAGTGACAATCATACATTAGTACTGTTGTGTTATTGCCTAGATAACAATCTAACACCACATCCACATACCACATATCAATTTTTCCCATAAAAATCCCATGTCAGACACATCAAACTTTCACATCAAGAACAATTCCACATACCAGACACATCAAAAAAAAATTCCACATGCCAGACACATCAAACTTTTACATCAAGAAAAAATTCACATACCAGACACATGAGGAAAGTAAAACTGACACACAGATTCAGCAACTAACCTGACTAAGCAGAGATGAAACACTGTAAGATTTAGATAATAGATTCAATGCATTGATGCCACTGTAACTTGATAGACTGACATTTGTCATCTGTTGCTGTTAGAAAAAAATATATTTTCTATCAATTTAAGGCGGCCACAGAAGAGACAACATTACAGATTAAGATTGTAAAAGATAAACAAGCCAAATTTAATCCGCAAGGTCATAGCTTTTACCAAATGTGATATGGATAAATATTAGCCAGTAACACACATTGCTACAAGAAGTATTATTTCCAGTGTTGTCTGGGTGTTGGTTTACCTCAGTATTTGATATTCATGCCATTTCTTGAATTGATGTGCTCTGTAAGAATGTGTTTACTTGACTGTGTGTCTGCAGAGTTGGTTGTGCCAAGTAGTCTGAAAACTTTTCCCCATACATTGTTCTGTATTCATTTTCAAATGCAGATCAGCAGGATTTAGTCAGGATAATGGAATACTTTTTGTGGTTTACAGCTGCGATACCTTTGCACCTTTCAGCCGGACACATTCAACTTCAGGGCGGCTTCTGTGTCATTTTGATCCTATATGGAATGGGATAGCCAACTCTTCTCCATAACCTCATCAGTCGCCTCTTATGACATGCATGGAAGGTAAACAATGTTGCTATTCTGTGCCCCCATTTTGAGCTCCGGCAACACAAGGCAATAAATTGTAAGGCAAATGGACTTCTGACATGTTCATAAACTAGTAGTCATCTTGTGTTGGTGACTTTCTCATTAAATTTCTCCAGCGCTCATTCTCAAACTCCCATTGAATTTATCTTTTAGCAGGACAAAGGGCCTTTACTAGATTTCCAGCAGGATGTTAGTCCAGGAAATGGAAATGCATTGTGTCACTGTGTTGTTTCCGCCAATGACATGACACCCAAATTCAGCTAAACCCATTAAAAAAAACAGGAAACAGTCAGGTAACATGCTGCAGACAAATGTATCGGGCCATTGGCGTAACAAATGTTGTATAGCGTATTTTCGTTCTCTGGACAACATCCTGCTGGAAATTGTAGTAGGATGGTTGCCCTGCTACAAGAGAGATACAGCTGGAGTTTTGAGAACAAACGCTGAAAAAGTCATGTTACATGCAGACACGGAAATCTGCCACATAATCTGGAATATTGATTGCCTTGAACAGGATGTTTGTCACTTTAACAGACTATATAACAATCAGGGGTTACAACCAACAAAGTTCAGGGGTTACAACCAACAAAGTTCAGGGGTTACAACCAACAAAGTTCAGGGGTTACAACCAACAAAGTTCAGGGGTTACAACCAACAAAGTTCAGGGGCTACAACCAACAAAGTTGGATGTACCAAGCAATTGGCACACATAAAATGGCGACAGCGCTTTTCCATGCTCTGGACTACATCCTGCTGGAAATCTAGTAGGACCACTGCCCTGTTACAAGAGAGATCTAGAAGGAGTTTGAGAATGAATGCTTCCTGAAAGAAGAAGTTACAATGCTGAGTTGTACATAGACTTCAATGGTCAGAAGCTGATTCCTAGCATAGAGGTCAGTTGATGTCAGAACTGTTGAGAACCTAGTCCACCTACAAGTAGGGTTGGACAACAACCAACAGTGCAGTCTGACCAAATCAAAAGCAACCTACTGCACAAAAATATTGCTCTAAACTTGGACCACATGATGCAGATGCTGACTTAACCTTCACCGCGCCGTCGTTAAGTCTGATTGACACAAAAAAGATGGCTGCTGTTTACCGTTGTCAAGTGCACTCGCTCAATGAGACATTGTGCCAAATAGGCCTACAACAGCCTAATCACAGCATGTATGTAGTTCAGGGCATGCGCATACGAAACCGGTACCAGTTCACGTCCGCCCTGTCTATTTCATATAATTTACAGTAGCGTCCAGACATTGTTCCATCGCATTTTCCGACAGCAACCTAGGCCTACAATGGATACAATTTATTTTGCATTCGTAATGGATCCCGATTCGGATGAGGAGGTAAGTGTGCCGTTAACAGATGCAGATATCGCTCCAATAGATGATGTGTTGTTAGATAGAGATAATAGTGATACTGATTCAGTTCGCAGCGTGGCCGATGACGACATATTGGAAGAAGAAATTGTTGGAAATTCTAGTGTTCCTTCGGGGTATAGCCATGATTGGCTTAGCAACTTCGATGAAGTTGTTGGACCTATAGGCTTAGCTGATGACATTAGTGCGGTAGACGTGTTTCGTCTGTTTATTACAGATGATATTGTGAACATGTTGGTAACTGAAACTAATCGTTACGCTAAGCAGGTTAGTGATTCGAAGGGACAGGCCGCCGGCAATGCATCTCGTGTGAAGATGTGGAAAGAAGTCACAGCTGATGAGATGACAGCTTTTGTTGCTTTGGTGCTCTTGATGGGACTGACCAAACGTTCCTCCTTTGAATTGTATTGGTCTAATGATGGTCTCATCAAGATGCATGGGTTCAGGAATATCATGAGTAGGAATAGATTTTTTAGCTATTCTTTCATTCCTGCACCTTGTAGACAACACACCACTGTTGCACGAGGGCAACCGGGTCACAGCAAGGCGTTCAAGATACAGGGGTTTGTTGACAAACTTATTCCTCTGTTCCAACAGTATTATGGCCTCTCCAAAGAAATCAGTATTGATGAAAGCATGATTGGCAATAGAACCAACACACCATATTGCTATAAATCCTAAACGGTTGTCCAGTGGCAAGCCTGCGCTTCCTGACTGTGTAGTCTGTTCAGATCGGTCAAAGAAGCGTCACCAGACTCAAGTACGTGTGCGCAGCATGTCAGGTCACTCTGTGCCCCTACCCCTGCTTCCATAGATACCACACATTGGTACATTTCAAAATTGATTGTTCCTCTGAGCTGCACAGCATGTAGGAGAGCAGCACAGCCTGTAGGTTTACTCCAGAGCTGCATGGCCAGTGGGTAAGTCATTTGTGTTGTTTGTTTTTATGTAATTTTAAAATAAAAATTGTCTTCACCTCTTGCGCAAACC
Organism: Meghimatium bilineatum; assembly: GCA_034231615.1. Classification (NCBI taxonomy): domain Eukaryota; kingdom Metazoa; phylum Mollusca; class Gastropoda; order Stylommatophora; family Philomycidae; genus Meghimatium; species Meghimatium bilineatum. Next base: position 1,792,447 of record CM067322.1, on the reverse strand, counting down.
TCGGGTAGGATACATAAAAAAAAACCAATTACACACCCATTTGTAGTATTCAATTGTTTTTTACATGTGTTGATATTATTTTAAAAGCTCTAATAACAAAAATGTTATTGAGTTTTCCGAACACCCGTGTCTTTTTTGCATATATTTTTGTTTTTTCGAGAAAATGTCTTCACCTCTTGCGCAAAACTCGAGTAAGATATATAAAAAAAAAAAACAATTACACACCCATTTGCAGTATTCAATTCTGCATTTAAATTTGTTGAAATTATTTTAAAATCTCTAATAGCAAAAATGTTATTGAGTTTTCCGAACACCCATGTCTTGTTGTTTCTGTTGGTTTTTTGCGCAAAAAAGGTGTTCACTTCCTGCGCAAACCCTGGGTTAGTTACATAAAAATTTTAAAAATATACATACATTTGCGGTATTCAATTCTGCATTTGCACAGAAATTATTTTTTTTAATCACGAATAACAAAAAAGTTATTGCATTTCCGTAACACCAACCAGAAAAGATAAAAATTCTCAAAAAAGAATCCGGTGGCAGGAAGAGGTTTTGTATTTTTTAATCCGGCTTGCTAAAGGTTAATGATTGAAATATCTGCTGCACTATTTAAGTACAGGTTGGAGATGTGGGGGGGGGGGGGGGGGGGGGGTGTCTTCTCTGGAAAGATCAGACCTGAGATTCTTGATTAGAAACTGGCTTCACAGCACGTGGGGCATTCCCATAAGTGCTTCACCCTCCGTTCCAGCAGCCATCGCAGTGTATATTAGACAGGTATTGATTGCGTGATCTTTGGGACTTTTCAGAAAATGTAATTTTCCTTCGCTCACCTTTGGATACTCCCATTTCTAACATTCTCTGTATGTGTACGTTCTCAGCCTCATTGACATTATCTTTATCTTGAAATTAATTTATTACTGCCTTCATTAAGTCTACTTTATCTTTTCTCAGCATTATGCCGTCTATCGCTGCATTGCCTGCCAATAAGTTGGCTCTCTAGTTTCTCAAATCAGATCTGAGATCACAAAATCAACATCTGACTGGGATTTTTGAGCTTATGTGAAGGAATGTGCTGTGTGAAATGATGTTACCTAATCAAGAACATGTACTGGGTTACCTGACTGAATATGACGTACTGGGTTACCTGACTGAATATGACATGTACTGGTTACCTGACTGAATATGACATGTACTGGGTTACCTGACTGAATATGACATGTACTGGTTACCTGACTGAATATGACGTACTGGGTTACCTGACTGAATATGACATGTACTGGGTTACCTGACTGAATATGACATGTACTGGGTTACCTGACTGAATATGACATGTACTGGGTTACCTGACTGAATATGACATGTACTGGGTTACCTGACTGAATATGACATGTACTGGGTTACCTGACTGAATATGAATACTTATACAAATTAAACTAGTTGACAAATCAATGCTCTATATAGAATATTTGTCATGAATATTACATGTTGTGCTAATAAATGTAGTTACCTCCTGCTTCACAACAACTGTGCTGCCAAGTGGACGCACGGCAAGCCGGCTGATCATGTTCTGAGGACAGACATTTATCAGCTATAAAAACATAGATGAAACAGACAATCTTTCAATTACAGCAACAAGATTGTTGCTTCAGTTACAGAAACTCATCAAAGTGTGAACACAAGATTGTTGCTTCAGTTAGCATGGCTATGAGTGCTATGCAGATCCTTACTCCTACTTCGTGCATTGTCGATACTGACTTGTTCATTGACCTCAAAATGCTCAGATTTTGATTCTGTAGACTGATGGGAGGCAACTGTTATTGACCTTGATGACTGGGTCATGGAGGTGCTAACTTAATGGCAGCTGATTAAAACAATACTTCAGGGCACATACTAGTATTTCTAGGCGTGACCCTCATTATAACAATCCTGAGTGCTAACCCATTTTATATCTGCACAAGGCTATCTGATTACTAGCTGTATGATTTACATTGGTTGCCAAAACAAAATATAAATAAATGACCAATGAAAGAGGCTGGCTAATGCATAAAGAAGCTGATAAAAATATGGCTGAGCTGCTGCAAAACAAAGCTAACATTCCTAAGAGCTTGCATATTCACAGTGGCAATATTTGAATATATGGGTGTAAATTAAACACCAACAAAGCAAAAAATAAAATGGCATTTGAAACAAAATGTTACAGAAAAATCCTCAGAATACCATGATTCAAAAATATCACCAATGTAACCATCCTGAGAGAAATGAATGTAAAAGAAAACTGGCTAAACAGAATGGTTCTTTCCAGAAAACTACAACATTTTGGCTATATCAAATGCCATGACAGCATAGAGAAGACCATAATGAATAGGAAGGGGGTGCTCTGTGTAATGGGTGCCCCTGAACATAATCGCCAAGGGATGAAATAGAGGCAGACCAAGAAGAAGATGGATGCAAGACATCAAAAATCAGCTGAACATGGCAGTAACAGAAGCAGGAAGACTGGATCAAGAACGACAGAAGTTTTGAAAAGCTGTGATGACTGCTATATATATCCTGTTTAGGATATGCTTCCTGATGATGACGCTCACTGAAAAGCATGAAATAGATTGGAGTAATGAGATCAGAGACTGACTATACGTGTGAGATAAACTATACGTGAGATAAACTATACGTGTGAGATAAACTATACGTGTGACGTGAGAAAGTTTACTGTAGTTATGACTAGGCCTACTGTTTTTCATGGCGACATATAACCATAAAGATAGGCGTGGCCCATAGAGACCACCTAACAAAGATTTCAAATAGAGCACTGAACTGACATAGAACTGGAAACATCAGCCATTACCCATTTTAAAACATTTTCAAGGTCACCAAACTATTTTCTGTAAAGTCTGTGAATACAGATTAAAGTCACTAGGGCCTACACTGAATTTCAAAACAAACCAAAGGTAGTCTGCTCAAGTATATAAAATTGAAGACAAAATCTAAACATGAAAGTTACCTTACTTTAGATCTTTACTAAATCAAATCATGTTTTTTAGGCATCACCTGTCATACACAAATCTTGCAAATTTCAGGCAGATCAGAATTTGAAATATAGGTCATTTCGACCAGTGTCTAACTTCTCAATGTAGATAAAAATATAAGTGTCTAGACAATTCATGTCACACAGAAACACCGGTACACACACAGTCCATAGGAAACATGCACTTTCCTGATGTTTATGAAATGAGTCGCACTGTGCTGAGATTTTGCAATTGCCTATTTGGTATGAGGTCATTGTAGGTCACAGATGGGAATATGTATTGCTAGCGAATGCACATAATAAGGTTCACGCCAGAAATGAACATAAACTATTCTATTATTATAATTCTTGACATTTTGTCATATGCAGAGCATATTCACATATTGTAAATTCAACACCCAAAACAAATTTCTAATGTCACCGTCTAACAACACTGGACAACATTAACAGTTGCTTGTATGGACTTGACAACAATGCAAAGGCCAGAACGATAAACATGAGTTAGACCCTACTTAATGAAAGTCTTGGATAGCAATTGTAAAAAAAATGTAAAGCAGTAACTTACCAAACATCTTGCTGAAGGCTGAACGAATTTTGTACAGGCATACATGTTGAACACCAATTTGTTGGATCGTCGAACCTGGAAAGGAGCCGGTTGAATTGCAGATGATAGAATATAATATTCAGCAAAAATCTACAATATTAAATTTCAATATAGTAATGCAAGTGTTCTATCCCTCTGTAAAATATAACTTAAATGCACAACTACTATTAGATGATACAAAAACCGGACGATAAACAACAGATTTTAGAACAAGTAGTTCTACTTTGTATATCCTACCTAGAGGTGAAAATGAAGGAGACCGGGTCAACGCGCATGCGTCAGTAGTCACAGGTACATCCGCTTGGTGACGACAACGGTGGAAGAAACGGAAAGTGAACACCCACTTTCTGTTTGTTATATCCTTGAGAGCACAAAATGTCTTTCTATAGTCCATATTATATTTAGAATTTACAGTAGCAACTATTTTATTTTAATATGCTCTTATGGTGCAGTAACAATCTATCTCCAACGCCTTTTTAAACCTGTGTCAAAATTCGCTCTATATATATATATATATATATATGGAATATATATATATATATATATATATATATATATATATATATATATATATATATATATATATATATATATATATATATATATATCATATATATATATATATATATATATATATATATATATATATATACGAGTATATATGCTTATTTAATCCCTGCGTTATTCCGGTGCTATCATAAGGATGTAAGAGCTAGAAAAGTTCTTTATCTTTAGAAAAGAAATTACTGAGTTTCAAGAACAAATGTCTTCATAGGACAACTAACACCCATTGGAGTGAATTCAAATGAAATGATAAAATAAGAGAAGAGACACATCAACACTTCATCACAGATGTTATCAGAAAACGCCGTTGGTCCTACATCGGGCATGTCCTACACGCAGACATCAACAGAATAAACCACCAATCTCTTGAATTGATACCCACAAGAAAAATAGCCAAGGATAGACCAAAAGAAACACTCAGAAGAACAATACTTAGGGAAAGTAAAACAACCAATATTCATACTATTCAATAACTGCACGGAATAGCTTTGAACAGACATAATTGGAGAGATCTGACCTATGCACTAACTTCAGCGACAAAGGAAAATGAATAAAAGTAAGCAATTACTGTATATTATAATTCTACACATTTTGTATACCAACATACACAATATATTGTAAATTCAACTCCCAACATATATTTCTTATTTCACCGTCTAGCACGGTCGATTGTATGAACTTAGCATCACGTCCATACAGATTTTCTGTAATTTGTACATTAAATACTCAATTTTCTTTGATATAGTGTGCACATACTAAACTTTTGGTACTTTCATTTAGTGCAACTATTTCTTGCCACCGCCTCCATTCGTATAGAATAATACTCACCCCTCATCCAAGACTGATGATATATTTTCGTAAGGAAGACGGTTGTTAACGTAAAAAAGTCGTTTCTGCACTATGTCCTTAGAAGTGGGGTTTCATTTATCGTCATACTTCCCTCTTGAATTTACGTGTATAAGCTATTATTTGAAGCAACATTGTTCTGTCTCTATGTTATTTATAATTACAAGAAAGCTTTTAGGTCCTTGCAGTACGAATAAAGCTGTTCTTTGTGTTTCTAAAGATACTTCACTACTTTGACAGGATGGTCGTTGTTGTTGTAATAGGATTTGTCTTGATTGGCCCGTTCTCAGTGACTTGAGTACACAGTTTGAATGTCTTGCCGAGATCACATCTGTTTTGGGTGATGTGGTAGATCAAATACGGAAAACTTGACTTGAGTTGCAAGGCGTTTCGGTGCCGCTGGAATTAATCTGGTTAAATTCCCGTCAGCTGGAAGAATTACTTTAAAAAGGCGAAGGTTGGAGGGGGAGTGTAACACTACCCTCGAGGAAATCAGAAGATTGCATTTAGTACTAGAAAGCAAGCCAAAACTTGATTATAAGACACCCTCACCCCAACAAACACCCTCCCCCCCCCCGTCATGCATGTCCTCAGGCTCCTAATTCAAATTGTATTTAAACTACCCAAGCAGTCAGTCTTATGTACGTACATTACATGTCTATGGCGGATGAAACATCTGATGTTCAACGGGTAGAAAGGCGTCTGCCAACAGTGTTGTGTAAAGAAAAGGGCTTTGCGAGACACGTAGAGCACTCTGGTCATTCACTGTATCCTTGTACATCTCTAGTCGTCTTTATTTATCTTGCCACTGTAACCACTGTTGGATCAGGAAAAGAGAGTGTGGTCAACAAATGGCGCAACTCCTTCACACTTTAAAAAAATTCAGTGTTAGTCATTACTCAAACATCATCATCAACTCACAAACCAAATCCTGTAGTGATGAGGAAATGGCGAACCAGAAAGTGTCGAATACTCAAGACACTCTTAAGACATCACGGACTCACTTCAAAATAGACACAAATTCATGGAAGAATCCAGAAGACAGACCCGACTGGTGGCAGAATCAATAGTGATGCAGCGACTACAGCTGGTGTGCCATACTAGAGGTGGTGTGCCATGCTCTCGAGTAGAAGGTTGGCGAGTCTGCTGGCTGGTTAATAAGGATGAGATTATTTTCATCCTGCCAGCTCTCAAGTTCCTCACCTCTCTTGTCGATATGATCGTAGCCCCAGCTCTGAGAGTGGCTGTTGAAGTCACCACACACCATAAGTCTCTCTTTTTCTGGGATTGTGTCTGGTGCAATGGTCTATTATTTGGGCAGTAGTAGTTCAGGAGATGGAATTCTGCACTGTCTGTTTTTAGGAGGAGCATCTGGTATTCTGCCCCCTCCATATACACTTCCAGCTGACATGCATTGATATTGTTTTTAACAAGTGTCAGAATTTCACCCTTTCACCTGTCCATTATGTCTGATCGGTAGCACTGGTAGCCTTTGATTTTAAACGCTATATCGTTGCTGAGATGTGTTTCTTGAATACAGCATACATTAACTTGTTTATCACACAGGATATTTTCAAACTCAAATTTTGTACTGTATCCAACTCTTTTGCTGTTGACACCATCACTATTTTTATTGGTCGTTGGTGGCGTGCAAAGGGAACGCATTGCTCTAGGCGGACACAGGGTTAGCAGATAACCAAGATCCCAAATGTACCTCCTCGCGGTGCGCCCTGGAAACAGAAATACAGCAGCTCGTGCTGATTCTGGCAAAATCATTTGGGGATCGTGTCCGAGAATGTGGAGGTAGCAGATGGAAAGAGATTTGACTGCATAAGAGACAGACAATATCTCCGACACCACCAGCATCACCACATATAGCGACACTGTCGACATACAGTGAAGCTAGTCAGTCCAATCCGAACATTGGAGGGGCGGCCAATGTAAAATGCACGTAAAGGTAGATGCATGGCGAGAGACAAATAGATTTCATACTGAGTACAATGAAACAATGAAAGGGCAGAACAGCGCTAGAGGGCAGCGCGAACTGCAAATAGAAAGTGAAAAGTTCCTAGAAAAGGGGAACTACAAGCTCCGTCAGCTCGAGACAGGCTTCTAGTTACCTGTGCTCCTTACAGGCAGAGACCCAGACCCATTAATTGGCGTTCGGAAAAGCAAGAAGACCTAACCCAACTCTAATGTCGAGCCTTCCTAAACCGGAAATATGCTCGCGAAGAGAAATGGTTCCGTACCCGATGGGCTTAGGCAAGAAAGGGACAACGATGGCAGTCCTGGCCCAACTCTACTGTCAAGTTTTCCTAAACCAGAAGTACACTTGCAGAGAGAAAGGGTTCCGTACCCGATGGGCTCAGTCACAAAAGAGACAACGATTTAGATCTGGCCCAACTCTACTGTCAGGTTTTCCTACACTTGAAATACACTTGAAGAGAGAAAGGGTTCAGTACCCGATGGGCTCAGGCGCTATTGGGACAAGGTCGCTCAGCTCGAGAACGCCTTGCTCTCAAACGCGTTGTGTGAGACTCGAACTTGGACAAGGGGTACACGATGTCAGTGAATGACACCTCGGCTAAGAGGGCGAAAGAGCCAGGGTCCAACTCCTCTGTTGAGTTCTTCCCCTTAAGGTACCAGGCTCACGGATGAGAAACGGTTCAGTACCCAATGGGCACAGGCACAGCACGTCCAATTACACGAGGCAAGTTCATAGACAGTGGAACACCTCGTGCGAGTCAGACGAGAGCAAAAATCGTCTGGGAGAAGAGTCGCCACTACGCGTGCCTGGAGACAGATATAGAGGCTGTCACAGGCTAAGGGTAGCCCACCCGAATGTCAAGGCATGCCGAAATCGGATGTGCTAGGCCTACAAGGCGCATAACGGTGGCACAACGTAATCACGCTCACGGCGGAAATCGCACGGATATCCGTGCTGGTTACAATGGAGCGAAGGCAAATCAAACAAACACACATTGGTCGTTGGTTTGTTTAGCTAGTAGCTCTATTCCCATACCGCCTGGCTTCTCCGATGCGATTGAGAAGGACCTCCAGTAATTGGAGTTGGGCCCTTACGAAGTATAGAGTCCGGCACCATTCCTGCCTGAACATCCGTCACAGGGCAGGTACCATAACTATTATTAGATATAGACATGTTCCCATTGTGTTTTGTACGTGGCATCCTGATTACTTGGGCAGGTACTGTGGTCCTGTTCGAGTGGAACAGCCCAACCAGTCTTAGTTTCCATCCCCTGATGGCTTAAGTAAGCCCCAACACCAGTTCAAGATGCTGGCCTTGATGGGGAAAACTGGATGTAACAAATAGTTAACATCACTTGAGATGAACGAAGAACATATCTATATTCCTTTCTTTAGTTCATGGGGAGATAACTCTCAATGGCACAGTAGTATAGTTGTCGCTTTGTGCTCAAGGTAGGTAGGTAGTTAATGAGTTTACCTCCTATTTGGAGAGATGCGATCCTTTCAACCAGTGGACAACATAGTCCAATTAGGTTATATTTGTGCTCAAAAATGGCAGGTTCGAACATGGTTCGTGATGTCTTGTTTGTAAAGTAGATTTTTTTGGAGATCCCTTGGGGATTATCGTTTGAAGTACGGAGTTACATTCTATAAGTGGTTCTCTTGGCAGGGCACTTACTATTACGTCGAGAGGAATGGGGTACATATGTGTTAACTCGAGTACATTAAATCATTCCTCTCCTCGTGAGTTCTTATTTGTCACAAGATAACCATATCAAATTACCTCTCTTAGATAACTTCCTGATGTCCACATACAATTTGTATATTATGTTATTATGTCCCTTGCACTATCACGTTCAAACTCTCAGTCTACCAAATCAGCAATTAATTAGGATCACAGTCGCTGCGTTTCTAAAAATTATTGTTGGGCTTTCGATTGGCCACTATTTACTTACTTTGAATCGCATGTCAAAAATGGCCAAAGCCAATCCTCCAAGTATATTCTTCTTCTTCAGCGTTCATTCTCAAACTCCCGCTGGATTTCTCTTGTAACAGGACAATAGTCCTACAAGATTTCCAGTTGAATGTAGTCCAGCGAATGGAAATGCGTTGTGTTGCCATTTTATTTGCGTCAATGGCCCAATACATCCATCTTCAGCGGGCTCCAAGTATATAAATTGTGACCAACCAAAAAAATACCAACAATAAGGTGGACAATATTCAGCATAGAGCCTTGGAAACTATAGCAGGGGTGTTCATAGCTACATCTGCAGATGTCCTGCAGGTGGCACTAGGATACTACTACTGTCTCTGAGGAAAAAGGAGCTCAGCCAAAATTGGAACGGATACCTCCCACGCGACTCACGATTCATCTCATTATGACCGTATACCAGGAAAAGTGGCACTGGGGGCATTCAGACACTCAACAGGATGGAGAACTACAGAGGATCTGAGCAAAAACCCAAGCCTAAGGGAACTGGCATTATCCCAAAAACATAGACCAGTAATACCCCCCCCCCTGGGAACTAATAATACCAGAAACGGACACCAAACTAACAAACTGTATACAATCAAAACAGTGCAAACATGAAAATACGAACATATCCATTGATCACATAAATCTGCATACACGACATAGCTTAAAAGTATTCACAGTTGGATCCAAAGGAGAGACAGGACCAACAGGAGCCGGAATAGCAATACTCGAATGGCAGTTTGAAAAAAAATAGCATTCCAGAAAAAACATCAATATACACTGCAGAACTAATAGCAATTCTCAAAACGTTAGAATTAGTATCAGAAAACCCTCCACAGAAAATAACAATACTCACGGACTCTCTGTCATCAGTACAAGCATTACAGAAAAAACAAGATCACCACTAACCAGACATTATAGAAGAAATACTATGCACCATCACAGCACTACACCACAGGGACAGTCGGGTACAGATAATGTGCATACCAGCTCACGTTGGCATAACTAGGAAAGAACTAGCTGATAAGGAGGCTAAAATTGGTAGGACAAAAGGTAGAGAAATTAAAGTAGGACGGGGTGCAAAGGGAACGCATTGCTCTAGGCGGACCCAGGGTTAGCAGATAACCAAGATCCCAAATGTACCTCCACGTGGTGCACCCTGGAAACAGAAATACAGCAGCTCGTGCTGATTCTGGCCAAATCATTTGGGGATCGTGTCCGAGAATGTGGAGGTAGCAGATGGAAAGAGATTTGACTGCACATGAGACAGACAATATCTCCGACACCACCAGCATCACCACATATAGCAACACTGTCGACATACAGTGAAGCTAGTCAGTCCAGTCCGAACATTGGAGGGGCGGCCAATGTAAAATGCACGTAAAGGTAAATGCATGGCGAGAGACAAATATGTTTCATACAGAGTACAATGAAACAATGAAAGGGCAGAACAGCGCTAGAGGGCAGCGCGAACTGCAAATAGAAAGTGAAAAGTCCCTAGGAAAGGGAACTACAAGCTCCGTCAGCTCGAGACGGGCTTCTAGTTACCAGAGTTCCTAACAGGCAGAGACCCAGACCCATCCATCGGCGTTTGGTAAAGCAAAAGACCTAACCCAACTCTAATGTCGAGCCTTCCTAAACCGGAAATATGCTTGCAAAGAGAAAGGGTTCTGTACCCGATGGGTGTAGGCAAGAAAGGGACAACGATGGCAGTCCTGGCCCAACTCTACTGTCAAGGTTTCCTATACCGGAAGTAACTTGCAGAGAGAAAGGGTTCCGTACTCGATTCGCTAAGGCACAAAAGGGACAACGATTTAGCCCTGGCCCAACTCTACTGTCAGGTTTTCCTACACCGGAAATACACTTGAAGAGAGAAAGGGTTCAGTACCTGATGGGCTCAGGCGCTATTGGGACAAGGACGCTCAGCTCGATAACGCCTTGCTCTCAAACGCGTGGTGTGAGACTCGAACTTGGACAAGGGGTACACGATGTCGATGAATGACACCTCGGCTAAGAGGGCGAAAGAGCCAGGGTCCAACTCCTCTGTTGAGTTCTTCCCCTTAAGGAACCAGGCTCACGGATGAGAAAGGGTTCAGTACCCAATGGGCACAGGCACAGCACGTCCAATTACACGAGGCAAGTTCATAGACAGTGGAACACCTCGTTCGAGTCAGACGAGAGCAAAAAATCGTCTGGGCGAAGAGGCACCACTACGCGTGCCTGGAGACAGATATAGATGCTGTCACAGGCTAAGGGTAGCCCACCCGAATTGTCAAGGCATGCCGAAATCGGATGTGCTAGGCCTACAAGGCGCATAACGGTGGCACAACGTAATCACGCTCCCGGCGGAAATCGCACGGATATCCGTGATGGTTACAATGGAGCGAACGAAAAACAAACAAAACAAACAAACAAACATAAATTAAATTATGCCTTCATATAGATTTTCAGGAATTTAATAGGAATATATAGAAAAGTAAATACTCCCCTCAAAAACAATATCAAGTACACCAAAATCACCCTACATAGACAGAAACCACCCTCACCACAAGCGTAGATACAAATAAAAGTATGGTGAAACAGGGGCCATAATACACAAAACCACATACTGCCACACATACAGACAAGTAACACAAACCTAGCATAGAAACTAGCCTTATGGGTGTGCAGTTACACTTACTTCAGCACAGACAGACACACTACTCCCACCAAAATGTTACAACCTTGCAGTTGTGTAGTAACACTTACTTCAGAACATACACACACACACTACTCCCTACAAAATATTACAACCTTGCAGTTGTGCTGAGTTTAAGACCCAAAATAAAAACACACTCTACTTATACCCACAAAGACACACACCCATACATATTTCCCTCCCCATAAGAGACAGACTCCCAATAGTACTGAGTTTTGGTTCGATAAAACAAAAAAAATAAATCACACACATACAACCTACCCACCCCAAAGAAGACATCCGTGTGCTTGTCCAGAACACTAAAACAAAATACAACACACATACAAGCTGACCAACCCAAAAGAGACAGCCTTGATTTTGTGAAGCAGGCAACACATACATCATCACTCACATACTAACCCAACACACACACACATACAGTACATCACTCACCAACACACACACACATACAGTACATCACTCACCAACACACACACACATACACGACATCACTCACCAACACACACACACATACAGTACATCACTCACCAACACACACACACACATACAGTACATCACTCACCAACACACACACACATACAGGACATCACTCACCAACACACACACACATACAGGACATCACTCACCAACACACACACACATACAGGACATCACTCACCAACACACACACACATACAGGACATCACTCACCAACACACACACACAAATACAGGACATCACTCACCAACACACACACACATACAGGACATCACTCACCAACACACCATATACAGGACATCATTCACCAACACACACACACAAATACAGGACATCACTCACCAACACACACACACAAATACAGGACATCACTCACCAACACACACACACATACAGGACATCACTCACCAACACACCATATACAGGACATCATTCACCAACACACACACACAAATACAGGACATCACTCACCAACACACACACACATACAGGACATCACTCACCAACACACCATATACAGGACATCACTCACCAACACACACACACAAATACAGGACATCACTCACCAACACACACACACATACAGGACATCACTCACCAACACACCACATACAGGACATCATTCACCAACACACCACATACAGGAAATCGAATAGATTTCAACTATTAAAATAATAATTTTACCCCTATTTTAGATGAATCATTTAAAATAATTTTTTGAGAAATATAATATCAAAAGAATATGTGAATACTGAATGATACTTAGTGAAAGAGTTGGAACCATTATGTGAATACTGAATGATACTTAGTTTGTTTGTTTGTTTGTTTTTCGTTCGCTCCATTGTAACCATCACGGATATCCGTGCGATTTCCGCCGGGAGCGTGATTACGTTGTGCCACCGTTATGCGCCTTGTAGGCCTAGCACATCCGAATACGGCATGCCTTGACAATTCGGGTGGGCTACCCTTAGCCTGTGAGAGCCTCTATATCTGTCTCCAGGCACGCGTAGTGGCGACTCTTCGCCCAGACGATTTTGCTCTCGTCTGACTCGAACGAGGTGTTCCACTGTCTATGAACTTGCCTCGTGTAATTGGACGTGCTGTGCCTGTGCCCATTGGGTACTGAACCGTTTCTCATCCATGAGCCTGGTTCCTTAAGGGGAAGAACTCAACAGAGGAGTTGGACCCTGGCTCTTTCGCCCTCTTAGCCGATGTGTCATTCACCGACATCTTGTACTCCTCGTCCAAGTTCGAGTCTCACACCACGCGTTTGAGAGCAAGGCGTTCTCGAGCTGAGCGTCATTGTCCCACTAGCGCCTGAGCCCATCAGGTACTGAACCCTTTCTCTCTTCAAGTGTATTTCCGGTGTAGGAAAACTTGACAGTAGAGTTGGGCCAGGGCTAAATCGTTGTCCCTTTTGTGCCTGAGCGCATCGAGTACGGAACCCTTTCTCTTCGCGAGCATATTTCCGGTTTAGGAAGGCTCGACATTAGAGTTGGATTAGGTCTTCTTGCTTTACCAAACGCCAATGAATGGGTCTGGATCTCTGCCTGTAAGGAACACAGGTAACTAGAAGCTCGTCTCGAGCTGACGGAGCTTGTAGTTCCCCTTTCCTAGGGACTTTTCACTTTCTATTTGCAGTTCGCGCTGCCCTCTAGCGCTGTTCTGCCCTTTCATTGTTTCATTGTACTCGGTATGAAATCTATGTCTTTCGCCATGCATCTACCTTTACGTGCATTTTACATTGTCCGCCCCTCCAATGTTCGGACTGGACTGACTAGCTTCACTGTATGTCGACAGTGTCGCTGTATGTGGTGATGCTCGTGGTGTCGGAGATATTGCCTGTCTCTTGTGCAGGCAAATCTCTTTCCATTTGCTACTTCCACATTCTCGGACACGATCCCCAAATGATTTGGCCAGAATCAGCTCGAGCTGCTGTATTTCTGTTTCCAGGGTGCACCGCGTGGAGGTACATTTGGGATCTTGGTTATCTGCTAACCCTGGGTCCGCCTAGAGCAATGCGTTCCCTTTGCACCCCTGATACTTAGTGAAAGAGTTGGAACCAAAATGTAGAATGTGAATAGGGGAACTATTGAGAGAAATATATATAAGATTTGAATATGTAAAGGAACAGGTAGATAAAAGTATGAGAGAGTATGTGGGTATGAATGAGAATGTAAAATGGGACACAGAAAATGTTCAAGGTCGAGAATGCATGTATAGCTATAAATAATGGGAATGTAACTATAGGGCCTGAAAATGTTCTAGATCAGATAAGAATAATATGAATGTGTGGGTGTAAAGAAGGTATGTCTGTGAAGGAGAGAATGCACAACTAGGGAATGAATAATAGGAAACTATCATACCATAAATAATACACCACCAATCTCTTGAATGGATACCTACAAGCAAAAGAGCCAAGGGTAGACCAAAAGAGACACCATATATCTTCTGAACAATACTTAGAGAAAGTAAAACAACCAATATTCATACTATTCAAGAACTGCACAGAATAGCTTTGAACAGACAGAATTGGAGAGATCTGACCTCTGCCCTATGTGCTAAATTCAGCGCAAAAGGAAAATGAATGAATGAAAGGAATACCATACATGACAGCGAATTGTGCACAACATTATTTCAGGGAAAAACTACGAGTCTTGAACTATATGTATATTCGTTACCTAGACTAGCATAATCAATCTATGTATTGCATGCTAAAAAACTCTATACTATGTTATGTTATGTTTCTCCAGGGCCATAGGCGGCGCATAGGGCAGAAACCATAGCTTTCCATTTCTGTCTTTGTGTTGCCAGGTCTTTCAATTGTTGCGTGTTGTTTAGGTTCATTGACATGCCTTCTCTATTAATGGTTCTTCGTAGAGTTTCTCTAGGTCTCCCTCTTCCTCTTACTCCAGGTGGCACCCAATATAGTGATTGCTGGGGAATTCTTAGGCTGTTCATTCTGAGAACATGGCCGATGTAAGTCCAACGCCTTTGTCTAATGAAGGAAGATATATAGGTTTGTTTGCTTTCCTCTCTTATAGTAGTGTTAGATTTAAAGTCACTCCACTTAACGTTCAGAATGGTACGTAGGCATTTGTTTTCAAAGGAGTCGAGTCTTTTATCTGTGGCTTTTGTGGCTTTCCAACTTTCGCACCCATATGATAGAATAGGGATGATGTTGGAGTTAAATAACTTGAGTTTTGTGGTGTTTCTTAGTGTGTTTGACGTCCATATGTTGCGTAGTTTAAAATATATATTCTTATATTTTAAACTATATATTCTTTAAAAAATATATATATATTCACATATGTATATATGTTCTACATTTAATTATACATTGCTTAAATAATGAAAATTATACATTTTTAAATAAACTCAACCCCCCCCCCACCCCCAAAAAAATAAAAATAATTTTACACAGCTTCATCAAACATCCCATCGCACGCCGACCAAGTTGCAGCCACGACGACCAGAGAAAACGTCGACGTCCCAACAGACAGGAACAACTAGCAGCACAAAGACGACACAAGAGATTCATTACATGAACCACAAAAGAACATGAACCACCAACGAACATGAACCACAAAAGAACATGAACCACCAAAGAACATGAACCACAAAAGAACATGAACCACCAAAGAACATCACGTCTTAAAAAATCCCTTTTCAGGGCTAATGATCCAGAAGACACCTCAGAGTCACATCAATGGCACAAGCAAAGCCACACCATAGTCGGACTGCCGTTAGAAGGCACAGCGGCGAACCCGGCTGGATAGCCAATTTCTAGCACCAACCAAGCAGTCAAGCCACAAACATCACAGGCCCCCAAACGCCTTGATATAACCAATATGGACACCAGTCCTAGGTTGAAGGAGGCGGGCCTCGACAAAATGAGGCGAAAACATCACTAAACAAACAAACCAACAATAATCAAAGATATAACGGATGTAGTCCTAATTAATTCTGCTGGAATGTCTTCTATACAGCCTTAGGTCTCGCATCAACGAACCCAACAGAGATAATGCTGAAGACGTGTTATTGTCAGAGGCGTGGTGACAGGATTAAGTGAACCACGATATCCATTATTTTGGATGATCAAATAGTTATAATATAATCATATTGGATAGACCCCCCTCTGAGTGGAAGGCTCCTTCAATAGGCATTGCACTAAGCCGAAAGCTGAAGTCTATTGGGTATGAAAGAAAGCTCAGAAAAACCACCCACTGCACACAGGAAAATTTAAGTAAGAAGCCAGAGGACAATTTTAAAAATTCTTGAGACTAACGGGAATTGAACCAGTCCGTTCTACGGCACCAAATCGCCTAGCAACAATTGCACACGAATTTATAAGTTGCTAGACGATTTGGTGTCGTAGAACGGACTGGTTCAATTCCCGTTAGTCTCAAGAATTTTTTAATTTGTCCTCTGGCTAACTACTTAAATTTTCTAGTATAAACAATTATTGGAAGTAAAATTGTATTGTCTATATATGTTATCCATGTTTACAAGAAGACCTATCGGCCCTTGTATAACTAATACGGATATTATGTTATGTGTTTGTTGTTACTGAGGATATTTCAATACCTGTACGGGATGTTTGTTGTTGTTGTAACAGTCCTTGTCTCGATCGGTCCGTTCGGGTGACTTTGTGTGCACGGTTTGAATGACTTGATGAAATCGCATCTTTTTATGGAGATGCGGTTAGTCAATGACGGAAGAACGCGTGTGCAATTGTTGCTAGGCGATTTGGTGCCGTAGAACGTACTGGTTCAATTCCCGTTAGTCTCAAGAATTGCACACAGGAAGTAAGCTAATCGCAATTCCTGAGGTTGTCAAACAAACACTAATATTGGACCATATTCGCGGTTGGTAGGAGCGTTCCTCATCATACGGGCACAAATTGAATGACCAATCAGCCAGAATAATGACTTCATACCAGAAGGACTTCATACCAGGAACGTAACGCCGATGTATGTCAAAATGCTCGACGTCCCATCCGATGATTAAACAACTTAAATAGCGCACACAAAGTTATAACTATTGACTATAACCATTAGTAAGAATGATATTACCAAACACCAGTGTCGTTATAGCACTGAAGCTACACAGGAGCACGGAACTGAATGAATTGAGGGAAGTTCTAGTTCAGATGTACAATATTTTCCAGAGAGTAGTGATCCAGTCGATACCGTCACACTGTAACATCGAAAGGAATGAAGTTGCAGATAGACTGGCAAAAGAAATAGGGAATTTACATCAAGAAGACTATATGGTCAGTTATGAAGAAGTTAAGACCATCATTAAAGGCAACTATAACAAAATGTGGAAAGAAGACCATCATTAAATGCAACTATAACAAAAAGTGGAAAGAAGACCACCCCAAATATAATGCAGATGATGGGTATTACCAACTATCCAGAAGAGACAAGGTTATCCTGATGCGCCTCAGAACTGGTCACAACAAAATGAGGCATCATATGTACACCAAATTCAAAATAGGGACAACTGGACTTTGTCATTTCAGCCTTGACAATACGACAGCAAAATACCATATCTTACAAGAATAACAATCAATCAATCACCAGATGCCGTCTCCGCAACGAAGGTTGACTGCAACAGATCTCAAACATCAGCTGTCTCTTGTTTTGGTGTGCACTCTGCTAGACTGTAACCTGTCCATCTTGTGATGTTACTCTCCCACTTGTATCTCTGCCTACCTCTTGCTCGCTTCCCTTTGACTTTACCCTCAAGTAATGTCTTCAATAAGGTGTCATGTCTTTTAAGGTGCCCAATATATTTTATTTGCCTGATCTTTATTTCTCTTAGCAATTATTTCTTCATATTAAGTGTCTTTAGCACCTCTTTATTTGTTTTCTTCTCTTTCCATGATGTTCTCCCTATTCTTCTATATACCCACATCTCAAAGTCCTAAATTCTGTCTTCTAATTGTTTATTTAGTGTCCATGTTTTTGATCCATACATTAATATAGAATAGATGTAACATTTTATAATTCTACATAATATTTCCACAAGATTCCATATAAATCGACAAGAATGTCACCAGTATGCAAACCAGAGGAACAAGACATGGCCCACCTCAATCAGCGTCGAAGAGAAAATGTATGGCACAGTGGAAACTCTAAAACAAACAGCAACCTATATCGCAGAATCCGGAGTCCCAACCAGACTGAGTCATTAATACCGAACAAGAAGGAGATTGTAGTTCTCCATAAAGAAGACGTTTCGCTATTCTGCAATATTCCACCCTCTATTGTGTGTCCCAGCCATCTGTGTTTGCGCAGACTGGGCATAGAAAATATTTTGGCATTGTCTGATCTTTCCAATACATCAGTGTTAGTGAATTTGTCCTGTCATACATCAGTGTTAATGACTTTGTGCTACCATACATCAGTGTTAGTGAATTTGTCCTGTCATTCATCAGTGTTAGTGACTTTGTCCTGTCATACATCAGTGTTAGTGACTTTGTCCTGTCATACATCAGTGTTAGTGACTTTGTCCTGCCATACATCAGTGTTAGTGACTTTGTCCTGCCATACATCATTGTTAGTGACTGGCCCAACGAAGCTGCATTTGCAAGATACACACTTGGCTGAGTAAGATACATAGATGGCTCAGTAAGATACATACATGACATAGTAATATACATAGATTCCACAGTAAAATACACACATGGCTCAAAATATACATACATGACTAAGCAAGACATATACATGGCTCAGTAACATACATAGATGACTCCACAAGATACATAAATATCTCTGCAAGATACATACATGTCTCCGCATGATACAGACACAGCTGGCTCCGTGTGCGAAACGAACAATATGCTCTCCCTCTTTCCCCTGTTCTACAGCACATATATTTTCCCTGTTCTACAGCACATATATTTCCCCTGTTCTACAGCACATATATTTTCCCTGTTCTACAGCACATATATTTTCCCTGTTCTATAGCACATATATTTTCCCTGTTCTACAGCACATATATTTTTACGCTAATTATGACTCCAGCGCTCCGTTTTACATAAACAAAATTAATTTAGATTACTGTGCTCCTGGAGATTGATGTTGCTGTTCTTGCCTAGCACATCAAAACATGCTGTGTAATACGCCACCAATGTGCTATCATTCTCACCTGCACCATTTATTTCCGGAATTATTCCTGCAGACGACATCCTCACCTCACTTGATCAATCACTTTCTGATACCGTCACACCTGTACTTGATCAAAATCGTAAACTGCCTGGGCCGGAAGTGATATCCACGTGTACTAGTTGCATCCAATAATCTCACCTTCAATCAAGGTGATGGAGGACTGCACGTGAGACTCGTGTCCCTGGTCGTCATAGTAACATTTGTATACGACATTACACGGTATGGCACAATTGATTACAAGGTTCATTCCGTTGCCCATACATCACAATGTTAATTCGGTGTCAAGGTGAGAATGAATGCTTGGCGATAACGACACTGAATAACTGTACCTCTGAATAGTATGTACTTACTGAGTACAACTGAAATCCAACAGGTAAATCCGGGAATAGGGTAATGCAGTTTTGCTAATAACTAAAGAAACACACAATAACACACACAATTCAACGTTTCGACCATAAGGCATTTATCAAGACAAAAATTGAAACAAAATTAAAACATACAACAGAAAACGAACAGTAAAATAGAGGAAGACCACGTAGACGGGGGATACATTATAATTGACCACAGTATAATTGACCACAGTATAATTGACCACAGTATAATTGGTTGATGAAAGTCCATATGAGCAGCAGACTTCGACTGCAGAAAGAAGAAGAAGGAAAACAAAAAATCAAGCCACTTAAAACATTATTTGATTCTTTACGAAATATCTCATCTGATTTTGATCAACATGGTCTGGATTCAAAACGTAGAAATTTGCACTTTTTCTCGATTCACATAGAAAAGTTGAGAAAATACACGTGGAAGTTTACCACAGCATGACCCCCCCCCCACAACAACTGCTAAGTTTAACTGAGACACTAAATTGGTATGACAGCTCGTATGCTATAGTGAATTTAGAAATTCGCGTCCACGACAAAAAAAATTAGATCTAAACGAAAAACAACAACAACAATAGAACTGATTTCGTTAGGGGTTTGAACAAGTTTGACAGTTGTTGACAGTGGGAGGGGCGGGGGTCACAAATAAGTTGACGTAAACAACTCGTATACACCTAAAAAATTGTGTGAATTTGATTTTAAAAGTCATAAAATTATGTCACACTTTTTCTGCGTAAAATGTTTATTTGGGCATGGGGTGAGTGTAAAGAAGTAAATTTCTCATAATATTAAGCAGGGGCGGCTCAATTTGTAACACAGGGGAGGGAGGCAATAACGTGCTAACAATAGTGTTAACATAATTTATGTACTGCTTCTATTCCTGATTGTCTTGTGCAGCCCTTACCTTACCTCTATTACCAACAACTAAACCTTACTGTTATGTCTCTTTATGTGACCATGAAATATCAGCTTTCATGTTATATTGTTAAAGAGACACCCCTTGGTCCATGTTAAGCAGATGCTGTCTATTTTTATATTATACTTATCTTATACTTGCATCTAAACATTCTAAATTTAACACCAAAGTCAACGGGACAGTTCTTAAACAAGTAGACAAATTTAAATATTTGGACACAATTATTACTTCAGATGGTAGATGTGTCACTGAGATAAAAAGTCGAACAGCACAGGCAAAAGCAGCATTCCAGAAGATGAGGAACATCTTGTATAATAAATGATTATTAATGGAAGTAAGAAAGAATATACTAAAATGTTACATAGAGCCCATACTGTTATATATAATTCTGTTATATGGCAGTGAAGCTTGGAAAATCGACAATATTTCAAGAAAACATCTGGAGGTCACAGAGATGTGGTTTTATAGAAGAATGTTGAAAATATCATGGGCAGCTAAAAAGAGTAATGCTATAATTCTACAACTGGTCAACTCAAATAAAGAACTTATTAACTGTATTAGAAGACGACAATCACAGTTTCTGGACCATGTCATGAGAAGAGGCTCGTTGGAGAACATCGTAACAACTGGAAAGATCGAGGGTAAGAGAGACAGAGGAAGACAACGTGAGAAAATGTTGGAATGCTTGAAAGCCTGGCATGATGCAAAATCACCCCAAACTATATTTAAATGTATAACAAACAGAGGACTGTGGAGAGACATGATCGCCTCCGCCGGAAGGCAAAGTACAAATGAATCAATGAATCTTATACATTATTATTTAACGAAACGAACTTTCGCTGAAGGCGCATACAACACAGCATTCATTGATTTGCGCCTAGCAAACTGAGAGGCCCTCTCCACTTCATTGCAGCACCATTTTGGAGAGGGGACCTCTCAGTGCGTTACGCAAAGATCGAGTTAATGTTAGCAGACGTTTCGCATTTCTTATGGTCTCCGCGTCACTGAAACTCAATGAAACCAAACCTTCTATTAAAAAATATCAAGTGGAAGACGTTCTACTGGATAACGAGTGACGTAGGCATCCGACAGTGATAGTGTGTCAGTCGTTATCCAGTAGAACGTCATTACCCGTCTGCCTCGTGAGTATTATTTCCATTCAATTCTACTAGCAGTACTACCTTTTATTGATTACCTATTAAAAAAGATGGACTGTTATCACGTGATGAGGTCACATTTGCGTAACATGTACCCTCCCCCTCTTATAGTTCTATGAATATCATATAGAGTATATAAATATATATTGTGATATACATATTTTAAAAATTAACATCAAAGATATCATCATCAAGTGCCGCCACGGCAACGAAGGTTGGCTGCAACCAACCTCCAACATCCCCCGTCTCTTGCTTTGGAGGTGCTTTATGCTAGACTGCAACCTGTCCATCTCGTGATGTATCTCTCCCACTTGTATCTCTGCCTACCTCTTGCTGTCCTCTTGCCTGTCCTCAACTATCTCCTCAAGTATGATCTTCCAAAATACTTTATTTGTTTGAGATTTATTTCTTTTGGTCCTTTTCCTGAACACGTGCCTACCAGCGCTCATCGTTTATAAATAGTTGTCCGGTCGTAGTTTTTTTAGTAATTTGTAATGTTGCTTTACCGATTCATTTTCTTTAACGAAATGTTTGTCATATCGACATCTTCGAATGATAAGAAAACAACACAGCGTCGGTCTCCCTTGATATAAGATAAGAAAACAACACAGTGTCGGTCTCCCTTAAGATAATAAAAACAACACAGTGTCGGTCTCCCTTGAGATACAGATGTATAGAGTGTAGGTGGGGGGAGGGGCTAGGGTTATAATTAAACCTAACACTTCATCTAACCTCCCTCTACCCCCCAGGGCTATATTATAGGATCATATATTCTCTGATACACATTTCTGGCATTAAATCATGGCATAATTTAGTTTTCGACAACATTAGCTATGTTGTTTGTTTGTCACATTGTTTGCTAATGACGTAATTTCATTGATGGCACGTCAACTGTGCGCGCAATAACACACTGGGTATATGGTAGACATGCGTTTAGGCAAAAAACCTTTCTTGTAAAAGTTCTTTTTTTTTTTCATACGACGTATTGCTAGAACCCTTCGTTCGTTTATTTCTCTTTCCACGAAATTCTCCCTATTCTTATATATACATACATACATATATATATATATATATATATATATATATATATATATATATATATATATATATATATATATATATATATATATATATATATATATATATATATATATATATCAAAGGCATCAATTCTCTCTTCCGGTTATCGGTTATTG
Source organism: Meghimatium bilineatum (assembly GCA_034231615.1). Lineage (NCBI taxonomy): Eukaryota > Metazoa > Mollusca > Gastropoda > Stylommatophora > Philomycidae > Meghimatium > Meghimatium bilineatum. Next base: position 1,769,448 of record CM067322.1, on the reverse strand, counting down.
TCCATGTTTCTGAGCAATACATTAATATAGAATATATATAACATTTTATAATTCTCATTTTTAGTTTATATTTTTTTTAGATTTCAATATTTCTCTCTTGTCATTGAAAGTGCTTTTAGCCATTTCTATTCTTTTAACATCTGTTACATATATACGACCCGTTATGATTTTGTGTCTAAGATAAATCTTCTGCGATTTTTCTGATTATCATTGTTTTTATTTTTTGGTTGATTATATCTAGTCCATATTCTTTTACTTGATTTATCGACTTTATCTATTAATCTTTGCAATTCCTTTGAAAATCAGAAAGTATTACCATAAATAACTCTGGTAAATATAAAATCAGTCAATTAAAACTTGGTTTCAAATAAAGGAAAACGCCCGTATGTTGCCGGGGCCCGAAAGGGGAGCAAAGAATAGCAACACTGTTTACCTTCCACGCATGTCGTAAAAGGCGACTAAGGAGGTTATATGATGGAGTTGGCTGTCCCATCCCATATAGGGTCAATGATCCAAAGCCATGTTGAAGTCGGATGTGCCAGGCCGAAAGGTGCAGATATCACAGCACTGCTGTAAACCATGACACAACGCATTCCGTTCTCCGGACTACATCCTGCTAATCTGCAGAAGTTTGAGAATGAACGCAGAAGAAGAAGAATAAGAAGAAATAAAGGGAACGATGTCATTGCGTTGTGATGAGAATGCACGGACTATCAGACTAGAGAATGGATATCAAGGCATTAGATACGTTCTCCTCATGGGGGAGGAGATTACCAAAAAAAAAAAAAAATCGTATGTGTGTGTGTGTGTATGTGTGTGTTCGTGTGCTAAATCCTCTTTCTTGTTCAGGGATAATTTAATGACTTGAGTGGAAAGTCGCCGCTAAGGATTTTTTTTGGGGGTGGGTTTTAAATGTTCCTAGTACTAAACATCATGTTCCAATTTGCTTTGGGGGGGGGGGGGTGTTGAGTAACCAAACCCCCCCCCCCTAATCTATAGGCCTGATGGGTATGAAAAATACAAATAACAGTATACAAGACAGTTTCAACGTTTCAACCTTAAGGCTTAAGTTCTTTATAAAGAAAATACAAGACAAAGCATGTCCACAATATACAGTTTTACTGCAGTTCATTTATCGTTTGTCGTATTAAGCTTTACTGTTGTAAATGATTTGTTGCTTTAGAAATAAAATGAAGTGTGTTTCCGCTAAGCGAAAATCTTCCAGCGTGTAAATTCAACGTGAGTGACTGAATACTAAAATAGATCCACCAATTCCATATTTAGTAACAACGATGACATCACATTCAAGTAGTTCAACAAAGATAAACAGAATAGGGCTGGTAAAGGCAGCAGTCGTAAACACGAAGAACATACTGTGTAACATATCAATGTCAATAGAAGTATGGAAGAGAATTTTTCCAAACAACATAACACCGATTCTAACATGGATGTGAGTCTTGGACAATAAATAATCAGGATAGTGGAAGATTATAGGCAACAGAGATGTGGTGTTATAGAAGAAGGTTGAGATTATCATAGGCAGCAAGAAAAACTAACGAGGGAGTTTTTAAAAAAGTCAAATGCGAGACGGGGCTATTTCTTCTGTGTTCATTCTCAAACTCCCGCTAGATCTCTCTTGTAGCAGAACAATGATCCTACAATTTCCTGCAGAATGTAGTCCAGAGAATAGACATGAGTTGTGTCACCGTTTTATTTGCAGCAATGGCCCGACACATCCGTCTTCGGTGGAGGGTTATTTAATAATATCAGAAAGCAACAATATTTATGTTTTTTGGCACGTTATGAGAGGGTTATATGGAGAACATAGTTACATCGTGCAAAATAGAAGGCAAGAGAGATCGAGGATGACAACGTTGACAAATATTTGACAGTCTGATATCCTTACTGATAGTCACAACAAAGATTCGGATAAGAGATAGTGAAAATATAGAATTGTGGAAATACATGATCGCCTACGATAGTCGGCACGGCACCTGATGAGAATTACTACTAAATAAGGAAGCGAGTGATTGAGTTTTAGATGATAAATAGAAAAACTTGTGTAGTTAATGCACATAAAGTATTTGTCAAAGTGCAGAAATACATTTTTTTCAGGAATCAGCCGGGGGTGTAAGGGAGAGCTAGAAGTGGGTAGACCACAGACCGAAACAAGTTGGGAAACACTGTTATAGAGTAGGAATTATTATAAATATTTTTTGTTTAGTGAAGTATGCATGAAGCATTCTTCACATAGCTCTCGCTGTGTCAATTATTGACGAGGAATGTTGGTTGGAATTATGATGTTTATTTCGACGTGTTTGTGCGTGGAATGTAGTTTCATGTTCTTGAAATTGGTTAACGGAAAGGAACAAGACAAAACTCGAACGGCAGTAACGATGTAGGAATATATTAAAACACATTTAGTAACAATGCGAGTGGAAATTTGGTTATAAGGGAGCAGGAAAGATGGATGGAAAAATCATGCGTGAGGTTATCTGCATAAATGTCCCTGCCGAAACATTTCAGACTATGCAACAAACGCTGGATTTCAGATCGTTAACTGGGAAATCGGACATGGCAGTGTGTGAGTGAGTTGTTATGAACGCGGTGAAAGTTAACAGGATCGTAGGGGGTAGAAAGCTGCTCACGAGTAAACGTGACAAAAATGGTTTGATGATGTGACATCTAGGACAGGACATGTCCTGAAGTGTGCTATACGTTTAAGTTTACTTCTTGCCTAAGACCGCCATAGGTCACAGCGCGGATGCTGTCAACGTACACATGCGCACACGGCATCGTCTGCTACTGACTTCAAACGACATGAAAATATGGCCGAGGTGGTAAGCAGGTACGGCAGAAGAAAACAGAGCAATCCACGAAGGAAAAACGGTAAGTTATTAAATGTTGTAACTAGACTTCGTTTGAATTATTTATGATTTAACAACAGTATTGAACTTTTTTTCCATTTTCGTAAATTATCCTAAATAAAGTAAATCTCAACCGGGACCCATTGCTCGGAACCACCTGCTTGCTTGTCTACTTATCGACAGGTCTAGTGATAACGGTGGGATGAACTCTGGAGATAATCCCAGAAGAAGTGCAGTAACTGCACATATCCTCCTTGTTAGAATATCCATTGTTGATTTTTTTTGTCTCTGATGTCGTGATTCGATAATGTGTTGATTAACTAGTTGTAAATGAAGGTGTATGGAGCGAAGGCATTATAATATCTTTTTAGGCCATCCCATATTGAAGTTCCAACCTTGTGAGCCCATCTCGTGTGGGCACCGCCTTACATTATTTATCTAAATCAAGTCCATATACTTTCTCCTAGTTTGTGTTTTCATTGAGTTGTGTCCATTTTAGTTTTCCTCTAATATTGTGTCTGAAGATGAAATTATTGATCACACGATAAACTAAACACTTTTGTCTTACTTTAGGTTGCTATAGAAATTAATGCCATGGCAGTTGTTTTTTTTAAAAAGAAAAAGAGTATTACGATTGAAAAATGTAAAATTAGTAACACACAAATTTCTTATTTGTAAACGAAATGCGAGTACACAATCTGGTTTATTTTCTTAATTCTTTTCCTTGGGATTGTATTTTATTTCTATCATCTCTAGTGTCAATGCTTTTAGTTGAGATGGAGTCTGGTATTCCTTGTTTATTTTTCCAGGAACCTGTGTTATTATGGAGACGTTTTGGAGACTATTGTCTGGCTCTTCAAAATCCGTTAGTGTTTTAATTTCAGTTGGGAGGTTTGTGAGGATAGCTTTGTGTTATTGATGAAAATGGCTGGAGATGTGGCAGAAGCTGGTCCTCTTCAGCCTTTTTGTGGTTGATCTAGAAATTTGCACATGCATTGGATGGTTTGGCATGCGCTTAATTTTTTCCCGTTGAACAAGCACTCTTTCTTCTCTTCTGTCATCCAGTGGGCGGATGTTTACATGTTTTTCCATTGCATGGATTGGAGTGGTTTTCATCCCTCCAGAGATAAGTCGAAGTCCTGTATTTTGTACTTTAAATAGGCGATCAGTATTTGTTTTTGATGCTGATGCCCAGGCTGTCATTCCATATTCTACTACAGGTCTGACTGTATCCATGTAGACTTTTCGGAGAATACTTCCATTTGCTTCCCAGCTTGTGCCTGAAAGTTTATGCTAATTTATGCTGAAAGTTTATGCCTGAAAGTGCAACTATCCTTTCATCAAGGATAGTTGCTTTTTGCTCATTTGTTATTAGGTGTGGTTTCCAGGTGAGTCGCTTGTCTAGTTTGACCCCTAGATATGTAGGGTTCTCCTCATGTGCTAACCCGCTTCTGTTTATTTGTAGATTTGCTTTTTCTTGGTGGTTTGAAAGTGAGATGGTTGTCACAGTTTTGCAGAGGTTGGGCTCCCCAGTCGGATGCCCATTCACTTAGGGTATCAAGTGCAATCTGCATTCTGTTTTCTGCAGGGGATAGGTTGCCTGTCACACTACAGGCAGCAAAGTCATCTGCATGGAAGAGATTTGAAATATGATATGACAGTTTCTCTCCAATATCAGTGATGAATACTAGAAAGAGGGTAGGAGAGATCACTCCTCCTTGATGCACTCCTTGTTGTAGAGTAACACGTTTGCTTAGTTTACCATCTACTTTTACTCTTGCTGTGTGGTAGCAGAAGAAATCTTTTATTCAACTGAATCTTCTGCCTTCAATTTTGTTTTGGAGAAGCTTGAAGAGGACCTCATCTTTCCACATCTTATCAAGACCTTGCTCGTCCATAAAAGTTACCAGCACTTTTACCTTCTTTTGAAAATCATTTTCAATTTCTTGTGCTAGGTATATGAGCTGATCTTCAGTGCTTTAATTTTTCCTATAGGTTGACTGTGTCTTGATGAGATTTTGGTTTTTTTCTCTAGTTATTTTATTAGTCTAGAGTTACTGATGTGTCACCGCCAGGCTGCAGCAATTGTACAGTTATATGTTCGAGTTCTCCTTCTCAGAATATCTTTACTTCTTGTCAGTCATTACTCTTATATATAACCGTGTTGAGTCGGGTCCATCAAACGTAAAGATTGTCTGTCCATCAAACGTAAAGATTGTCTGTCCATCAAACGTAAAGATTGTCTGTCCATCAAACGTAAAGATTGTCTGTCCATCAAACGTAAAGATTGTCTGTCCATCAAACGTAAAGATTGTCTGCCCATCAAACGTAAAGATTGTCTGTCCATCAAACGTAAAGATTGTCTGCCCATCAAACGTAAAGATTGTCTGTCCATCAAACGTAAAGATTGTCTGCCCATCAAACGTAAAGATTGTCTGTCCATCAAACGTAAAGATTGTCTGTCCATCAAACGTAAAGATTGTCTGTCCATCAAACGTAAAGATTGTCTGTCCATCAAACGTAAAGATTGTCTGTCCATCAAACGTAAAGATTGTCTGCCCATCAAACGTAAAGATTGTCTGTCCATCAAACGTAAAGATTGTCTGTCCATAACACACTATTCAGTACACATTTTTATACCTGAAATATTAGACTCTGTTTCTGTGTATATTTGACATTCGGATTACAAAATATGGCACCAGTTGTTCTCCTATCAGGTCTAGTTTTTGAACTACATATATATATATATATGTTATCAATATCTTATCTGACATATAAATGTATTTATTTTCTATATCTTACCTGGCACATAATTCTATAATCTATATATATCTTACACATAGTTATACAACTAATCTCTACTTTATTTTACATATAATTATAAAACTTATCTATATCTTATCTGACCTATAATTGTATAATCTATATCTTATCTGATATACATTGTATAATCTATATTATATTTTACATATACTTTATATAATTTATATATATCTTTCATATACTTGTATAATCTATCTGATCTGACATATAATTATACAACTTATCTGTATATTATCTTAGATATAATTCCGTATCTCATCTATATCCCACACACACATTTTCTCTGTTCTGACACAGATTACATGTACTATCTTGTGCTGACACAGATTACATGTACTATCTTGTGCTGACACAGATTACATGTACTATCTTGTGCTGACACAGATTACATGTACTATCTTGTGCTGACACAGATTACATGTACTATCTTGTGCCGACACAGATTACATGTACTATCTTGTGCTGGCACAGATTACATGTACTATCTTGTGCTGACACAGATTACATGTACTATCTTGTGCTGACACAGATTACATGTACTATCTTGGTCTAAGTTGGACTAAGAAATTATCTCTTCAACATGCGGTATACATTATACCTTACTTGGACATCACTTGCCTTGAATCTAGCCATGTATCTGTTATGTATACATAATTGACCTTGTACTAACATATAATTTGTGGCTTTACGTGACATGCCAATAATCTATATCTTATCTTAAATGTTTACCTTTGTACAATTTTTTATCTTACATTTGTATATAATGTATCTTCAACCCATAATTTCCCTTGACTCAAATATGTCAACATAAATAGTGTGAACTTTTGCTGCATCATAAACTCTGGAAATTGAACTTTTGTTCATTGTAATAATTTTTTAGAAGTACAACATGAAAATTAACATACAAAAAAACCCCAGAAATTATGAAAATTAGCAAGTCTACAGAACCAATGGTTGTAATAATAGATAACGCCAAAGTGAAACAAGCCAAAGAATTTAAATATCTAGACAGCATTTTTCCTGAAAATTGAAAGACTAGACAGAGAAATAGAAACAAGGTGCCAGAAAGCAAACACAGTGGCATACCAACTTTCACCATTACTTCTTCACCCAAAGATCGAGATGGAAATCAAAAGACAGATAATACCGGTATCAACAATTTTTATACCAACACTATGCTACCAATGTCAAACATGGTCTTTAACAGCCTCACAGCAGAGGAAAATCGTTACATGTGAGTTGAAGTGTCTGATAAAAAGCTGCAATGGTTACCAAAGTAGATAAAATAAGAAATGAAGAAATCAGGAAAAGAGTTGGTATAATATCATGTATTGAACACATTGAGAGACAGCAAGTAAAGTGATTCGGTCACCTTATGAGAATGAACCCAAACCAAACACCAATAAAACATATAACAAACAAATGAATATCCGGGCGTAAGCCCAAAGGTAGACCAAGAAAACAGTCGATAGAAAATATCAAGATAACCTTGAACAAGCATGGTTATAATGCAACCAAGGCGACACATCTGTCCTTGTAACATCAACTTAAAAGCTCCCATCCCAACGCTCAACTGCAAGCGTGAATAAGATCAAACATTATTTACCTTGAGACAGACAGTAGGCAATAATTTGTTATCATACTCCCATTGGAGCACAGGGCTTTACCAGTCTCATGGAGATAATGTTTAGTTTATCACTAAATATTTCATGTACTCTTTCCTTGTACACACACTATTTATCCCGTATCTTGTCTTGTGGGTTCAAGTCTAGTACGACTCAAACTATATTTTCTTTGTTATGTAAAGAATGTATCCAACCATATTTTCTCTATGTACATCTTCACTGTAATGCATGCTAACTTGCAATTTTCTACAATCCTGTGATTGTTATTGCGTGTATGTGCACATAAAGTAGTTATGGATTAGATTATGTGGATTGTCGCCTATATCACGACCAACAGCCAGATACGTTTGAACAGCAGAATCACAACAAAGCCATCAACCGTCTTACACGATGTTTGTGTGATTAATACCGTAATTTTCCTTGGTAACTTTATATAATTTATGTTGCCTGCTAACGCCGACCAACGAAATTCACGAGAATAGTCAAATACATGACCCAAACAGCTTGATTGAGTTCTGTTGGTATGCCTTTTACTGACAAAAGTGGCACCTCCTATCGGTAGCTGCTAAAATCTCGTCCATGATTCCTCACCAATAATGTTAACTTTTTCTCCCTCCTCTAATAATTTACCAATACTGGTACCTGCCATACATATCGTAAGCTGCGACTAAACAGGTGCTGACTGTTCCGTCCCATAGAACAGCGGATCTAAACCTTTTCCGATGACGAGCATCTCGCACATGTAAGTCGTTAGTGCTTGCCAGCACTTATTAGCTGGTATATGGCGTGAGAACATTTCTTTACGATAGTATCCATGTTCTAACGGGAATAAGGTTGAAAACGCCTGCCCTAGAAGATCAAAGTGACGCAGAAACTGTCCTGAAATATAGGATATGTAAGGCGCTGATATCGCAGCCACATTGTAAACCATGATACAACGCATTACCCTATTTGAACTACATCTTCAATAGATGTCCTTGATAGTGGTTTTTTGGGGGTTATTTTTTGTTATTACATTTTTGTTTTGTTTATTTAATTTGATTGTTAGTATAGATTACAGTAACATTAACTTAATATACTCTTTATTGGTTCTTTGTTTCGTTACTAACGGCACTCCCCATTTTGTCGGACATCCTCTGACGTTTTGGTTATTTAGACTACAACTTCCTAATCTGCAGAAATTTGAAAACCAGAGCAGAATAAGAATAAATATATTGTTTTGTGTGTAGTAGCTTCAGTTGGTCAGTAGTCTATATGCGTGTGTGTTCAGTGTGTCTAACGTGTACTGTGTCTAGTGTGTAGTCAGAACTGTCTTTCTGCCCCTATGTTTTACAAGAGGTATACGGACCAAGTCTTGTATGTTGTCTGTGTCATGCGTGTTCACGGACATAAGTGCACAGCTGGTAACCTGCTTTTGTGTACACACATCCTGTAATCTAAATGTTTGTGTCAGTGAGAGTATTTTGTCCCCATCAAACGCACACATACATACACGCACGCACACAAACACATACACGCTTGTGCGCGTGAAGGCAATTCCAATTTCTGGCAGCGTGCAGTAAGAGCGTCATTTGGAGGAAAGGTCAGAGTTCACGCATTTAATGTATTGATTTCTGTTTCGCCTAACCCTTGACTGAGATAATTTATGCGTAAGGGAAGGCCATACTCCCCTCCTTCGTCATTCCCTCTTGTTGACGAGACAGAAGTACAAACTTTCTGCAATCTCATTTAATACATTCATTCTGTAGCTTCAGTCTGGAGACGGTGAGAAGAGAATGTGCTGGAAGATGTCATGTCTTGTGTGTGAGTGTGTGTGTACTATTTAAAAAAAGGGGAGGGGGTTTACCTAAAAAAAAACATTCTTCTTTCGAATTCCCGTTTAATTCTGTCGTTTTGAAGAGAAATGTGATTTCATTGTTTTGCAAATAATTGCTACGGGAGAGGGGAAGGGATGTTTACTCACCTTTTGGTTACATCTCCAGTACTAAAAATCATGGGGGGGGGGGGTTAGCGTTGGGTTGAACATTCTAACCGTCCACCCTCCTTTTCTACGGGCTTGTGTATGTGTGTGAATTAAGCCATTTTCCAGAATAGTCTTGCGCGTTGATCTCAAACAGCGTCACGTATCTTGGCTGATCCACCGTCTCTCGTGTTTTTCGTTAAATTTTCGTCTCCCCCCTCTCCCATTCCGTTCATGTAAACGTAAAGTGACCAATGATTAGTCGCAGCAGGCAAAATAAATGACGCAGTTTAGGATGATCACGCAGGGGCATGTACTGAAGATGAATATTTCAATGAATATTTGATTGAATATTTGAATGAATATTTCAATGAATATTTCAATGAATATTTCAATGAATATTTCAATGAATATTTCAATGAATATTTTAATAAAATAATTGAAGAATAGTGCTTTTCTAAAGAAACTATCGTTATATATTCACTATAAGCTAAAGCAGCACCAACGTCTGTTTAAAACTTGAGGCTAGTTCAAGCGACTTGAATTTGCGAAACAAACCACTCTGTTGATGAGACCCACGGATGTATGTTTAAATGTATACACCTTTCTGCGACTGTCTTCAGACAATGTTAGGATGGGCCTTCAGTAAAATTATTCATAACCGTTTATTGCATGATATCCTCTCTGTTTTTCTGGCTATTTCTTCTTATTTAGCAATGCTCTCTCTCGCAGATTGCTATACTCGGTCATAATCAGAAAGTTCTTAGTTGGAGCCAATATTCGTTTCTATTCAAAACAAAATAGAAATTATCCCCTGACCGACATTTATAAGAGCAAGGACATAAGTCCAAAACCTGACAAAGGTATGGTCGTGGTGACTATATTACCTGAATCGCGATCTTGTGATGTGATGGTTGTAAAGCTCTGATATAACCAAATTGTGCGCGGTTGAAAGTAGCTTACCTCTACTTAACAGGTAGATGTGACTGAACCAAACTCTTAGTCATATCCGTAGATGGATGATGCACTTTGAAGTCCAGTGTGAACATTACATTAAAGAAACCTTCAGCGGTAATCGAGAAAACTAAAATACAACTACTCTGGCACACAATATAACTCTTTATCACAGTGTGCCTGTAAACCCACCCACCATTACGGAAATTCGATAGATCTTGAGTTTTTGTAGTGATATAAATAAATAAATGACGGAAGTACATGTACTCTGTTTGAGAGATAAAGAATGAATAGGCAGATTAAGATGTTCATACACATAGCACAAACAAAATAATAAATCACGCCCAATAGGCACGGGGTTAGTGGAGCGTGCAACAACATTACCAGGAGCAGCAGCAGCAACAATAATTAAACAATTTGAATCATAACAATAACAATAAGGAGAATACATATTTAATAATTAGTTATAAATTATTCCCAGTAATAAAGTTGACTTTATCAGGACATAGCGATACTTAACCATTGGCAATATACGACTTAGGGCTAATGGAAAAACAGCCTTTCTAAGATTACTAATTTGAATTTTACTGTTATTTTTATTGGCTGTCGACACACCGTATAATCATAGTGACTAATGAAAATTACAGGAAAATTCAAAGGAATAATTTTAGTAGGCTATTTTCCCAATCGCGAATATGTCTTATATGTCGATGGTTTCAGCCATACAGCCTTTAGTTAGATACGCCCCCAATTAAGACGTTGGTCTGCACTGGTTGATCTGTTGGTTGTTGTATTTTTGTTAAACCAGGCCAAGACCTGTTGATAAGTAGAAATTAAGTGTCTAGATGCGCTTGGTCTCAACCAGTGTTACCACTGACGATTTAGAAATAACCCAAGATCACCCCGTAAAACCCCCCAGATAATTCCACATTATATAATTAATATAAATACGGCTATCATGTACGGCTATCTAAACTAAAGATCATTCCTGCATATTCATGCACAATTCCATGGTTTCTATCAGAGTCTTGGGGTGGTGGGTCTTTCTGGACAATCGTTACGGATGGGGGATGATTTACGGTGTTTTTTTTGGCGGCTCAAGTCCCAGAATTTTCTAACAAAAAATGTCGAGATTAAGGAAAATGTGGGCAAAATAAGTCCAGCGACAAGATGAAGCACTAAAACCCCATATCAAGTGGGAAACAATCCCCAGCTGTGGCATCGCTGATCTCTACAGGTCGGTTTTAGGCTGTACCTTTGCCTTATTAATGTCCTTAGGCCTAAGACTAGTGTCAAGTGCGTATGTTTCCTGCGTCGAGTTGAGCATGACTCGCCTGTTGCAAGTATTCAGTAAACACACGAAGTACTCACGCTATTTAGTGTATTAAAAAAGGAAACTCAACTGTTGGGTCCGCTTATGCCTGGAGAGATGCGTTGTTAATGTTTCTCTCAAAACTCTAAGATGTTGATATATTTTCACTGACAGTAAGTATCCCGTCCATATATTACATCAACACATTTTTCCTACCTTTTAACACGCTACCATTGTCAATAATTCACGGACCACCCTTGCGTAATTACGCCAAACACATTTCACCCGACACCCCCCCCCCTTTTTAGAAACTCTTCTTCTTCAGCGTTCATTCTCAAATTCCCCCTGGATTTCTCTTGTAACAGGACAATGGTCCTACAAGATTTCCAGTTGGATGTACTCCAGAGAATGGAAATGCGTTGTGTTGCCGTTTTATTTGCGCCAATGGCCCAACACATCCGTCTTCGGCGGTTTTTAGAAACAAAACTGCACAGAAAAAAAAGATAAGAAAACAACATGACATATTTGACATTCAAACATAAACCTAATGATGGGATGGGATGGGATGGGATGCATGTGAGCATGGACCGGTCGAGCAAACAGAAATAACAATAACTACACAAACACTGCACATGTATGTTAATTCCCGGATAACTACACACATTTCTCAAGTTGCAAGAACAATAATTGTCAGCTGAATGTACCTGGTTCAAATCCAATCTACCTTGGGGTTTTTTCTTCTTCTATAGCTCCTCGACGCTTCCTATTTATAGTATTCATTTACCCAGTGTCACATCTCAAGCAGCTGTAAAATTTTTGTGTAGCAATAAAGAAACACTGTCTAGGGTTTAACAAGAAAGAAACACTGTCTAGGGTTTAACAAGAAAGAAACACTGTCTAGGGTTTAACAATAAAGAAACACTGCCTATGGTTTAACAAGAAAGAAACACTATCTAGGGTTTACAAAAAAGAAACTTATCTACATTTTAGCATGAAAGAAACATCGAGGGTTTAGCAAGAAAGAAACTTTATCTACGTTTTAGCATAAAAGAAACATCTAAGGTTTAGCTAGAAAGAAACTTTATCTACGTTTTAGCATGAAAGAAACATCTGGGGTTTAGCAAGATAAAAACACAAAGTCCACGGTTTAGCAAGAAAGACACACATTGTCTAAAGTTTAGCAAGTAAGAAACACATTGTTTAGGGGTTAGCAAGAAACACATTATCCAGGGTTTAGAAAGAAAGAAGCACAATATCTGGGGTTTAGAAAGAAGGAACACGCTGTCTAGGGGCCGGATTCAATCCCATCATAGGCAGTTGTACATGCAGACCGTTTAGAAAGCAATGGCCAACTGAACGTATTTATATTGCCTAGAAAATCACTGCAGCCAATAAATACTGGGTTGATGACTACGTCCTGAATAGGATATACTAACAATTAAATAAAGAGCAAAGACTGATATAGTCTCAATGAACAATCTGTCATGGAAACTAGTGTTGATGGTCTGTAGTGTAACATAATCTCAATGACATACTAGTGAAAGGAAATAGTATCGACGACCTACCAGTGAAAGGACATAATATCGACGACCTACCAGTGAAAAGATAAAGTGTTGATGACCGATCAGTGAAAGGATATATTGTCGATGACCTATAGTGAACGGCCATTATGTCGACGACTAGCTTGTGAGAGGACATAACGTTGACGACCTACCAGTGAAAGGACATATCGTCGTCGACGGCCTACTAGTGAAAGAACATAGCACTGCCGACAACCTACAAGTTAAAGGACATAGTGTCGAAGACATACCAGTGAAAGAATACCGTATCGGCGACCTACCAGTGAATGAATAATCTCTGAATGAGGAAAGAATATATGTGAATGTATGTGAATAAAAAGAAGAAGAAGACTGTGGTCTACAAAGAAGAGAAGCCAAGTCACACATTGTTGTATACTGTTTCAGCCAACAATATATTTTACAATGAAACAAGATTTTATCTTTTATGTGGAATTATTTGTTTATGCAGTAACATCCCACATAACAGGCTCATTTGTTAGCTAAACAGAGTCCACGCTGAGCTCAGGTACATCGAGAACGTAATCTAGACTGTATTTCTGATCTAATATCCAATACAGGTGAAGAAACACGCGGCTGGCCTCCAGCAACGATGAACCATTCAGGTGATAGACTGGGTGTCTCGCTGATTGGCCTTCCAGGTGTATTGATCCTTAGTGATAGTTCACTTGAAGTTTTAACCCATCACAGTTTCTGGTTCGCCAATCACCTGACAGGTAGGCGGAGTCGTTGACTGTATCAGGTATTCAGCGGGGGAAGCGACTAACTTGTGTAGTTACGATCGCTGAATGTGACTTGAGAAATGTTGTAGGACTGCGATATTTGATAGAGAATTAGATCTACTTACGTACTTCATTCGTTCTAATATCATCACTTATATATAGGTCGTAACGCATAGCGTCTGTGGGGCTCACTAATGGCTCACCAGATAAACCACCCATGCAACAGAAAACCTTAGTAGATGACATGCCGTTATATTGGGTTTTGTAGCATGTCCTTTATACAATTATATAACCTCTCTGGGTAGAAGGTTCCTTCAATAGGCGTTGCACTAAGCCGAAAGCTGAAGTGCTTAGGTATCTTCTTCTTCTCGTTCGCAGTTTGACACGTCTACACAGCAAGTCCTGTTTTCTTAATAAATGCTGCTGTATTTGAAAGCTCCCCAGTGCTACCATACACCTTTCTGTGGATATCCATCTCTGTGTGGGTCAGTGTTTTTCTCTTAACTGATTTAGAGCAGAGCTCGGGTATGAGAAAGGAAGCTCAGAAAAAATCACCCCACTGGACATAAGAAGTAAGAGCTAATCCCTCGCAATTTCTCGGGTTCTCAAACAAACATTATATGGGCCGTAGGTAACGTATCAAAAAAGATGGTGGTCAACAGTTTCATATAAATAATATATATTATTATTAATAATATATATATATATATAATCGCTATATTCTCAATGCCTCCTCTTCTCATTATGTGCCCAATAAAAGTTGACTGTCTTTTTCTTATATTATCAATAATGTAACTATTATAAAATGAACGATTACAAAAAATTAATAGAGTAAGAAAGAAATAAATGAAGAGGGAAATAAAGAGTAAGAGGGAAATAAAGAGTAAGAGGGAAATATATATAAAAAAGGAGTGATAGTGATAGGGAAATAAATAGATTAAGAGAGAAATAGTGAGAGAAAATAAACTAAGAGATTAAGACAGAGAGAGATAAATAGATTAAGAGCGTAATAAATATATTAAGAGAAAAATAGATAGAGAGAGATATAAATAAAATAAGGGAGAAATATATAGTGAGATAGAAAAATAAATGGAGTAAGAGAGACGTAGAGAAAGAGAGAAATAAAAAAAGAGAGAGATAGAATGAGAATAATTAGAGTAAGAGGGAAATAATTAGAGTAAGAGGGAAATAATTAGAGTAAGAGGGAAATAATTAGAGTAAGAGGGAAATAATTAGAGTAAGAGAGAAATAATTAGAGTAAGAGGGAAATAATTAGAGTAAGAGAGAAATAATTAGAGTAAGAGAGAAATCAGTTCAGGCACAACAATAAGACAGTGAGAGAACGAATGAAAGAGTGAGGGAAATAGAAAATAAAATTATAGTCACAGAAAGATTTTAAAAAAGTTAAAGGAGTGAGCATGGTATGATAATAAAGTTATCTACCTGGCGCAGTGGTTAAGCCCTTGCTTTGTGCTCAAGAAGGCAGCAAGTTCGAATCCCTCTCCCCGTCTCTTGTTTGTGAAGTGGTTTTGTTTGAAGATCCCCGGTGATTATCTCTTGAAGATGGAGTATATGCCATGAGTGGTACTCTAGATAATCATCATGATGCTTCGTTGAAAGGGTAACCATATTACAGCCAAGTCAACCCTCAATGCCTTTTCAGCTCATTTGATAATAAAGGAATAGGAAAACTAAGAGAAAGGTAGAGACTAAGTAGGACACAGAGAGAGAGAGAGAGAGAGATGGATCATGAGAGAGAGAGGAAGAGGAAACGTAGTCGTGATTGATAAAGTGAAAATGATGAGTGCAGGAGACGTGCCGGTCGCGATGTCTGCAGATAATCACACATCCAAGGAGGAGAATTGACAAGGCTGTTGTCACATTCAAGTGGTTGCATTGTCATGTCCACCCGCTTGATGACCATCCCCTGCCCACTGTGTGACAAACAGTTGTTCCCTGTTTGTCCAATGATTGCTGATGTCTTCAATCATGTTGTCGCGAGTACTAGAGTGCCACGTGCATGCCATGTATTTTGCTCAATTGCAGCTTCGTTTATCTAGGACTACCTCTTCTGATGTCATTTGTCATTCGTTCTGTCATTTTGACATATTCGCTAGGACCCATACAGGAAAGGTAAGCTGTGTTGCTGAAAGGAAGAGTAGAATAACCATGACATCACAAGAGAGATTCGCCTGGGTGTTGCCACGGCCCCGTAAGTGGAGTAAAGAGAGCATCAATATTGATTGTCGATGCTTCGACTAAGGAGGTCATGCCGTGCAGTTGGACTCCACAACCCGTATGGTGTCTTCTTCTTCTTCTTCGTTCATTCTCAAACTCCTACATATTAACAGGTTGTAGTCCGTAGAATGGAATGGTTTACAGCATTGCTGCGATATTTGCGCCTTTCGGCCTGACACATCCGACTTCAGCATGGCTTTTAAATAACTGGCCCTATATGGGATGGGAAAGCCTACTTCATCCCATAACATTATTACTCGCCTCTTACGACATGCATGGAAGGTAAACAGTGTTGATATTATTTACTATACTCCCCTCACGGGCTACGGCACCACATGGGCGCCATATAGTGTCAAAGTGACAAAGAAGCCAATCTGTAGTCGTATGTGTCAGTCGGAAAGGCGCAGACATTGCACGTAAGCTGTGAATCATGACACAGCGCATTCTGCTGTCTGGGCTACGTCCTGCTATGCTGCAGGAGTTTGAGAACGAAGGCAGAAAAAGACAAGGTAGATAGATTAACAACAGAGGAACTAAAGCATATATCTATATATCGTTCTCTGTACACCAGTCAGAAAAATCAAGAATAGTAACAACGTTGACCTATCATGTATGTCGTTCGATGCGACTAAGGAGTTATTCCATCGTGTAGATCAGTTGTCGAGCGGAACTCAGATGTCTGACCGAATGGCGCATGTATCGCAGTCACGATTTAAAAACACATGAATAATATTTCATTCTCCGGACTACATCTTGTTGATTGGCAGAACTGAAAGAAAAAAAGGTGATCTTTCACGCTTCTTTAGGTCATTTCTGGAGTAACCAATCAATACAATATGGACAACTCACACCTCGTGAGTTATTCATCTTCTTCACATTCATATTCTGTTGTTGTATATTTCCGTGACAGGAGATTGCCAACGGAGAAATATTTTCTGCATTGTTTGTTTGCCATGAGTTGATGACTCACTGGTCGGAAGTTTTAGTGTGATCACATCTGGTTGTGGTCATAGAAACAGAGAGTGACCACATGATAGAAAGATTTCAAGTGTTCATTCCATTGATCAGTTTGAATTGGTCAGTCTGTAATCAGCCATCTTTGCTGACATTGGTGGGGCCAGAACCAGATGTTCACTCCAACAACAGAATGAACAGTCGTATCCAAGTATCGTCTTTTGAAATCTCTGACGTGAATGTGGGCATCCCTTTCATTGTTTCATTGCTTTCCTATTGATTTGTCTGTCTGTCTTATTCGTGTGGCTAATTGGCTGCCTCATTTGTTATCTGCGCTGTGTTCTGGAAGATTAGAATATTGCTTATGATGGTGGTGGTGGTGTGTGTGTGTGTGTGTGTGCAAGCTAACTGTATTAGAAGAGCTAGGCCAAGTAATTGTAGATTTTGTACTTTTAGTAGTTGTCATACTGTAGTATCTGTAGCCAGGTGACCAGGTAAGGGGAATGAGGGTTTACCTAGCAGCTGTTGTTTTAGTAATAGTACGAATAGTAGTTGTTGTTTTAGTAATAGTAGTAGTAGTTGTTGTTTTAGTAATAGTAGTAGTAGTTGTTGTTTTAGTAATAGTAGTAGTAGTTGTTGTTTTAGTAATAGTAGTAGTAGTTGTTGTTTTAGTAATAGTAGTAGTAGTTGTTGTTTTAGTAATAGTAGTAGTAGTTGTTGTTTTAGTAATAGTAGTAGTAGTTGTTGTTTTAGTAATAGTAGTAGTAGTTGTTGTTTTAGTAATAGTAGTAGTAGTTGTTGTTTTAGTAATAGTAGTAGTAGTTGTTGTTTTAGTAATAGTAGTAGTAGTTGTTGTTTTAGTAATAGTAGTAGTAGTTGTTGTTTTAGTAATAGTAGTAGTAGTTGTTGTTTTAGTAATTGTAGTAGTAGTTGTTGTTTTAGTAATAGTAGTAGTAGGTGTTGTTTTAGTAATAGTAGTAGTAGTTGTTGTTTTAGTAATAGTTTAGCAGTAGTTGTTGCTGTTGTTTTTAATAATCGTAGTAATTGTTATTTTAGTAACAGTAGTAGTTGTTGTTTTAGTAATGTTATAAGTTGTTGTTTTAGTAATTGTAGTAGTTATTTTAGTAATAGCAATAGTAGTTGTTTTTAGTACTATTAGTAGCAGTTATTGTTTTAGTAGTAGTAGCAGTTATTTTAGTAACAGTAGTAGTTGTTGTTTTAGTAATAATAGTAATAATTTTTTGTTTAGTAATAGAAGTAGTAGTAGTTATAATAGTAGTAGTAATATTGACAGTAGTTGTAGTTATTGTTGTTATAATAGTAGTAATCTTGTCTGTCTTATCCTATCCCTTTGTTCCGCTAGGCATCATTAGTAGTAGTATTACTAGTAATAGTAGTACTTACTTAGAACACAAATTGTGTCGTAGTTTTACGATGACTATCATACAACTACTACGATACTACTAATAGATAAGAAAACATACAAACAACAGTATAAAAGACATTTTCCACGTTTCAACCTTCATTTTTTTTTCAAGAATACAAAACAGTGAACAAACAATAAGAACAGTAAAAACAAAAATACTATCACAGCGGCACTAGAAGCCAGACACTGTTGTTTATTGTGTGTTCACTGTTTGTTTTGAATTCTTGAAAATTACCTTAATGTTGAAACGTGGAAAATGTCTTGTAGGTGCATTACAGGCAGCAGTTGCCACTTTTTAGCGAAACAAATAGGTACATTATTTAACGAAATGAAATATCGGTAAAAACTAATTTCATAGTAGCTAAGACTACTGGCGGATCCAGCGATCAGCACACTACTCAATGAGGACCCCCCCCCATCCGCCCGGGTCATCCAAGGGTTGTGGGGGACTTAGTGCGTAGCTTGCAGATCTATGCAGAACTATCAATTTAATCTGAGTTGAGCAAAGTCACAGAAGCTGAATGAAACTACGAATAATATTAAAAAGTTGAAATCTGACCACTGCTCTCGTGATGAACCGTCTTGTATATTGTTGTTGTTTTTTTGGGTATGTTTTCGCACCTATACCACATTGTTGGATAGTTGCTTAGTCATCCTAAAACTACGACTCAACTTGTGTCAGTACGTCAATACTATCGTGATAGTTTTACAGCACTCTTACTTATTATGAACTGTAGTAATTGTAGTAGTAGTAGTTAGTGTTGTAATAGTAGTAGTAGTAGTTAGTGTTGTAATAGTAGTAGTAGTAGTTATTGTAGTAATAGTAGTAGTAGTAGTTATTGTAGTAATAGTAGTAGTAGTAGTTATTGTAGTAATTGTAGTAGTAGTAGTTAGTGTTGTAATAGTAGTAGTAGTAGTTAGTGTTGTAATAGTAGTAGTAGTAGTTATTGTAGTAATAGTAGTAGTAGTAGTTATTGTAGTAATAGTAGTAGTAGTAGTTATTGTAGTAATAGTAGTAGTAGTAGTTAGTGTTGTAATAGTAGTAGTAGTAGTTATTGTAGTAATAGTAGTAGTAGTAGTTATTGTAGTAATAGTAGTAGTAGTAGTTATTGTAGTAATAGTAGTAGTAGTAGTTATTGTAGTAATTGTAGTAGTAGTAGTTAGTGTTGTAATAGTAGTAGTAGTAGTTAGTGTTGTAATAGTAGTAGTAGTAGTTATTGTAGTAATAGTAGTAGTAGTAGTTATTGTAGTAATAGTAGTAGTAGTAGTTATTGTAGTAATAGTAGTAGTAGTAGTTATTGTAGTAATTGTAGTAGTAGTAGTTAGTGTTGTAATAGTAGTAGTAGTAGTTAGTGTTGTAATAGTAGTAGTAGTAGTTATTGTAGTAATAGTAGTAGTAGTAGTTATTGTAGTAATAGTAGTAGTAGTAGTTAGTGTTGTAATAGTAGTAGTAGTAGTTAGTGTTGTAATAGTAGTAGTAGTAGTTATTGTAGTAATAGTAGTAGTAGTAGTTAGTGTTGTAATAGTAGTAGTAGTAGTTATTGTAGTAATAGTAGTAGTAGTAGTTATTGTAGTAATAGTAGTAGTAGTAGTTATTGTAGTAATAGTAGTAGTAGTAGTTATTGTAGTAATTGTAGTAGTAGTAGTTAGTGTTGTAATAGTAGTAGTAGTAGTTAGTGTTGTAATAGTAGTAGTAGTAGTTATTGTAGTAATAGTAGTAGTAGTAGTTATTGTAGTAATAGTAGTAGTAGTAGTTAGTGTTGTAATGGTAGTAGTAGTAGTTAGTGTTGTAATGGTAGTAGTAGTAGTTAGTGTTGTAATAGTAGTAGTAGTAGTTAGTGTTGTAATAGTAGTAGTAGTAGTTATTGTTGTAATGGTAGTAGTAGTAGTTAGTGTTGTAATGGTAGTAGTAGTAGTTAGTGTTGTAATGGTAGTAGTAGTAGTTAGTGTTGTAATAGTAGTAGTAGTAGTTAGTGTTGTAATGGTAGTAGTAGTAGTTAGTGTTGTAATGGTAGTAGTAGTAGTTAGTGTTGTAATAGTAGTAGTAGTAGTTAGTGTTGTAATGGTAGTAGTAGTAGTTAGTGTTGTAATGGTAGTAGTAGTAGTTAGTGTTGTAATAGTAGTAGTAGTAGTTAGTGTTGTAATAGTAGTAGTAGTAGTTAGTGTTGTAATAGTAGTAGTAGTAGTTATTGTTGTAATGGTAGTAGTAGTAGTTAGTGTTGTAATAGTAGTAGTAGTAGTTAGTGTTGTAATAGTAGTAGTAGTAGTTAGTGTTGTAATGGTAGTAGTAGTAGTTAGTGTTGTAATGGTAGTAGTAGTAGTTAGTGTTGTAATGGTAGTAGTAGTAGTTAGTGTTGTAATTGTAGTAGTAGTAGTTAGTGTTGTAATGGTAGTAGTAGTAGTTAGTGTTGTAATGGTAGTAGTAGTAGTTAGTGTTGTAATGGTAGTAGTAGTAGTTAGTGTTGTAATTGTAGTAGTAGTAGTTAGTGTTGTAATGGTAGTAGTAGTAGTTAGTGTTGTAATGGTAGTAGTTGTAGTTAGTGTTGTAATGGTAGTAGTTGTAGTTAGTGTTGTAATGGTAGTAGTAGTAGTTAGTGTTGTAATGGTATTAGTAGTAGTTAGTGTTGTAATAGTAGTAGTAGTAGTTAGTGTTGTAATAGTAGTAGTAGTAGTTAGTGTTGTAATGGTAGTAGTAGTAGTTAGTGTTGTAATGGTAGTAGTAGTAGTTATTGTAGTAATAGTAGTAGTAGTAGTTAGTGTTGTAATGGTAGTAGTAGTAGTTAGTGTTGTAATGGTAGTAGTAGTAGTTAGTGTTGTAATGGTAGTAGTAGTAGTTATTGTAGTAATAGTAGTAGTAGTAGTTAGTGTTGTAATGGTAGTAGTAGTAGTTAGTGTTGTAATGGTAGTAGTAGTAGTTAGTGTTGTAATGGTAGTAGTAGTAGTTAGTGTTGTAATGGTAGTAGTAGTAGTTAGTGTTGTAATGGTAGTAGTAGTAGTTATTGTAGTAATAGTAGTAGTAGTAGTTAGTGTTGTAATAGTAGTAGTAGTAGTTAGTGTTGTAATGGTAGTAGTAGTAGTTAGTGTTGTAATGGTAGTAGTAGTAGTTAGTGTTGTAATGGTAGTAGTAGTAGTTATTGTAGTAATAGTAGTAGTAGTAGTTAGTGTTGTAATGGTAGTAGTAGTAGTTAGTGTTGTAATGGTAGTAGTAGTAGTTATTGTAGTAATAGTAGTAGTAGTAGTTAGTGTTGTAATGGTAGTAGTAGTAGTTAGTGTTGTAATGGTAGTAGTAGTAGTTAGTGTTGTAATGGTAGTAGTAGTAGTTATTGTTGTAATGGTAGTAGTAGTAGTTAGTGTTGTAATTGTAGTAGTAGTAGTTATTGTAGTAATAGTAGTAGTAGTAGTTAGTGTTGTAATGGTAGTAGTAGTAGTTAGTGTTGTAATGGTAGTAGTAGTAGTTAGTGTTGTAATGGTAGTAGTAGTAGTTATTGTTGTAATGGTAGTAGTAGTAGTTAGTGTTGTAATAGTAGTAGTAGTAGTTAGTGTTGTAATGGTAGTAGTAGTAGTTAGTGTTGTAATGGTAGTAGTAGTAGTTAGTGTTGTAATGGTAGTAGTAGTAGTTAGTGTTGTAATGGTAGTAGTAGTAGTTAGTGTTGTAATGGTAGTAGTAGTAGTTAGTGTTGTAATGGTAGTAGTAGTAGTTAGTGTTGTAATGGTAGTAGTAGTAGTTAGTGTTGTAATGGTAGTAGTAGTAGTTAGTGTTGTAATGGTAGTAGTAGTAGTTAGTGTTGTAATGGTAGTAGTAGTAGTTAGTGTTGTAATGGTAGTAGTAGTAGTTATTGTTGTAATGGTAGTAGTAGTAGTTAGTGTTGTAATGGTAGTAGTAGTAGTTAGTGTTGTAATGGTAGTAGTAGTAGTTAGTGTTGTAATGGTAGTAGTAGTAGTTAGTGTTGTAATTGTAGTAGTAGTAGTTATTGTTGTAATGGTAGTAGTAGTAGTTAGTGTTGTAATGGTAGTAGTAGTAGTTAGTGTTGTAATGGTAGTAGTAGTAGTTAGTGTTGTAATGGTAGTAGTAGTAGTTAGTGTTGTAATGGTAGTAGTAGTAGTTAGTGTTGTAATGGTAGTAGTAGTAGTTATTGTTGTAATGGTAGTAGTAGTAGTTAGTGTTGTAATTGTAGTAGTTGTAGTAGTAATTATCTGTCTCTTGTGTTGTTAATAAGTTCAGTTGATGGCTTCTTTTTGTGTCACAGTGACATGCCAGAAGTGTCTCTCTTTGTCTTCATCTGTCTCTTCTCCCTTTGATCTTTCCGGTGGTTACTAAATGTTCAAGGTGTACTCTTCTCATCACATGCCCTAAAAATCGTGATTGTTTGTTTCTAATTTTCGCTCCAGTCATTTTACACCATATTCTCTGAGAACTTCTACATTCGTTTCCTTGGGTGTCCATAGAGTTTTCATCATAATTCTTAAAAACCACATCTCAGTTGTCTCCAACTTATCTTGGGCACTTTTGTTTACTGTCCAAGCTTCGCTTCCATAAAGAAGGATTGGCTCAATGTAATATCCTAGCACTCGAACTAGTGTATACATTGATATTACTCCATTGTAAAGAATGTTTCTCATTTTTTGAAATGTTGATTTGGACTGTGCTACCCTGTTCTTGATCTCATTAGAGCACCTGCCACCTGATGTTAAAATGGTGCCAAGATACTTGACTTTATCTACTTGATTTAATTTTGCATCATTGATAGTAATACTGTATTTTGTCGGGTGTGTATATCTTTGAAACAACAACCATTGCTTCTGTTTTCTTCTTGTTTAGACTGAGGCCTTTGTTTTCACTTTTTGTTTGTACTACTATGTCTAAGAAAGCTTGAAGTTCTTGTTCGCTCCCATGCAATCAGAACTGTATCGTCAGCATATCTTAGATTATTCAGATTTTAACTTCCAATTGCTATTCCTGGCATACTTTATATATTTCGCATAATATCCTCCGTATACAGGGAGAAAAGATCTGGTGACATTACACATCCTTGTCTGACGCCCATCTCTATCTTTTGGAATTGTCCTACATTACTGTCAACCCTCATCACTGCTGTTTGTTTCCAATACATATTTCTTACTATCTTTAGATCTTTTCCATCAATATGGAATTTTGACATTTTTATCATTTCTGAATTCTTCACCTTGCCAAATGCTTTACTATAATCTATGAAACACAAGTGCAGATAATGTTGTACTTCAGTAGTTATATATGCATGACTTGATGCATATTGCTCACCAATGCTCACCATTAGATGGCTCAAAGAGGAAAGTATTGGTGAGCTGCTCACCATTGCTCACCATTGCTCACCATTGCTCACCATTTAGATGGTTCAAAGAAGAAAGTATTGACACACCAACACACCAGATTGTCAGCCAGTAGGCTGGGGCGGCGCGAGATACCCCACCCCGGCCCGAGCGGTACCCCCACCAACGGTGGGGGTCCGAGCGCGCGGATCACGGGGGCGGTGGGGCGGGACCCACACGCTGGGGTATTTTTCCGCTGAAAATTTTCCACTGCGCTATTTAGCTATGGTTTGAACCGATCAAACAACTAGCATTGGTACTGCTATTATGTGTGGAGTATGTGTTAGAGAATTAAAATGTGTGTGTGGTGTGTGTGTGTGTGTATGGTGGGTGTCTGAAACACCCCATTTTTCTCTGTGTTGGTGTGTTGAATAAAAAAAATAATTTTCCGCGTGCTTATCTCCCACCCTTTCCCCTCGTGTGTCGGTTCTTAACATGAAATGAATTTATCTGTTTAGTGGTCATAAGGTTTTTCCAATGAAACTTTTCCAGTGTTTTTTAGGTACAAGGTGATACATCAAGGTCAATATCAGTGAACTTTGTAACAATTTTTTAACCTGTGATTCACCTTTAGACTGATAAGCCAAGATAAAGAAAATGACACATACAACAACTGAGCTTGTGTCGACCTCACCAGTCTAATTATGAAACTTTTCCACACCAGAATTTTGTCTCGTTCAGATTAGTGGCCTATCGCACCCACATTTAAACCATGCGTTGTATTGGTTTATTTATAAAACAGGCCAATTTTTGTAACCTGTGCTTCACCTTTAGACTGATAATCCAAGATAAAGAAAATGACACATACATCAGCTGAACTTGTGTCGACCTCAACATTCTAATTAAGAAACTTTTCCACACCAGAAATTTTGTCTCGTTCAGATTAGCGGACTATCGCACCCACATTTAAACCATGCGTTGTATTGGTTTATTTATAAAACAGGCCAATTTTTGTAACCTGTGCTTCACCTTTAGACTGATAATCCAAGATAAAGAAAATGACACATACATCAGCTGAACTTGTGTCGACCTCAACATTCTAATTAAGAAACTTTTCCACACCAGAAATTTTGTCTCGTTCAGATTAGCGGACTATCGCACCCACATTTAAACCAGGCGTTGTATTGGTTTATTTATAAAACATGCGTGTGTGGTGTCTAACGAATGGGCGTGAAATGGTATTTCCATAGAAACTTTTACACACCAGAAATTTTGTCTCGTTCAGATTAGTGGACTATCGCACCCACATTTAAACCATGCGTTGTATTGGTTTATTTATAAAACAGGCGTGTGTGGTGTCTAATGAATGGCCGTGAAATGGTATTTCCATATAAATTAAACCAAGAAACAAACAATTCAACACGTTAAACGAAATATATGAAGAACCCGTTTAAATATATGCCTATGTAACAAGCTTTATATAAATACACAGTGAAAATAAAACTAACATCTATTTAACTTTAGCTGGTAGCATAACGCTGGACTAGGCCAGGTAAGCCAAACATCTGCAAACCATTAAAACCCTCTGTATCGCAATTTAGTCCGTGGTCAGTACACGGAAGCCCAGCGGGTGCCAATTAACCAGATAAGCACGCTCACACTGAAAGTGGGCGCGCGTTTCTTTAAAACGAACGTTAAGACTATTTTCTCTCTCTCGCTCTCCCTCTCTCTCTCTCTTTCTCTCTCTCTCTTTACATATGTGGCACTTTATAAGCAGAGAACGTTTTCTGTTACTTATACAGCTTTTTTGTATTTAGAAACATATTTTTGTTAAAAAACATATTATTAGTAATATTATAGATTATTATTATATACAAATAATTATTCGTATAATCACGTGTATTTTGAGATATTTGAACCTAGGAAACAAAATATTCTTCTTCTGCTGGTGTAATCAAAGGTTCTACCCTTGTGTGGTTATATTCAAGTGGTTCTTACAATGTAAAAATAGAGGCGTGTTCCTGTGCTGTGATGCCATAACCTAACAGCCTGCTGTCCTATGACCAACGATTCGTGTATAATTCATTAGGAGGCGCTAACCTCTCTATCAAGGGGTCTTACATACACTTCTTTTTTGTGTGCTTATATTCAAGTGGTTCTCAAATTGTAAAATACTGACCATAACAATGCAAACCCCCGAGACATATAGACACCACAAAAACTAATATTCTGCAAACATACTTCTGTGCCTTTGACCAACGGTTCTCATTATTTCATACTTATATTCAAGTGGTTCTCAAATTGTAAAATCTTGCCCATGCAATGTAAAACCCCTGACATATAGACACAACAAAAGCTATATTCTCCAAACATTCTTCTGTGCCTTTGGCCAATGATTATCATTATTTTATGCTTATATTCAAGTGGTTATCACATTGTAAAAACCTGACCATGAGAATGTAAAACTCGTAACATTGACACCAAAAGAAAATATTCTGCAAACATTATTCTGTGTCTGTGGCCAATAGTTCGCATTATTTTATGGTTATGTTAAAGTGGTTCTCACACGGGCCAATCCTGACCATACAAATGTAAAACCCATGTCATATATACACCACAAAAGCTAATATTCTCCAAACAGTCTTCTCTCAGGCCACGCTTCAGCCATGGTCGCTTGATGGTCTCTGTATGCTCTTTAACTATGTTCTACCATATTATCATTATGGTCTCACTAACTTCTAACAGGGTCTACTTTGGGCCAATATATTCTTAGTATATTTTCGCTAGAGTCTTAAACTAGGTTCTCATGTGCAGCTTCAATTATGTTCTCTCTGTGTTTTGAGTTATTTTTCTCTACTAAAAGGTTTCTTATTAACATATTTCATTAGCGCAAACGGCGTGTTTATCAGATGTCGAAATTAACAAGTCACACGAAAACACATTTCAGCACTTTCTCACTAACAACATAGTACATTTGAGAAGTTTTATTTGTGTAAACTTACCATTTATTGGTGTTTTTTCACAACTAGATAAGCCACTTATACGGATTTTCGCTGTTTTATTAGTTGTCTAAATTGTCATACGAAAATACATTTCAGTATTTTTGCAGTAACATCATGACAAATTTTATCGTGTTTGTATTTGTGTGACTTTACAAGGTACCATTTTCCACAATTAACCAATCTGCTTTTAGTGATTTTCATTATGTTTTATCATTTGTCTAAATTATCATACCACACGAAATATATTTCAGTACTTTTACACAAACATTATAACACATTTTTTTTATTTGTGTAAGTACATCATTTACAATTTTTTCACAAGTAACCAACCCACTTTTACTATGTTATCATACTAAAAGAACCCATTTTTCAGTACGTTGCCACTAAGAACATAACGCATTTTGCCATGTTTTTATTTGTGGGCCTGCGGCATTTATCAATTTTAGTGATGTTCGTTATGTTTTATCAGTAGTTATCTAAATTAGATACCATACAAACCCATATTTCAGTACTTTTGCACAAACATCATAACACATTTACCATGTTTTATTTATTCGCTTTCAACAGTTATTACTATTTTTGCAATTACACAAGCCGAATTGGGTGATTTTCGTTATGTTTTATCATTTGTCTAAATTATCATACCACACGAAACATATTTCAGTACTTTTACACAAACATTATAACACATTTTTTTTTTTATTTGTGTAAGTACATCATTTACAATTTTTTCACAAGTAACCAACCCACTTTTACTATGTTATCACACTAAAAGAACCCATTTTTCAGTACGTTGCCACTAACAACATAACACATTTTGCCATGTTTTTATTTGTTGGATAATCACTTATCACTTTTTCACAACAAGGCAAGTTGGTGGTAGCTTTCAGTGTGATCAGACAGTATTTATCTCTTTTCAATACTTACAGTTGCGCATTTCACGCCATTTAGATACAAAACACGGTTCCATTTTTGAATTTGTGTAAGTACATCATTTAATTTTTTTTTCACAAGTAACCAACCCAATTTTACTATGTTATCATACCAAAAGAAACCATTTTCAGTACGCTGCCACTAACAATATAACACATTTTAGCATGTTTTTATTTGTGGGCCTGCGGTATTTATCAATTTTAGTGATGTTCGTTATGTTTTATCAGTATTTATCTAAATTAGATACCATACAAACCCATATTTCAGTATTTTTTGCACAAACATGATAACACATTTACCCTGTTTTATTTGTGTGCTTTCAACAGTCATTACTATTTTTGCAATTACACAATCCGAATTGAGTGATTTTCGTTATGTTTTATCACATGTCTAAGTTATGATACCATACAAAGCTATTTTTCAGTACGTTGCCATTAACAACATAACAAACACAACGCATTTATCACTTTTGACAGCTAGACATGCTGTTTTTCGTAGTTTTCACAATGAGTAAAGTCACTATTTCACCTGTCTCTAGACTTACAAGGACAAATTACAGTGGTTTTATGTACCAACATGTTTAATATTACATATATTCAAATGACAGAAGTCATGTTTTATCACTGTTCACAACTAGGCAAACAGCATTTAACAATTGTTGGTATTACCAAAAGCATTGCGTGGTGGTTCACTAGACTTACACTGCAAATTTTCCTATTTTTATGCACCAACCGGCTTCATATTGCATATTTCCAAACGACGAAGGTCATGTTTTATCACTTTTCACAGCTAGCTAACTCGATTTAAACACTTTTCAATTGACAAACGACATGTTTTATTAGTTTTCTATATTATCAGGTTATATGAAACCACATTACAATACGTTTACACTAAAAAACATAAGGCATTTAACCACTTTTCACAATTAGGCAAACCGCGTTTCGCAAATACCTTGCAATAACCCGGGTGATATCACATGACATTAGCCAGGGCCGATAGCTCCTGTTGTTACCCATGACAATGACCTAGGACACTACACCCTGTTAATAGCTCATCCGGATATCACCATACTAACAAGCCATACTAATATAATATTCGTTATTAACACCAACACGACTAAAAAAAACACCCTGATACAGGACTATCTGGCTAGGAACAACTGACACATTTCTTACAACTAAATACCGATACAATATAAGAGGCGTTGTTGTTGGTTATGGTTTGCGTATATTTCCCAGTTATAGACAAATATATACACCAAGCTAAACTCGACAATATATTTTTTTAAAAGACAAGCACATATTAAAAAATACTGACAAATACAGAAAAGACATTCACAGAAAAATTTAACAACGCAGGTTGCCTCATAATGGTTTATTGAATCATTTGAACGACATACATAGCGTAGTTAGAAAGGGGCATATGTTGGTGTCAGCATTTACTATCTATAAGAACAGCTTCAATTGGTTGTGTCGGTTGTCTAAACACTCAACCCAACGGATGGTCGTTTATAAAATATAAGTCGAAAGAAGTTCCCACAATGTTCTCCAGCTGATATTTGGTATTTGGCCGCGTATTCTGGGCAACATTCATAGGGTCAGCTTCGTTAACTTTCTGAACAAAGAGGTCAAAGTCGTGTCTATTATTTATCAGCGGTGGGTACTCTAAAACAGCTGAATTGTTAACTGAGCCGTGAAAAAATCTTGCTTCTAATGTCTCTCGATGCCGTAATATCAAATGTTTGGAAAAGTTCACTTTGAACCGCTTAGTTTGGTCAGTGAACATGGGTCTTAGAACCTCATTCCAGTCTTGTATATGAGGTATCGTTGGGGGATGAAAAAACGTGTAAGTCGCGCTGGACTTACGAACTGTGATATGTGTATGTATAGTTGACCAATTATCGATATATATTTGCTGTATGTCTAATGGTAAACCAGCTAAAAAATCGAAGTGGGGTGAGTTAGGTGCCCGTGGTGTTAGTGCTCTTATGGTGCCGTTATTGTCTGGTAGTAGTGATTGTTGTGATAATGGAGGTACACTGTTTTCAGAGGTAGCAGACAGCGACAAGGGCGATGTAATTTCCAAAACTGCTGCTAATGAAGAGCCAGTCATATGTGGGGGTGAAACTGATAACGTTAGTGGTGTAACTGGCGCGGATGCATGACCAACACGCCCGTTCATTTGTTCTTGGTGTTTCTTTACGTGCCGCTGTAAAGACGCAATATCAGAATAGTCACGCTTACAAACAGAACAGTTATATCGACGCTTAATGTGCAAATTCTGACAATGTCTACGCAGTGTATATACGCGTTTAAACTCTTTCCCACAAGTTTTATAGGCGGCGGCTTTGCTACCCAGGGCGACCTGGTGATGATAAAACACAAAGATGTCAATAGGACAAACACATATATTTTAGTCGATGTAACAACCAAACCATAATAAAAGCATCGTTTAATAACAGAATATACGCAATAATACACACTAATTATAACCACACAGAGCTAATACAGTGACAACCGGGCATGGTGGCTAGTTCACCACCAGTGAATCCAGTGAATTAGTTTTTTAACTAGTCATAAGCGAACTTTTATCACACCAAGCAAATTCAATCACAGCCCCGCCTCTTATCACTATAGCCACTAACACATACAAGGTGCCTATACATACACATATCACAGTTCGTAAGTCCAGCGCGACTTACACGTTTTTTCATCCCCCAACGATACCTCATATACAAGACTGGAATGAGGTTCTAAGACCCATGTTCACTGACCAAACTAAGCGGTTCAAAGTGAACTTTTCCAAACATTTGATATTACGGCATCGAGAGACATTAGAAGCAAGATTTTTTCACGGCTCAGTTAACAATTCAGCTGTTTTAGAGTACCCACCGCTGATAAATAATAGACACGACTTTGACCTCTTTGTTCAGAAAGTTAACGAAGCTGACCCTATGAATGTTGCCCAGAATACGCGGCCAAATACCAAATATCAGCTGGAGAACATTGTGGGAACTTCTTTCGACTTATATTTTATAAACGACCATCCGTTGGGTTGAGTGTTTAGACAACCGACACAACCAATTGAAGCTGTTCTTATAGATAGTAAATGCTGACACCAACATATGCCCCTTTCTAACTACGCTATGTATGTCGTTCAAATGATTCAATAAACCATTATGAGGCAACCTGCGTTGTTAAATTTTTCTGTGAATGTCTTTTCTGTATTTGTCAGTATTTTTTAATATGTGCTTGTCTTTTAAAAAAATATATTGTCGAGTTTAGCTTGGTGTATATATTTGTCTATAACTGGGAAATATACGCAAACCATAACCAACAACAACGCCTCTTATATTGTATCGGTATTTAGTTGTAAGAAATGTGTCAGTTGTTCCTAGCCAGATAGTCCTGTATCAGGGTGTTTTTTTTAGTCGTGTTGGTGTTAATAACGAATATTATATTAGTATGGCTTGTTAGTATGGTGATATCCGGATGAGCTATTAACAGGGTGTAGTGTCCTAGGTCATTGTCATGGGTAACAACAGGAGCTATCGGCCCTGGCTAATGTCATGTGATATCACCCGGGTTATTGCAAGGTATTTGCGAAACGCGGTTTGCCTAATTGTGAAAAGTGGTTAAATGCCTTATGTTTTTTAGTGTAAACGTATTGTAATGTGGTTTCATATAACCTGATAATATAGAAAACTAATAAAACATGTCGTTTGTCAATTGAAAAGTGTTTAAATCGGGTTAGCTAGCTGTGAAAAGTGATAAAACATGACCTTCGTCGTTTGGAAATATGCAATATGAAGCCGGTTGGTGCATAAAAATAGGAAAATTTGCAGTGTAAGTCTAGTGAACCACCACGCAATGATTTTGGTAATACCAACAATTGTTAAATGCTGTTTGCCTAGTTGTGAACAGTGATAAAACATGACTTCTGTCATTTGAATATATGTAATATTAAACATGTTGGTACATAAAACCACTGTAATTTGTCCTTGTAAG
This sequence comes from Meghimatium bilineatum, assembly GCA_034231615.1. Classification (NCBI taxonomy): domain Eukaryota; kingdom Metazoa; phylum Mollusca; class Gastropoda; order Stylommatophora; family Philomycidae; genus Meghimatium; species Meghimatium bilineatum. The sequence goes on along the minus strand of CM067322.1, from coordinate 1,737,762 downwards.
TCTAGAGACAGGTGAAATAGTGACTTTACTCATTGTGAAAACTACGAAAAACAGCATGTCTAGCTGTCAAAAGTGATAAATGCGTTGTGTTTGTTATGTTGTTAATGGCAACGTACTGAAAAATAGCTTTGTATGGTATCATAACTTAGACATGTGATAAAACATAACGAAAATCACTCAATTCGGATTGTGTAATTGCAAAAATAGTAATGACTGTTGAAAGCACACAAATAAAACAGGGTAAATGTGTTATCATGTTTGTGCAAAAAATACTGAAATATGGGTTTGTATGGTATCTAATTTAGATAAATACTGATAAAACATAACGAACATCACTAAAATTGATAAATACCGCAGGCCCACAAATAAAAACATGCTAAAATGTGTTATATTGTTAGTGGCAGCGTACTGAAAATGGTTTCTTTTGGTATGATAACATAGTAAAATTGGGTTGGTTACTTGTGAAAAAAAAATTAAATGATGTACTTACACAAATTCAAAAATGGAACCGTGTTTTGTATCTAAATGGCGTGAAATGCGCAACTGTAAGTATTGAAAAGAGATAAATACTGTCTGATCACACTGAAAGCTACCACCAACTTGCCTTGTTGTGAAAAAGTGATAAGTGATTATCCAACAAATAAAAACATGGCAAAATGTGTTATGTTGTTAGTGGCAACGTACTGAAAAATGGGTTCTTTTAGTGTGATAACATAGTAAAAGTGGGTTGGTTACTTGTGAAAAAATTGTAAATGATGTACTTACACAAATAAAAAAAAAATGTGTTATAATGTTTGTGTAAAAGTACTGAAATATGTTTCGTGTGGTATGATAATTTAGACAAATGATAAAACATAACGAAAATCACCCAATTCGGCTTGTGTAATTGCAAAAATAGTAATAACTGTTGAAAGCGAATAAATAAAACATGGTAAATGTGTTATGATGTTTGTGCAAAAGTACTGAAATATGGGTTTGTATGGTATCTAATTTAGATAACTACTGATAAAACATAACGAACATCACTAAAATTGATAAATGCCGCAGGCCCACAAATAAAAACATGGCAAAATGCGTTATGTTCTTAGTGGCAACGTACTGAAAAATGGGTTCTTTTAGTATGATAACATAGTAAAAGTGGGTTGGTTACTTTTGAAAAAATTGTAAATGATGTACTTACACAAATAAAAAAAATGTGTTATAATGTTTGTGTAAAAGTACTGAAATATATTTCGTGTGGTATGATAATTTAGACAAATGATAAAACATAATGAAAATCACTAAAAGCAGATTGGTTAATTGTGGAAAATGGTACCTTGTAAAGTCACACAAATACAAACACGATAAAATTTGTCATGATGTTACTGCAAAAATACTGAAATGTATTTTCGTATGACAATTTAGACAACTAATAAAACAGCGAAAATCCGTATAAGTGGCTTATCTAGTTGTGAAAAAACACCAATAAATGGTAAGTTTACACAAATAAAACTTCTCAAATGTACTATGTTGTTAGTGAGAAAGTGCTGAAATGTGTTTTCGTGTGACTTGTTAATTTCGACATCTGATAAACACGCCGTTTGCGCTAATGAAATATGTTAATAAGAAACCTTTTAGTAGAGAAAAATAACTCAAAACACAGAGAGAACATAATTGAAGCTGCACATGAGAACCTAGTTTAAGACTCTAGCGAAAATATACTAAGAATATATTGGCCCAAAGTAGACCCTGTTAGAAGTTAGTGAGACCATAATGATAATATGGTAGAACATAGTTAAAGAGCATACAGAGACCATCAAGCGACCATGGCTGAAGCGTGGCCTGAGAGAAGACTGTTTGGAGAATATTAGCTTTTGTGGTGTATATATGACATGGGTTTTACATTTGTATGGTCAGGATTGGCCCGTGTGAGAACCACTTTAACATAACCATAAAATAATGCGAACTATTGGCCACAGACACAGAATAATGTTTGCAGAATATTTTCTTTTGGTGTCAATGTTACGAGTTTTACATTCTCATGGTCAGGTTTTTACAATGTGATAACCACTTGAATATAAGCATAAAATAATGATAATCATTGGCCAAAGGCACAGAAGAATGTTTGGAGAATATAGCTTTTGTTGTGTCTATATGTCAGGGGTTTTACATTGCATGGGCAAGATTTTACAATTTGAGAACCACTTGAATATAAGTATGAAATAATGAGAACCGTTGGTCAAAGGCACAGAAGTATGTTTGCAGAATATTAGTTTTTGTGGTGTCTATATGTCTCGGGGGTTTGCATTGTTATGGTCAGTATTTTACAATTTGAGAACCACTTGAATATAAGCACACAAAAAAGAAGTGTATGTAAGACCCCTTGATAGAGAGGTTAGCGCCTCCTAATGAATTATACACGAATCGTTGGTCATAGGACAGCAGGCTGTTAGGTTATGGCATCACAGCACAGGAACACGCCTCTATTTTTACATTGTAAGAACCACTTGAATATAACCACACACGGGTAGAACCTTTGATTACACCAGCAGAAGAAGAATATTTTGTTTCCTAGGTTCAAATATCTCAAAATACACGTGATTATACGAATAATTATTTGTATATAATAATAATCTATAATATTACTAATAATATGTTTTTTAACAAAAATATGTTTCTAAATACAAAAAAGCTGTATAAGTAACAGAAAACGTTCTCTGCTTATAAAGTGCCACATATGTAAAGAGAGAGAGAGAAAGAGAGAGAGAGAGGGAGAGCGAGAGAGAGAAAATAGTCTTAACGTTCGTTTTAAAGAAACGCGCGCCCACTTTCAGTGTGAGCGTGCTTATCTGGTTAATTGGCACCCGCTGGGCTTCCGTGTACTGACCACGGACTAAATTGCGATACAGAGGGTTTTAATGGTTTGCAGATGTTTGGCTTACCTGGCCTAGTCCAGCGTTATGCTACCAGCTAAAGTTAAATAGATGTTAGTTTTATTTTCACTGTGTATTTATATAAAGCTTGTTACATAGGCATATATTTAAACGGGTTCTTCATATATTTCGTTTAACGTGTTGAATTGTTTGTTTCTTGGTTTAATTTATATGGAAATACCATTTCACGGCCATTCATTAGACACCACACACGCCTGTTTTATAAATAAACCAATACAACGCATGGTTTAAATGTGGGTGCGATAGTCCACTAATCTGAACGAGACAAAATTTCTGGTGTGTAAAAGTTTCTATGGAAATACCATTTCACGCCCATTCGTTAGACACCACACACGCATGTTTTATAAATAAACCAATACAACGCCTGGTTTAAATGTGGGTGCGATAGTCCGCTAATCTGAACGAGACAAAATTTCTGGTGTGGAAAAGTTTCTTAATTAGAATGTTGAGGTCGACACAAGTTCAGCTGATGTATGTGTCATTTTCTTTATCTTGGATTATCAGTCTAAAGGTGAAGCACAGGTTACAAAAATTGGCCTGTTTTATAAATAAACCAATACAACGCATGGTTTAAATGTGGGTGCGATAGTCCGCTAATCTGAACGAGACAAAATTTCTGGTGTGGAAAAGTTTCTTAATTAGAATGTTGAGGTCGACACAAGTTCAGCTGATGTATGTGTCATTTTCTTTATCTTGGATTATCAGTCTAAAGGTGAAGCACAGGTTACAAAAATTGGCCTGTTTTATAAATAAACCAATACAACGCATGGTTTAAATGTGGGTGCGATAGGCCACTAATCTGAACGAGACAAAATTCTGGTGTGGAAAAGTTTCATAATTAGACTGGTGAGGTCGACACAAGCTCAGTTGTTGTATGTGTCATTTTCTTTATCTTGGCTTATCAGTCTAAAGGTGAATCACAGGTTAAAAAATTGTTACAAAGTTCACTGATATTGACCTTGATGTATCACCTTGTACCTAAAAAACACTGGAAAAGTTTCATTGGAAAAACCTTATGACCACTAAACAGATAAATTCATTTCATGTTAAGAACCGACACACGAGGGGAAAGGGTGGGAGATAAGCACGCGGAAAATTATTTTTTTTATTCAACACACCAACACAGAGAAAAATGGGGTGTTTCAGACACCCACCATACACACACACACACACCACACACACATTTTAATTCTCTAACACATACTCCACACATAATAGCAGTACCAATGCTAGTTGTTTGATCGGTTTAAACCATAGCTAAATAGCGCAGTGGAAAATTTTCAGCGGAAAAATACCCCAGCGTGTGGGTCCCGCCCCCACCGCCCCCGTGATCCGCGCGCTCGGACCCCCACCGTTGGTGGGGGTACCGCTCGGGCCGGGGTGGGGTATCTCGCGCCGCCCCAGCCTACTGGCTGACAATCTGGTGTGTTGGCGTGTTGCTAACAATACTTTCTTCTTTGAACCATCTAAATGGTGAGCAATGGTGAGCAATGGTGAGCAATGGTGAGCAGCTCACCAATACTTTCCTCTTTGAGCCATCTAATGGTGAGCATTGGTGAGCAATATGCATCAAGTCATGCATATATAACTACTTACTTCTGTTGGCCTCTCCATAAATGTTCGTATTTCTTTGTGCTTTTTCCTTCCGCAAATCCACATTGTTCTTCTGCAATTTTTGTTTCAATTTTTGGATCTTGGTCATCTGGCTCATAAGGCTGATTGTTGGCTTTCTTCACATTCTACTGCATCAGGTTTCTTCAGTAAGTTGGTGAATATTGATTGCAATAAATCATATGGAATATCACCACTGTTATAGATGTCATAATATGGTAGTTATAGTAGTAGTAGTTGTTATTGTTGTTGTAGGTGTAGTAATAGTGGTCGTACTCGCGAGCTTGTTGCCGGGGCCTGAAAGAGGAACAAAGAATATAGATACCGTTACCTGTCAGACCCCAGTAAGAGGCGACTAAGGAGGTTTGGCTGTCCCACCCTATAGTGGGTCAAAGTTAACCATGGGTCATACTGAAGTCGGAGGCTTGAGGCGGAAAGGCGCACCAAAGTTTCCAGTTGTGTTTCTTAGGGCCAGGTTTTAACTAGAAGCAAGAGAAAATAACTTGTTTATTCATTATTGCAATCTTTCTAGAAGGAGAGAGATGGGGGGGGGGGGGGTAAGGAAAGATAATTTGGTTTAGAGCACTGGTTCTCAGTGTGAACTATATGGTTCCTGGGGCTGCAGAGAAAACAAATTGAAAATGTGGGTGAGCACAGACACACCCGGGTAGGCTCTGACCCACCCAGTGTAGGGATATTCTTCTTCAGCGTTCATTCTCAAACTCCCACTGGATCTCCCCTGTAGCAGGACCATGGTACTGGTAGATTTCCAGGATAGAAATTAGAGAATGGAAATGCGTTGTGTAGCCGTTTTATTTGCGCTAATTGCCCGACACATCCGCCTTCGGCAGGGTGTAGGGATATGAAGGTAATTATGTCAACGATAAAACATGAAGATTTATATCAATAAAACTAAAGAAAAACCATGGTAACATACACACAGTCAATAATAGTGTTTAGGTATCAGGGATTCCACGCTAGAAATGCTAGTCCCATAATAGGAAACCAACCAACCCATAAAAAAAACACCTTGAGAATCACTAGCAATCTAGAAAACACTAGAAACCACTAAAAACTAAAAAACACTAGACCTCAACGAAAAAAAAACCAACTTTCGTTAATGCATGTTTTCCTGTGAAGGCGTGCAGGAGGCTTTCATAGGCTGTGGAAATAAAGGTCGCTTTGCCATAGCAGACGCCACGACGTGTAGGCCTATAGGAAGGATTTTGATTGTACCTCCGAAAGATAAAATCCTGTCCCAACCGTGTAGTGAACCCGGGACCTGAAGGCTTTGAGAACGGCATTCTAATCAGACGGCCATGCTCTCCACTACAACAACAACAACAACCGTTGAGAAGCACAGAGTTAAGATAAGTTTAATTTTGAGATGTAATTTGTATTCCGTGCCAAAGCCCGAAGTTGATAGTTTGATGTATAATTTGTACAGCTTTAACATGAGATCTCGTGGTTAGTCGATGCGTTTTCTCTAATTCTACTTATGTTGGTATCAGTGTTTTTGGGCGACTGAAGGAATCAGACTCCGAAAGAGGTGCAAAGAATAGCGATCATGTTACCTACTAAGCAAGTCGTGGAGGTTTTGGTGCGGAGTTGACAATCCGATATAGGATAAAATTTAGCCAGAAGCCATGCTGAAGTCGAATGTGGTAGACTGAAAGGCGCAGAAAACACAGTTTAGCTGTAAATCATTTTAAACGCATTCTGTTCCCTGGACTACATCCTGCTGATATGTAGGGGTTTGAGAACTAATGCAGAAAACTCCTTCACTGTGATGGAATTGTCCCATTTTGTGTCTACATTTGTCGGTCTGTCAACTGTCTGATTTTTGCCTGATTCTATAGTTTCACATTCCCTTGCCTGTACGCTTCTACACAGAGAATATTTTGTAAACATATAGAAGGAATGCAAGGAATCAAGATCAATGGAAAAATAGTAAACAATCTGAGATATGCAGATGACACTGTTCTTTTAGCAGAAAGTGAACAGGAACTCCAAAGACTAATAGATCAAGTCAATAAATCAAGTAACTAATATAAAATAGATATAAACATCCAAAACAAAATAAAGCAAAATAATCAGCAAAATCGCATAAGAACAGGTACTGAACAAATACACGGAGTGATACTATAAGTGGATCATTATCAATATCTTGGACACATAGTCTTAAATGATGGTAGATATGAAACAGAAGTTAAAAGGAGAAAAGGAATCGCTAAAAGTACTTTCCGTGAGATGGAAAAAACATTAACAGCAAAATGAATCACAGAGAAACTAAAAATGACAATTATAAATGGTACATATATTCTATATTAATGTATGGCCCAGAAACATGGACAATGAACTAACAACTAGAAGACGGAATTGACACATTTGAGATGTGGATATATATAAGAATGGAGAGAACGTAGTGGAAGAGAAGAAATCAGACAAAAAGGCTCTAGCAACACTTCGTATGAAAAAAAGAACTATTCAAGGAATTAACGATTAAACAAATAAAGTATTCTGCACATATTAAAAGACATAACATCTCGTTGAAAACATTACTTGAGGGGTAGAGTTGACGCAAGTTGTGTCGTCCTTACTTGTCGTTTTTGATGTATGTTATTCTTGATAAAGGGCTTTCGGTCGAAGCGTCGATTTGTGTGGGCGCCTATGTGTGTTTCGTGATATTAGCGAAATCTTATTACCTCGTTTAACGATTTACCTGTTGGATTTTAGTTTTGCTCAGTGAGTACATATTTTCGAGTCTACAAGCATTACCCGCTTGGAGATCTTTAAAAACACCACATGATATCATTATGTCCTCTCTTTGAACCTGTGTCCCTCTCCTTGATCGGGGTGTCTTAAAAACTTCGCATCCATGGCTCACATCACATCACTCTGTCAATATCATATCCTGCATGATAGATTTCTTGTTTGAGCTACTGAGAAGTGACACCAGACGGCAGCTAGAAATGAACACTCTTGTGGGTAGGCTGGATGTGAACCGGTAATCATTGGCACATGCAGTTGCGTGCCCATCGTGTTATTCTAGTATGCAATTTTAAATATTGTTTGTCCTTGTGTTTGAAGCTGTGAATTTGATAATAAAGGCAATTGTTGGATGTATTTACAATTATCATGTTCGTGTTGGCCTGTAAATTTGTTCTGTAGATGAGGTCTATTGAAGGACTGCTCCAGACAAGTTAAAATTGGCAAAAATGTAACCATACAGAGAGAGAGAGAGAGAGAGAGCATGTAAGGAACGCGCTTGCCTCCTACTGTTTCTGTCACTTTCACTTGCCTAGGGCAATTGTGGGTCACGTGACACGCCACAGTCTGTCACACCAGGAGATGTAGTTTATTACCACAAGAGCTCCTGGTCTGTCATGATTAGGTGTAAGCTGGCTGCTGGTGAATACTTGTAGAGAAGACTTGTATTTCTAGAGACTATCTCATACATCTCTCTTCACAATTCAACTCATGCTAGTCTATCCAAGCATGACCGTGCTCCAACAGGGACCTGTGTACAGAAAGTCAACATTACCCGAAAGGTTTATTTTTGATTATTTATTTTCGAAAGGTTGATTCCATACATTTCGTTGTTCGGCCTTTTTTGGAAGGGGGGGGGCGGCAATCGACTTGAATTATATAAATGTATGTATGGCTTTTTGGAGGGGAGGGGGGTGGCAAACGACTTGAATTATATAAATGTATGTATGGATTTTTGCGTCTTGCAGAGGGTCATTCAGCACAAAGAAGAAGCACTCCATTGAGTATTTTCTCTGGGAAAGGGAATTGTCAGGAGTTCATGTCACAGCAAACAAAGATTTTTTGTGTGGATACAACAACAAAAGATACAGTGGGATCCGATATATTGGGATCGTCCTGTGTCTGTTCGATCGTCGTTGCAGTGAAACAGCACTCCTTAGAATCTTCTACGTCGTTATCCTCTTCGTTTATGTGGCCTTCGTCCTCAACTGGGTGTCTACGTCATAACCTGGGGTTGTTACGTCTACATCATAACCTGGGGTTGTTACGTCTACATCATAACCTGGGGTTGTTACGTCTACATCATAACCTGGGGTTGTTACGTCTACATCATAACCTGGGGTTGTTACGTCTACATCATAACCTGGGGTTGTTACGTCTACATCATAACCTGGAGTTGTTACGTCTACATCATAACCTGGGGTTGTTACGTCTACATCATAACCTGGAGTTGTTACGTCTACATCGCTGCTTGGCTTCTCTTCTACGTTCTTTATAGCTAAGATATGTCTTTTGGTGAGGTATTTATTTCCTTTGGTGTCAACGTCTCTGTCCCAACGTCTCTGTCCCAACGTCTCTGTCCCAACGTCCCTGTCCCAACGTCTCTGTCCCAACGTCTCTGTTTTTGGTGCACGTCTACCTGTCCTTTTGTTTGTTTGTCTATCTGTCTCCTTTGCCTCCCTTTCGCTCTGTCCTTCTGTTTGTTAATCTGTCTGTCTGTCCGACCGCCTGCCTATCGCTATATCTTTTTGTGTGTTTGTTTGTCTGTCTCCATCCGCCTGCCTGTTGCTCTGTACTCCTGCTTGTTTGTCTGTCTTCGTCCACTTGATTGTTTTTCTGTTAGTCTGTCTCCATCCGTTGGCCTATCCTTCAATGCGTTTATCTATCTGTCTGTCGGCTCGCCTGCCTGTCGTTATGCCCATAATTAACATAACCTAATCAATCAATCAAGTGCCATGCCGATTGGCTTAGGCGATCATGTTTCTCCACGACTCTCTGTCTCTTGTGTTGTCAATAAGCTCGGTTGGTGAGCTTCTACTGTGCCACGATAGAAGCCCATATACAGTAGTAACTTTTCTCTTTGTCGACCTCTATCTCTTCTCCCTTTGATCTTTCCAGTGGTTATTAAGTGTTCAAGCTGTGTTCTTCTCAGCACATGCCCTAGAAACCTTGACTGTCTGCCTCTAATGTTTGATATGATTGATCTTTGTACGCCAGCATCATTGAGAACCTCTGCATTAGTTTTCTTGGCTGCCCATGGTATTTTCATCATTCTTCTCAGAAACAACATTTCTGTAGCCTCCAATTCACTTTGAATTTTCTTGTTTATAGTCCATGCTTCACATCCATAAAAAAGAATCGGTTCGATATAACATCTCAGCACCCGAATTCGGATCTGCATTGATAGACTTCCATTGCAAAAAATGGTTCTCATTAATTGGAATGCTTATTTGGCTTGTGCTGTTCGACTCTTTATCTCACTTGAGCATCTACCTTCTGATGTTAACAGGGTGCCAAGATATTTCCCTTTTTCAACTTGTGCTAATTTTGTGATATTAATTATTATGTTGCATCTTGGTGGTGTATGTCTCTTTGATATGACCATTATTTCTGTTTTCTTCTTGTTTAAACTGAGGCCTTTGTTTTCACTTTCCTTCACTACTTTATCTAATAGGGCTTGCATTTCTTGTTCGCTGCCTGCGATCAGTACTGTGTCATCAGCATATCTCAAGTTATTTATATTGTATCCTCCCACTTTTATTCCGGACATATCTTCTATATTTCGCATAATATATTCTGCATACAGGGAGAAAAGGTCCGGTGACATTACACAATCTTGCCTGACACCCATTTCTATCTTTTGAAATCTTCCTATAATTTTGTTAACTCTCATCGCAGCCGTTTGTTTCCAATACATATTTCTTACTATTCTTAGATCTTTCCCATCAACGTTAAGACTTTCTAGTAGTTTTATAATCTCTGAATGCTTCACCTTGTCAAATTCTTTGCTGTAATCTATGAAGCACAGATAAAGATCTTGTTGTACTTCTATGGCCCTATCCATGAATGTTCTTACTATATATAGGGCATGTCTTGTGCCTTTTCCTTCTACGAATCCGCATTGTTCGTCTGCTATCTCTGGTTTTATTGTTCCTCTTATACGCCTCATTATTATGCGCAGTAGAATCTTGGTCATCTGACTCATAAGACTAATTGTTCTGTGGTCTTCGTAATCTACTGCACTAGGTTTTTTTTGGTAGGGCTATGACAATTGACTGTAGCATATCCGATGGAATATAGCCAAGGTTGTAGATGTCATTAAACATTTTGGGGATAATTTTAAGGCCATAATCTCCCAGGGCTTCTAATTCTTCTTTTGTAATCTTGTCTGGACCCGATGATTTGTTTGTTTTTTAAGTGTTGTATGACTTCCTTTACTTCTGATTTTAAAATACTTGGTCCTTCATTGTTATAGTTTAAGTTAATATCATTTCTGTTATCTTCGTACAATTCTTTAATATATTCTTCCCATCTGTGCATGACTTCATTTTCTCCTATTAGTATGTGCCCCTGCTTAGATTTCAGAAACCCAGTCTTGTGAGCCTGCCCTCTGCCTGTTAATTCCTTTATTTGTAAATGTGTATCACTTGTATTTCTATGATAATGTTTTTCTATTTCACTGCACTTTGTGTTTAACCAATCCTCTTTAGCCTTGGTGCACTTATGTTTAATCTAACCTAACCTAAATCTAAAGACGTTAACACCTTCAAATATCTCCGGATGGAAAATGTGATGATGGCAACTCGGGAAATGAGAGCTAAGACTCGAAATGACGATGGCTGCCATGGCAAGGCTGAAATGATTTGAAAAAGTAAGAAGTCTGAATTCTTCTTTCTTTGTCTGTATTGGGTGTCCAACTATCCATATAAAAATATACTTAGCACTAACGATCTGAATAGATTGTGTGGTCTTTACTGTAATAATGATCTCACTATATTTCCAAACATTACTGCGCAAGGAACAGTCGATTATTGGCAGGAGGACATGAGGATAGAGATAATACTGCATTGATAACATAAAGAATGGTCTGGACATGATTTTTCAACACCTCTCCGAATGTCTGAGGATAGAGTTATTTGCAGAGCTTTTTGTGCTGATGTATCGAGTGTGGCACTCCTACGACTAAGATTGATTATGGGTTGTATTATTATTATTATTATTATTATTATTATTAAATCTAATTTAATCCAATCCAATCCAATCTAATCTAATCTAATCTAATCTAATCCAATCCAATCCAATCTAATCTAATCTAATCTAATCTAATCTAATCTAATCTAATCTAATCTAATCTAATCTAATCCGATCTGATCTAATCTGATCTGATAATACACTTCTCTCTCTCTCTCTCTCTCTCTCTCTCTCTCTCTCTCTCTCTCTACCGATCAGTCTTTATATTGTGATCAACTTGTATTGAGTACAATGCTGTTTATCCACTGATAAATGCGACTTTTGTTGAACATCTTCAGTAACATGTTTTGTAACAATGTCCATGGTTTCAATTGATATGGGTCAAGAACACTGAAACATGGCATTCGGTTTTCTCGTGACCTCATGTAATCGTAAATAGGTCAGCCATGAGTCTATGGCAGTGGTACCTCTGAATACATCATGATAGTGTGACAGATGTCACTGCAATGTGTGTCCAGATCTTCTTCCATTTCACATCCCCGATCAGACCATCATTACCCTCGATTCAATAACTGGGATTTTTTCCAATAGATCTGGGGGTTTTTGTGTGTCGTCTGTAGAACAGGTTATTGCCGGTTGTTTTTTTTACGCTTGACAATTACAACATACCGGTATATACATTATGTGTAATATTATATTAAAATGTACAATAGAAAATATTGAAATGTTTCATTTCACCAAATTATTAATTATTGTTTTAGACCACATCAATAACACGCTTCTTTTGATTTGATTATATTTCTTACTTCTGGGTTTTCTGTATTCATTTGTATAAGCCAGCGTTGACACACTCAGTCTTTATTACATACCAAATAAATAATAATCAACAAATGAACACGTATATATCTGCATATATATATATATATATATTTAGCACGCGTTTGGCTCTGTGGCGGAGTGGTACAGCGCGCTCTGTGATGGTCAAGGTATCGAGTTCGATCCCTGCCTAAGCAGTTGTGCATCCGAACCGTTCAGAAAGCAGTGGCTAATTACTGAACGTATTTATATTGCCTAGAAAATCACCACAGCCAAAAACGTTGGGTGGATGGTTACGTCCCGAATAGGATACACTATCAATATAGCACACATCTAAATTGTCATAAATGTTGCAGCTGTAAAATAATTTGGAGGACAGAAGGAGTTGTTGATGGGTGCAAACTTGGCTTCGACAAATAGAACATACTTAATGCAAGATGTAACGCACACACAAGCTGCAAACTTCGCTTCGACAAATAGAACATACTTAATGCAAGATGTAACGCACACACAAGCTGCAAACTTGGCTTAGACAAATAGAACATACTTAATGCAAGATGTAACGCACACACACAAGCTGCAAACAACTGTCCCCACTCCTATTATCTCAGTATTTAGTATCAACACAAGGAATATCTACGATGTGTATGTGAAATGCTGGAAACGAAAATCAATCACGACCACAGGGAGCTGTCCTTGAAGGTAAGCATTTCTTGTGATGCTGTATTTATGTATATTCAGTCCATTAGACTTCCCACTTCGGAATTCTGGACATGGAATTTATTACTTGGATACAAATCGGCATTGTGTAAACCCTTCCCCCCCCCCAATCCGTCGTAAATAGTCATAAATAAAGCACACAGGGAATTGACTAATTTGTCGTGTAGAAACCCGCCTCAAACTTAACGAAGACGTATATTAGACTCTTTGATATAATATAATCTGGAGCACTGGGGTTTTTTCCTGGGCGACCTGGTGTTATTTCTGAACCTCTAGTGGTGACATCGATTGTGACAATTAAAATTAGCATTTTAGTCTGGAAAGAAGGACACGCAGGGTATTGGGGGGGGGGGGGGTAAGAGAAGAGACAACTACTTAGACTATTTGTGTTGGAATTCGGGTCTAGAATATCAACTAGCACAGCGTTGGAAGTCAAAATGTCTCTTTTGAAAGAAAGATCTTTGTTAAGTTAAAATGTGTAATTATTATTTGAGTCACAAAAACATTGTCACTCTGCCACGGTGGTTACCCTTCACCAGCTGGTTCTTTGTTATTATGTTGATTGGTTGAATTAGTATGAGGCTCAGGTTCAATTCCCTGCATAGTAATTTTTAGTGGATCTCCATGGTGTAGTGATTAAGCCGTTCCTTTTGTGCTCAGGAGGTCGCGGGTTCGAATCCTTCTCGCGTCGCCTTGTTTATATAGTGGATGTTTTAGCAGATCCCTGGGGATTATTGCTTGAAGCTGTGGAGTACGTGCTATGAGTGATACTCCGGGCAGGAGCCCTGCCGCGTCGTTGTGAGTTACCAAGTACGTATTGGGGTAGCCCGAATACAATTAACTCAATCCGGTACTCTATGTGAGCCCCCGTTCTATTTAAAAGTATACATTTGTTGGGTCTAACTTAAACAAAAAAACATTGTATGCAAAAAATGGCATGAATACATTAGACTGTCACTCAGATAATTACATTTGTTTGAGAGCAAAACTAGTGAAACGAGCTATCAATTAATTAATAAACCCTTAACCCTTCAGGGTCGTAGGGGTACCAAATTGGGTGCTTCAACACACAGAGTCCTCCAGCGAATTCTATCAGTGATGCGGATGAGTGTGGAAATATCTTGTCCTGTCCATTCCTTGATATTGTCTGTCCATGCCTATATTTTCTTCCTCTGCTTCTTCTCCTTCGACAGTTACCTGCATCGTTTTTGAATCACGTCTACATACAAGTCCAAACCATGCAAGTTATACGAGCTATAACTGAGCGTGAACTAGTTCAGTTGGCAACAAGCTTTATGTGCCCCGCCATGTGTATGACTACTTGATAGTTGTGTGTATGTAGGGAGATCATATTGTAATGTCTGCTTTGATATCACTAAATGTGTGCTGGATTAAACGTCATTCGATGTCTGCATACACCATGTTCAAACATGCCTTCCATTTACACACAAATACATACATCCCCTCTGTGTAGGAGGTTTGATCCGAGACCGCCGCCACAGCTTATAAGACCTCTGCACATAATTAATTAGGACTTCATTCGTTACGTTTATAATTATTATCGTATTTTCGTTTGTCACTTTTTATGTACTTAGAGTCGCCTTGGCTATTTTTGGCACACGCGACTCCAGATGTATAAACAATGATCAGCAACGGCAATAATGGCAGAGGTCATGTACGAATGTTGATTCTGATTTGTTGTATTTCTGCTGTTAGGTCTTATTTTGGTGAATGGTGGCGGTCTACAGTTAAGAATAGATCTTCTTGTTAGGAAATAAAGCGCTAGAGAAATGTCGCCTCCCACACATACATCAGCTTTATAGCAAGGAATTTAATCCAAGTTTCACACAGAAATCACACACAATATGCATGCCATAAGATACATCTGAGAACGCTCTGAATGACTTGTGTTGTCTTGCATCCACCAGTCACTGCGCTGTCAGCTCTTGATGTACTGTGTTGTCTTGCATCCACCAGTCACTGAGCTGTCAGCTCTTGATGTACTGTGTTGTCTTGCATCCACCAGTCACTGAGCTGTCAGCTCTTGATGTACTGTGTTGTCTTGCATCCACCAGTCACTGAGCTGTCCGCTCTTGATGTACTGTTCTCTTCAGTTGTTGCTGTATAAAATGATATAAATGTTTGGGTTTTTTAATGAAAGGGTGTGCTTTATGTCTTGTAGAGCAAGGCAGAATATCGGTCCACTGTCATATTTATATTTTGGCATTGTCTGTTTGGGTCATTTTTTTGTTCGATTCTGTTTCGGAGGTGATTAAGCAGGTATTAGAATTAATCGAATGTCTTTAATAAATATACATAGATGGATAAGACATCAGACTGATTAGAAATATATATTGGGAACAAACTGCATCAATAAGGTGTGAAAACAGCTACTCTCCATACATAGAAATAAGGAGAGGGGTAAGACAAGAATGCATTTTATCACCAAGTCTATTTAATATCTACACAGAGAATATCTTTAAACGTATAGCAGAAATTTCAGGACTCAAGATCAATGGGAAAATACTAAACAACATCAGATATGCAGATGATACTGCTCTTTTACCAGAAAGTGAACATGAACTACAAAGACTAATAGATCAAATCGATAAATCAAGTAAAGAATATGGACTGGATACCAAAAAAAACTTAATTAAAAAAATGCAGTCACAGAACAGGAGCTAAACATAAACATACATTGAGAGAAACTACAAGTAGAACACTATCAATATCTTGGCTACATAATCACAAATGATGGCAGATGTGAAACAGAAGTTAAAAGGAGAACAGGAATGGCTAAAAGTACCTTCAATGACATGAGGAAAATATTAGCATCTAAACACATTACACACAATCTGAAAGTGAGAATTATAAAATGCAGCATCTAGTCTATATTAATGTATGGCTCAGAAACATGGACACTAAACGAACAATTAGAAGACATAATTGACGCATTTGAGATGTGGGTATATAGAAGAATAGGGAGAACATCATGGAAAGAGAAGAAAACAAAGAGTTTCTAACAACACTTCGTATGAAAAAAAAGAATTATAAGAGAAATAAAGATCAAACAAATAAAATATTTTGGACACATTAAAAGACATGAGCCCTTGTTGAAGAGCTTACTTGAGGGTAAAGTCAAAGGGAAGTGAATACGAGGTAGGCAGAGATACAAACGGGATAGAAACATTACGAGATAGGCAGGTTACAGTCTAGCAGAGTTCACCACCAAAACAGGAGACATGAGATGTTGGAGGTCTGTTGCAGCCAACCTTCGTTGCAAGACGGCATTTGAGGATGATGACGCAGGTAATGTCCTGTTCGTAATCTAAATATTTCTGTTTGGTGTTGGAGGTTGATGTCGTCTCCTCTAGATGGTCTGGGTAAATGGTGGTCAAGCTTGTGTTCCTGTCTTTGTTGATTGCCACACATTTAGCCACTCATTTTTACCAGTGTTTGTAATAATTAGTTTGACTGTTGTCATATGTTTGATTGTGACATTGAGGCCCCTGGCTTTGGTAACTTAGAAGCTGCCGAATTAATGATTTATTGTTGGATTTGTTACTTCGACACTGTCCACCTTGTGGGATATCTCTGACAGTTGGATTATTTATATTTGTGTAAACTTATCTGCCCCAATTAGGAAATATTTAGCGAGTGTAATAGACAGATAATGTTTACAATAGTCACAGCCGAGAAGTCACCGTGTGCTCATTTCAACTTAGGAACTTATTCTTCAGTTTCGAACAGTTCATCAATGAAACATGCCAGTCAGAACAGACTGCAGTATCATTTAGTTCTATTTCAGTGTTTGAAAATAACACATACATTGTGAGTATTGTTTTGCTGGATACCCTTGATGGCTATGCAACTCTCGATAATAAATAAATAAATAACAGGAATACTAGATGTAATGAATAACAGGAATACTAGATGTAATGAATAACAGGAATACTAGATGTAATGAATAACAGGAATACTAGATGTAATGAATAACAGGAATACTAGATGTAATGAATAACATGAATACTAGATGTAATGAATAACAGGAATACTAGATGTAATGAATAACAGGAATACTAGATGTAATGAATAACAGGAAAGAAACGACAGTACATTACAAAATGAAGTCTGATAGCGAAAGTGCTGATCGAAACGATGTCTGATAGCTGTGGACATGATTATGACTGGTAGCACAATAACATGGCAGGATTTTGCCTGGTAGCAGAGGTACTATTTATAGACAGGATTACCGATCGTGCTAGCTGGAAAACATGTCTGGAATAGACGAAGTTTGGGTGTGACCTCGTGTTAATTTGAAGACCGTGCATATGAGCCTGTGTTTTAACACTTCTATCAGACGTACCCGTGCTTTGTCCTTACACAACCAGTACATGGAACCACAAACCCACAGGAGGAGGCAAGTTTGCTCAATAGTAGACTCCCCTCTGTCGGCAGCGCGCGCCTATTTATCAGATCATTATGGCTCTTATCCGCGGATAATTCATCTGAAATAGTGATCCATTGTAAACTATGCTGAGTTGAATAGTTGTATCCACTTGGAGCATCCGTGTCTGTGTTTGTCTTCAATCACTTTCTGTAGTGTATTTAACGCCTGAGCTACATGTATTTTATTCTGTGGTGACACCATCTCAATACTTGTAATCTGTCCTCACTGTCCTTATCACACGCGCTCGGTTGTAGTATCTCAGTAGTTTTCTCGGAGATTTCAATCCAAACTACGGTCAATGTCATTAGACTTGGCGTACGCCCGGGTAACTAGAAGGTACACTGGAACAGAGGGCGACACAATGGATAACTTCAACACGAGTCTCTATTCAGAAGGATAAAGAACTGATTTGAGCCTCCAAGGCACGTTTGAAACACGCGCCACTCGAAAATTGTGGGTGTGAGGAGGGTAGAATTAACGATACAGCTACAGTCACACTCTTTTTTTGGGCTGTTCCATTTGTGTGTGTGTGTTTCGTCCTGGAATATAGAAAGGATCCAATAACAGGGGAAGTCGAAAGGAAAACTAACAAGATACCACAGTGGTGAATGACATCAGGCGAGCGATTGAACATTGTCTTTACGCGTGTCAATCTAGGTAAACAAATGAAAAATCTTGTCTTTGGTATAAGACAAGAACATGACCATTACCAAATATAAGACCTGCTGACTCAGTCGGAGTCATCGTTCTAATGTCACGTACTTTGATTTTTCCTGTGACTTTGATTGGTCACTTATTTTTGGTATATTTTGTGACGACAGCCAATAAAAATCACGACAAAGGTCAAATGCGTCACCGTGGAAAATTTGTGCTTGTTCTAGCGGAGCCCCTGAAACAATATTCATGTCCCACGGTACACCTCCATAATTTCTTCTTCTCGAACTCCTGAATATTAGCAGGATGTAGTCCGGAGAACAGAATGAGCTGTGTCATAGTTTACAGCTTATCTGGGATATCTGCGCCTTTCGGCCTGACACATCCAACTTCAGCATGGCTTCTGGATCACTTTGACTACATGAGATAGGACAGCTAACTCCACCCCATAAACTCCTTAGCGGTTTCTTATAAAATATGCAAGAAAGGTAGACAGTTTTGATACTCCTACCTCTTCTTTCGCACGCCGGCAACACGCCGTGGCCATAAGTTGAATAATTCTTAATCGCATATAAGACACATAAACAGACATCATCTATTTGTCAATGTCACAACAAAGGAAATGAGATGGATCAAGTTAAAGTTATGAATTGAACAACAATTTGTTGAGATAATCTCATTGTTAATGCACATTTATATAATATAATGTCACTTTTCTAATGTCGACAAATGTGTCTTTTGCCTATTATATCTTTATACCAACACTATGCTACCAATGCCAGACTATGCAACTGACATCTACACATAAGAGAAAGATCGAGACGTGAAATGAAATGTATAGGGCAGGGGTCGGGAACCGTTTTGTCTGAGAGAGCCATGGACACCACATATTTTGAAAAGTAATTCTGTGAGAGCCATACTTTATGTGTAAAACTAAAAATTCAAGTAAATGTGTGCATTTTGTGTAATTTCAACACTAAAAGTACAATAATTATGTCTCTGAATTCTTTTTAATAACATTGTTATGCTGTTGCTAATCAATAATGAGTATTTCTTACCATTAATGCGACTTCTGATGTTGAGCTGTAGTAGAGTTTAGTTCATTTGTAGAATGAAATATTGATATACAATTAGTATGTAGATCAAAGGAGTCTAAAGAAACATTTTTTAAAAATAATCTAACATTTGTCTGCGAGCCAGATGCAGTCATCAATAGAGCTACATCTGGCTCGTGAGCCATGGGTTCCCGGCCCCTGGTATAGGGAAAGATATTTGGAATCACCAGACTGGACACAATGCTCAGTGAGAACATCAGAAAGATAATAGGTTCAAAGGTTTAGGTATAACACCATTTATCAAATATATAGAAAAACAACAGATACAATGGTTTGGACATCCTACGAGGATGAACGATCAGTATCCCATGAGAGCTTATGACACGATGGAATCAGTATATAGAGCCACAGGCAGACCTAGGAAAAGGTGGATAGACAACATTAAGACCATCCTGAACAAACATGACTACACCTCAACCAGGAAGACACACCTGGCTCTGGAGCGCAGACTACATCTCCTTCACAAACCTCTGCACCGCTCAACGGTAAGTGTGGAATCTACGATAGCACCACCAACTGGGGATAGGCAATAGACAATACTTTATGTTGTGGCTGAACTTGAGATAAGCACCCACAAATATCATCTTGTGATAGATCATTTCTGTAAATAAGAACAATCTTGCTGACACATTATAAGAAGTGAAAAATTGCATGTCAATATATCTCATTACTTTCATATAACCTGCTAGATATGTTTGGTCTCACAGAAAACTAAAACTTGTCCCATGATAGTGCAGTACATCTCATCGCAAATATACTTTTTCTTATTAATATAATAGCTAAATGATTTTAACAGTAGGAAAACTGTATTAAAATACCCTGCCGAAGACGGATGTGTCGGGCCATTGGCGCAAATTAAACGGCGACACAACGCATTTCCATTCTCTGGACTACATCCTACTGGAAATTTAGAGGACATGTCCTGCTAAAGAGAATTCAGCAGGAGTTTGAGAATGAACGCTGAAGAAGAAGAAGTATTAAAATACCCCAAATGTCTATGTCGTAAGGGGCTTCTACAATTAGTGATTTGAAATTAGGTACAAACTAACTTTACATACATATAATTGTTCATAACATTTATTAATTAGCATTTCCTTAGCTTCGCGGTACACTGTTTGAAAAACACCTTTGTAGAAGTGTGAGTACCAATGACCCATCAGGTATTTTATTCGTCGATGAACAAGAAGTATCGTTGAGAAAATGGGTTTTCTTATATACCCCAAGCACGGAATAATCTGTCGATGGATATCATTGTTCCATGTCAAGGGCTTCTCCAATTGATTGTGTCCGCCCATGTTACGCGAAGACATCACACGCCCACTCACGCGTACGATGTCTAAACTAAGTCATCCAGGGATAGACCTACGTGTCTAGTCACACATCTGGGCTGACCCGACTGTTCATTGTCACTTTGAGTATAGTTTGCGTCGGCAGCTAATGAAAACTACTGAACATGTCAAATACACGACTATTCTGAGGTGATCCGAAATCAGTGGATATATGTGTGGATGTTCAATGCTGAAACTATCTCAGGATAATGTCAAACACAATGCTGAAACTATCCCAGGATAATGTCAAACACAATGCTGAAACTATCTCAGGATAATGTAAAAACACAATGCTGAAACTATCTCAGGATAATGTAAAAACACAATGCTGAAACTATCTCAGGATAATGTAAAAACACAATGATTAAATTCATTATCAGACGCTTGATAATTTTACGCTTTATTGTCAGAAACTTCACGTGAACACACTACAACTCGCTGGGTGACAGCAGCTAAAGGCTGATACTGCCGGCGGCTAATCAAAGTTGGTTGTCAGGGCAAGGCGTGATTGGCGATAAGCACCCCAGGACAGAGCCAACAACAATGCTGGGTTGGGAGTCTGTTGAGAGTGCGCCAGTTCCTGATACCTCTCATTGTCGTTGCCCTTTGGAAATGAAAACACACAAAAATAGACAGAATGAACAAAAGATATCAAATACGAGTCATTTAAAATCAAAGTTTGTATGGGGCATCTCCTCGTTCTGATTTGACTAGAGGGTAATGGGGAAAACTTCACCAGAAAAGGCACGTGGATAGAACACTCAAGGGTACAAAGTTGGCATCAAAAGAAAATGGCTGAAATGGAGAGTACCGGTAACAAAAGGTGATAACCTTTCAGTGTGTCTCTCGACGTGGAGGTATGCAGTTGAACGTTGTAAGTATTTTACTTGATGAATCTTGGAACAATAACCTGGTTCGTAGCCACTAGATTTGTGTGGGTTAAACAAAATCTTAGCACCGACTTCAAGACTATCTGAACACTGACTTCACGACTTATCTGAACACTGACTTCAAGACTGTATCAGAACACTGACTTCACGACTGTATCTGAACACTGACTTCAAGACTGTATCTGAACACTGACTTCACGACTGTATCTGAACACTGACTTCACGACTGTATCTGAACACTGACTTCACGACTGTATCTGAACACCGACTTCAAGACTGTATCTGAACACTGACTTCACGACTGTATCTGAACACTGACTTCACGACTGTATCTGAACACCGACTTCAAGACTGTATCTGAACACTGACTTCACGACTGTATCTGAACACTGACTTCACGACTGTATCAGAACACCGACTTCAAGACTGTATCTGAACACTGACTTCACGACTGTATCTGAACACTGACTTCACGACTGTATCTGAACACTGACTTCAAGACTGTATCTGAACACTGACTTCACGACTGTATCTGAACACTGACTTCACGACTGTATCAGAACACTGACTTCACGACTGTATCTGAACACTGACTTCAAGACTGTATCTGAACACTGACTTCACGACTGTATCTGAACACTGACTTCACGACTGTATCTGAACACTGACTTCACGACTGTATCAGAACACCGACTTCAAGACTGTATCTGAACACTGACTTCACGACTGTATCTGAACACTGACTTCACGACTGTATCAGAACACCGACTTCAAGACTGTATCTGAACACTGACTTCACGACTGTATCTGAACACTGACTTCACGACTGTATCTGAACACCGACTTCAAGACTGTATCTGAACACTGACTTCACGACTGTATCTGAACACTGACTTCACGACTGTATCTGAACACCGACTTCAAGACTGTATCTGAACACTGACTTCACGACTGTATCTGAACACTGACTTCACGACTGTATCAGAACACCGACTTCAAGCCTGTATCAGAACACCGACTTCACGACTGTATCTGAACACTGACTTCACGACTGTATCTGAACACTGACTTCAAGACTGTATCTGAACACTGACTTCACGACTGTATCTGAACACTGACTTCACGACTGTATCAGAACACCGAGTTCAAGACTGTATCTGAACACTGACTTCAAGACTGTATCTGAACACTGACTTCACGACTGTATCTGAACACTGACTTCACGACTGTATCTGAACACTGACTTCACGACTGTATCTGAACACTGACTTCACGACTGTATCAGAACACCGACTTCAAGACTGTATCTGAACACTGACTTCACGACTGTATCTGAACACTGACTTCACGACTGTATCTGAACACCGACTTCAAGACTGTATCTGAACACTGACTTCACGACTGTATCTGAACACTGACTTCACGACTGTATCAGAACACCGACTTCAAGACTGTATCTGAACACTGACTTCACGACTGTATCTGAACACTGACTTCACGACTGTATCTGAACACCGACTTCAAGACTGTATCTGAACACTGACTGCAAGACTGTATCTGAACACTGACTTCAAGACTGTATCAGAACACCGACTTCAAGACTGTATCTGAACACTGACTTCACGACTGTATCTGAACACTGACTTCAAGACTGTATCTGAACACTGACTTCACGACTGTATCTGAACACTGACTGCAAGACTGTATCTGAACACTGACTTCAAGACTGTCAATGTTCGATGAACTATGAGGTAAAATCAGGTGACATATAATATGACTAAACTGATGCAAAAACCGGGGGGGGGGGTGGGGGGGGGGGGCTGCAGCTAGAACTTGTAGAAGACTGGAAGCTTCGTCCAAGTGACACACCTGACGATCTAGCACGACCACGTCCGTAAACAAAAAGATTGAAGTATGACCGTGTTAAATTTTGAAAGAAGTCATGACTTCTAGTCGTGACAGTGTTTTGTTGAGGATGATAGCAAATATGCAGCGACAACTAGAGTTCTTATATATATATATAACCTGTTTATTGCTTCATCACAACGTCGAAGCTTACAACATCCATG
This sequence comes from Meghimatium bilineatum, assembly GCA_034231615.1. Lineage (NCBI taxonomy): Eukaryota > Metazoa > Mollusca > Gastropoda > Stylommatophora > Philomycidae > Meghimatium > Meghimatium bilineatum. The sequence continues at coordinate 1,714,216 of CM067322.1, read as the reverse complement.
GTTACAACATCCAGGGTTACAACATCCAGGGTTACAACATCCAGGGTTACAACATCCAGGGTTACAACATCCAGGGTTACAACATCCAGGGTTACAACATCTAGGGTTACAACATCCAGGGTTACAACATCCAGGGTTACAACATCCAGGGTTACAACATCCAGGGTTACAACATCCAGGGTTACAACATCCAGGGTTACAACATCCAGGGTTACAACATCCAGGGTTACAACATCTAGGGTTACAACATCCAGGGTTACAACATCCAGGGTTACAACATCTAGGGTTACAACATCCAGGGTTACGACATCAATAATTCAATGTGCAACATCTTAGAAAATATTAAACATCTCTTAGTTCACAGACTGTCCTAGAGACTTAATCTGTCTCTCAACTGGGAGCTTTTCAAGCTATCCTAAAACTTTCTAACTACAACTTTGAAACTAAACTTTCCTAGCTATAACTTCTAACCACACTTCCTACCTTCGGTATCGAACTGAGCCCCGAAAATAGTCTGCACTCCTAGTCGCTCAGCCTAGTCCATTGGCTTTTCAACCCTAGTCCGAACTCTAAACCACGTCCTTGAAAATCAGTTCCCAAATATTTGGAAAAACTTCTGACTAATCCAAATTCAAAATGCTTCCATCGGACATTCTCACATCAGTTTTAAAGTCCCGCCGTCTTAGCCATTTCAGATATAAAGAAAAAGTTAATAATAAAAACACAATACCTTGGTGGACAGGAACATGTGTCTCCAAAATCTCACAACAGAATGCAGCACTTAAAAAAATGAGGTAGTCCAAAACAGATGACAACATTGCAAATTATAAAACAATTTGCAAAGAAGTAACCAGAACAATCAATAAAGCCAAACAAGATCATTGGAGAATATTTTGCCAGAGCCTAAGCTTCAGAAACCAAAATTCAGAGGTACTTCACCACCACCTACTCCTTAGTGTCAATAGACGGATAAATCATAGAAAATTAACACCAGGAATCTCAAAAGGAAAGCAACATACAGATGGGTAGCCCAATCACGAATCACAGTCAACTCAGAACTATCCAATCAATAGTATCCAGCATTATCAAGAGAACAAGAAACATCAAACAAGAATCCCAAACACCACTCAACAATTAAAAAGTCCTTCTTAGGACTAAATCCTAAATCCCCCCCCCCCCCCACTATTTAATGTCCTTATCAGGACAGACCAGACCCCATGTCAATCCACTAATCCCAAACAGGACAACACCCAGGTCATTCGACCACCAGATACGCCGTTATATAACCACAGAATACGAATTCACGGTTGAAAGGGAGTGCCTTTCTCCAGAAAGACGAATCCACCTCCAAGAAACAAATAAAAACACTTTAATTGAAGACTGAAAGTTACGTTAATGAAAACAATTCTCCCCGGTCGATTTGCCGTCGGATACGCACATCCCAAACTTTCCGACTGCAACTATTTTGTTAAAGCTACTGGCATGTATCGTTTCCAACCAGAGGTGACAGATACGCCGATATACTTTTCCACATTGTTTTCTCCTTAAATAGCCAAGGGGAAGGATACCTGTTATCCAGTATGTCAATACCTGGTCTAATTAGTCTCTCTCCACAGGCAGAGACGAACAATGCCCTTTGTCAGGTCCGTCCTACATCTTCCGACATGTTGACTTATGTCGTCTGCTTTGCTAGCTTCGTGGAGACTCGTTCTTAAAAATGGTTTAATGTGCACTAAAGGAAAATTTGTGACATTATTGTTACTACACGTTACTCGATCATGTGGTTCTGTCAGACATTCTGTCTGGATTTTGGCAAAGCAGACAACCTACTGTTCTATTGTTCCGGCCTGCCACGATTGACTCTATTAGAGAAGGTGGAAGGTTTGGGGTATTCACCTTCCAGGAAAGACCATTACGTTTAGTACTAGGAATTTAGCCAAGTATTGATTATGACCTACTGTTACTACTGCTATTACTAATAATACTACTATTAACAGTACTACTACTATTACCACTACTTTTACCAACTATTAACACTGCTACTACCACCAGCACCACCACTACTAGTACTATTACTACTACTTCTGCTACCACTACTACTATTGCCACTACTATCACATCTACTACTACTACTACTACTATTACAACTACTACTAGTACTACCAATACTATTACTACTACTACTACTACTGTTGCTGCTACCACTACTACTCTTCTTCGGCGTTCGTTCTCAAACTCTTACAGATTATCATATTACTTCTTCTACTACTACTACTACTACTACTACTACTACTACTACTACTACTACTACTACTACTACTACTACTACAACTACTATTAACACTTCTACTACCACCACTAGCACAACCACCACCACTACTACTACTACTACTACAACTATTATTATTGTTACAGTTAGAATTTATTTCAAAGTACGATGTTCTTACCTTACCTTGTTTCACGTGGAATGTCCCAGAAGCTTATCCTACCTTAGCTTGCTTGCCCACCTATCGGTGAGTAGATATCTCTTATTTACCTGAAATTATCTCCTCATTTTAGCAGACATTAATCAGTTACACCTTGATAACGTGAGCCAAGCAGAGCTTTCAAAGCAACAACCAGACATCTCAAATTAGTCTTATGACCTCTAGCTCATCTTGTAAACACGATTTGTTTGTAAACCAGAAAGCTTCTCTCTCCCTCCCCCCCCCCCTTCGAACTTGTGTCACCACCAGCTGATTGTTGAATACGTTTATCTCTAGACATGAATCTAAGTGAGTTTATTAATGCGTCTGTGGAAAGATTGGAAAAATATCATCTACCAGTGTTTGCATGTACATTATCACCGGAGCATGCCGTTTGTCTGGCGTGTGATTTATCGTGATGTCTACACCACCGTTTATTTATTTGTTGAGTCCCAGTGATTTCCATCTGGGAAATATCGACTTATGGGAACGGCAGCAAGAAACAGCAACATATTCTCATATACCTGTACGCGGAGATCTACAGGTACCTGTAAGATTTAGATAGAAAAATGATTTCGTAGTCCGGTAGTAGTTATATTCCCATCTTATCTTAGAAACACATCGACGACGACTACGTACACCAGCTATATACATTGAGTATGTTGCTAATCAAAATAAATAACTTGTAAACAACAACCACACACATAGTAGCACGCTGGTGTGTGTGTTGTCCAGTCATCATTTATTATGTTCAAACGACTAGCTTCAGGCACATTAGTTCTTCTTTTGCGTTCGTTCTCAAACTTCTGCATACTAGCAGGATGCAGTATGGAGTACGTTGTGTCATGGTTTACATCTTAGCTGTGATATCTGCACCTTTCGTCTTGACGCATCCAATTTCACCATGGCTTCTGTGTCACTTTGGCCGTATATGGGATTGCTAACCCCACATCAAAGCACCCGTTGTCGCCTCTTACGACATGCTTGAAACTGTTGTTTTTCTTTGCTCCCATTTCAGGCCACATCAACGCACAAGTGGAAACATTATGTGAAGATATCCTTAGTCGAGTTATTAAATCAGTATGTTGCTTTAGTATCAAGGGCGGCACATAGGGCAGTAGACGCTTGTTTCAATTCTGTAGGTATGTCTTCTATTAGTTGGAGTCGTAGCTCTGTCGATTTATGATTTCTATAAATAAAACTTCCTGTTTATTGCTCTTTAAAATAATACTATAATAAATATGCAGCCTGCCATCCATGGGGGAAACAAAGATCTATAATAATGTTTTCAAATATGACCTGTCGCAAACAAGAATGTGAATGAAACGTTGCATTCCAAAGTTATCTGCAATCTAATAGATAATTTCTGATATATTATCCTCCAACGTTGATTACCAATTTGTAGACGGACTATTCCACCTGGGCAGTAGATATGTTTTCAATAACAAGAGGTGTTTTCCTTACAAGAAAAACAGAAAGTTTTCGCCTGTTTTCGTGTGCAATTCTTTCTGTTTGATGAAATATACAATGACCTTGTGTTTTTGCGAAGAATCGTTAAGTGAATGGGGGGGGGGGGGGTTACCCACCGTTTTGTTACATTCCTAGTACTGTCATATGATGATTTGCTAAGCGGGAGGCTTCCAGCTTCAGCCCCTACGCCTCCATCTAGGGGCGTGTTGATGATGATATATAATTATGATCTGTGACAATGTGTGACGCTGTTGGAGATGCAGAAAATATCAGAGCGAGCATGCCGCGTGCACTCACGTGACCAAAATAATAAACCTCGCCTCAGTTCTTGAACATCCCAAGCATTACTCACGTGACCTGAATAGGTTTACCGCCTCAATTCTTTACTTCCAGGGTTGTGGGGGCTGTCTCATATTTCCTCCCTCCAGACCCTATACCATGAAAGTGGGAAGCTTGGAAACCCTAGAGATACACTACAGCAATCCCCTTTTTGTTGCACTTTGTGAACTTGTTCTGGTGGGTGCCTACAGTCCGCCATTTCCTGTTTAGTGATGTAATTGCGACTGTTTCATTCTGTTCATATGTTGTCCTTATCTAGAAATAATGTGCAGACAAACCCCCAGTGTCAGGAAACAAACGCGATGGAAATGCAAGGGCAGCGGTAATACATGGCAAATATGGAAATTATGCAAATAAGTATAAATGTTATCAAAATTTATAAACAGAACATATTTGCAAATTAGCACAGCGATAGAACGACGTTTCGACTAGATAACTTGTTGTTTGTCTATTGCCTTTCATCTCGATGAAGGTAAAAGGTAAGGTAAAATCGTAAAGGATTGACTTCGCTATTCTCGGTTTCCCATACGTACTCCGTCAATCTCAACGAAGCGGCACGCTGCCTGCGAAGAGTACCATTCATAGCACGGAACTCCGTAGCTTCAAACGGTAATCCACAGGAATCTCCGAAAACATCCACGCTGTAAACAAGACGACACGATCCGGATTCAAACCCATGACCGCTTGAACACAAGGCGATCAACTTAACCACTACGCTGGATGAAGGTTTTCTGGTCTTCTTATTCTAAGTTTGTTCTCTAATTTCTGCAGATTAAGGCAGAAGACCTGGCTTCAATCCACCGCAGGGGAGAAAATGTTTCTGTGGATCTCCCTGGCATAGTGATTACGACGTTCGCTTTGTGTTCAAGAGGTCACGCTCGCAATGCCCTGTTTATAGAGTGGGTTCTCTTGGAGATCCCTGGAAATTATAGTTTGATGCAACGGAGTTACGAGCGATACTCTTGGCAAACGTCGTGCCGCTTCTTTGAGAGAATTACGGGGGATTACGTATGGAGTAACATGTCTACAATGTCAAACCTCAACAATTTTTTAGAAGGATATGGACCAGACCGCAGAACAGAATCCGTTGTATCATGATTTAGAGATTAGATTTTTGTCCCAGACACATCCGACTTCAGCACGGTTTCTGAGTCGCATTGAACCTCTTTTAAATGGGATATCCATGCCTCCACCCCCTTCCTTCCAAACATCAATAGTCGCCTCCTACGAAATGCATGGCAAGTAACTGTTACTATTGTATACTCCCCGGTAAAACACCAGCTTGAGTTTTGTCTAGACATCAATTGAAAATCTCTCCGCAAGACATACTAGAGACACAGACACTTCTTTCCTTGTTGAATACTGCTTATATGTGCAGTGTTGTTTCTGTGTGTTTTCCATTTTCTAGTTTTATACTATACGAGTTGGACATTCATAGTTCTTTCAGAGGCATACAACTAGTTGACTACCGGTACATTCAGGAAGAGAAATGAAAGATTCTAGGATATTGTCAGACAACTAGTCATGCTTATAGAATCAGTTGACACAAGAGAAACCATGGGGAGAGACAGAACAGTCATGCAGGCAGGAACACCTAATGTGTAATATTACAGGAGGGATATATTCCTTTTAAGTATTTGTACATATTGATTGCTCATCCTGACTTTGAGTTGTTGACTGCGTGAGTTAGTTTGCTGTTCAACTAGTTCGCTGCAGTAGCAATACATTTCAGAAGCGTCTAGGCCGCATGGGTTACCAAAGTGGTAAAAAATGAACTCACAAGGGTCAATTTGGACTTGCAGGGGATCCATGTCAGCGGAAGAAAATAATGTGCACTGCACGAGATGTACTCTTTTTATGAAAGTATGAAGTGAGATGTGGTTTCACGACAGGGAAGCAACAACGATCTTGATACATAATACTGGAGATAGAAATCGCGGAGAGTCATGTTCGCCTACGCCAGACGGCATTACACCTGATGATGATTGAACCCCCCCCCCCCTAATGAAATAAAAATATATAAATGATATATATATTGATAAATAATATTTCATGGATATATAATGATATATCTTAATGATATATATAATGATAAATGCATCTTTACTATTGTTCACACTTTAATAATCCCGTCCACCCCCTCCCCAATCCCCTTCCCCAACTTCACAATTTAATTAAAATTGGATCCACGTTTGGAAACACTGCTCTAAGGCCGGTTACACATTTTTGGTTTGGAGTCTCCATAATTGAAATCCGTGCTGTTCATGGATGTGCTATTAAAAACCGGAACGTTTAAAAACAAAATTTTGTTTTATTTAAAAAATAAATAATTTTAGACCAGATGTACTATTAACAAGGCGTCTGTCTACAAACCCCCCCCCCCCCTTATAAGTGAACCTAGCTTAAGGAAATGGATGGCACATCTTTGTGGGAAACTAAAGGCATCAGACATAATGCTGGCCACAGAAAAAGATGGCATAACACTGTATTTCCTTCAACTGTGTGGAAATGGATTCTTCTTCTGCGTTCGTTCTCAAACTCCTGAAGATTAGCAGGACGTAGTCTGGGAAAATAAATGCTCTGTGTCACGATTTACAGCTTTGCTGCGATATCTACACCAGTTGTACTGATAAATGCGAATTCAGTATGGCGTCTAGGTCATTTTATGGGATGTGGCTGTCGACTGCACCCATAACCTCATTAGTCGCCTCTGACGACAAGCATGGAAGGTAAACATTGCTATTATATGTACCCCTTACGGATCAGAAATGACTGGGACGAAGGAAAAGTAACTTAAGAAAGATTGTTATGTTCATGATAACTTGTGCAGACATGTGGCGCATGTGTTTGCCATGACCTGCACCACTAGCAGCAACATAGACGTATCTGTGTATATGAAGAAATGAAATCTTCTTTACTGATATAACAATAGAACATCTCTGTCAACTAGGGTAGTCATTATCACTGTCGTCACAGTTATCATCGGACCTTTTCACTTGTCAATATGCTAGTTACACGAGATCATACATTTAGTTAACTAACAAGACTAGCAGTGGCATGAGCTCTCTCTCTCTCTCTATCTCTCTCTCTTTCTCTCTCTCAACATGATGCAACTGTTGACTGTCGCTGACTTGTCACAACAGCTTGCTATTGACATTTCTCTCATTGAGTATCTCTCAAATAATATTCTCACGCTAGCCAATATCCCACTCCCAAAAGAATACAACCCAGTCTACAATGGAAAGAGAAGAAAACAAATAAAGAGATGCTAAAGACACTTATTAATATGAAGAAAGAACTATTAAGAGAAATAAAGATCAGGCAAATAAAATACTTTGGACACATTAAAAGACATGACACCCTATTGAAGACCTTACTTGAGGGTAAAGTCAAAGGGAAGCGAGCAAGAGGTAGGCAGAGATACAAGTGGGAGAGTAACATTACACGATGGACAGGTTACAGTCTAGCAGAGTGCACCACCAAGACAAGAGACAGGAGATGTTGGAGATACGTTGCAGCCAACCTTCATTGCGGAGACGGCACGTGATGATGATGACCTGGGGATTATTTTGACAAGTGACTTACAAGGGGATCACACATTGAAGAGGCAGGGACAAAAAAGGCCACAAGCAGACTACAAATAATGAAAAAAATTATGTGGGGCAGATTGGGGAGCTGACATAAAAACCATAAAACAAGTCTATGTAGGTCATATTCGTCCAACTCTGGAATATGGATTGAGCACATATGCAACAGCAGCAAATACCAATCTTCAGAATTCAGGTCTCCGAATTAGAAAAGGAGGACTAAGGAGCACACCTTATAATGTCATTGGAAGCAACAGCAGGATTAGAAAATCTAACAGATCTCAGGGATGAGAAAATCCCAATAATGACTGAAACATTAAGACATCTGAAACATCACTCTATGCATTAGACAACAATTGAACTCACAAACAAAAAACAACAACAAAACAGACTGAAAAAACCAAGCTTCAATAAGAAAAAAAAACTTATGAAAGGCAATGAAGAAGTAACCAGCAACAATCTGGATGAATGGGAACAGCTAGAAGCATATTGCAACATCACAAACACCTCACCCATATATACTGCAAAACTTACAATACCAGGCATTGAGAGCAAAACTATGGAAACCCCTACTGACCTCACGGCAAAAACACTTGATCATCTGGACACGCAATACCTCAACTCACAGTGGATTCATGTCTTCACAGATGGATCATCAGAGGGAGCAGTAAAGAAAGAAAGAGCTGGGATACTAATACTCATACCAAACACCCCAAAACTAGAACTCTCAATCGCTACTGGCACATTATCAACAAATTACAGGGCAGAGCTACAAGCAATCTTAGAAGCATCAAAAGCTCTAGAGGAACAGGGGTTCAAAGGAGCTAACATAGTCTTCTTGTGCGACTGCATGCATGTACTCCAGACCATCCATAATGAACCTAAGGATCTCCTAAGAAAAACAGGCGTAGAACTTTTAAATTAGCTGTCTACTAGCAATAAAGTTGTGCTGCAGTGGATCCCTGCACACTGTGGAATAGCAGGAAATGAAGCACCTGACAGCCTGGCAAAAAAGCAAGTGCAATAAAGGAACAATTCCAGCATAGAATATCACTGACTGAAGCAAAAACTCTCATCAAAAGAAAATACAAATATACATGGAGGCAGAACAGGCAGTAACTTTCCACAGGACCCCATTCTAAAGCTAAACAGATCTCAGTAAACAACAATTTTTAGACTCTGCACAGGACACTGCAGACTACAGGCACATCTCCATAAAATGAAGGCTGTCCAAGCTGACCAATATCCATGTCAAAAGAGTCCCCAAATTGTAGAACACATTCTGCAGACATGCCCACTTTTTGATGACTTGAGAACTAAAATATGGCCCCAAGAGACAGATCTGAAGGTAAAGCTGCAGAGCAACCCTGAGGACCTCCTGCTGACGACTGAGTTCGTGGAGGCGGCGCACATTCCTGTATAGACTTATGAGCATATGAAACTAATCGCAGAAGAAGAAGCACAAAAGTCATGATATTATTCAACAAAATGAAGACCTGACTCACGAATGAATATTTTTTAGGTAAACATCCCCCCACCCCACCCCTTGAGCATAACATCTACGGCCCTGAGACAGCCCACTCTGCTGTCGCTGCCGTATCCTATCTGCGGGAGTTTGAGAAACGAAAGTAGCATAAGAAGACCATAACCTATTGATGACATGGAATCATGCCGACACTCAACACACATTTGAACACGCCCGTGTTTGCCAAAATTATACCCGCATTGACTCGAACCCAACTCGTGAATCGATTTCCTGTCCAGTGAGCAACTTCCGTTAACTCTCTCGAGTCGTACAGAAATCATACAGTCCTGTGAACTCATCGATTCATCCTTCTAAAGGTGAGGCTATTCTGCTTTCTCCCCGTGTTTTCATTGGTCACTGTGTATACTTTTGCGTCGACAGCCAATGAAAATCACGGGAAAAGTGACAAGTGTAAATTTATAAGGAAGATAACCTATGAGTTCACCGGATAGTATCATTGAAGAAGGACTGGACCCTCCCCGCGCGCTCACCTAACGGCACTTTCGAGTCTCATCACATTCTGGTAGTGGCAACATTGATTATGTAGAGCCGATCTACCAGCTGATGATGGACGGATTGATTTTCTAAGAACTGATCACTCACTGCAAAGCCGTAGCTTTCTCTTGTAGATATTCATTGATCTGGTGTAGAGAAAATCCATGATATCTTGTAGAGTGTAGGTATTTATTGAGAAGAATACATAAGCATTGTCTCGTGTCAACTGTACACTATACTGAATCTATGCATCGTATTATTCTTCATCTCTCAGAGACAGGTTGAGACTCCTGTATTCTAAGTGTCTTATGATTAGATATCTTGTTTTAAGTCTATTCCGCACAAACAATATCTAGCAGCTATAGTATCAGAATGGCAGAGAACATCGACTATCAGGTGTGGGCCACAGTAGCACAGATATGAAAAATAGTATCGCGAGTATCTCCCCCAATAACTATAGTCATTAATATCCGACAGATCAGATAGCGTTCGTATCTTGTATTGCAAAGTCGTCTCTTGTAAGTATTATCTTGTTGAGTAGATAGACTACCGCAGAAACAGATGTGTCGGGCCATTGACGCAAAGAAAACGATTATACAATGCATTTCCAATTTCTGGACTACATTCTGCTGGACTTCTAGTATTACCATTGTCCTTCTACAAAAGAGAACTCGCTGGAGTTTGAGAATGGCCGCTGAAGAAGAATAATAGACAGACTAGGAAGACAACCAACATGCAATTGAACTCCATATTCGTCAGTTTGTGAAATCTACAACACACACACACAGACAGAGAGAGAGAGAGAGAGAGAGAGAGAGAGACCAACTAGATAACGTTTGAAAACCCCTGACATAAAATATATTTGACTTTTATAATGAAACTATTAACGGTCTCTAAATGTGGAGAATGACGTTAGCACCGGTAGTACACCTGTGTAAGCAGACGATGACGGGCACGTTTTGACAGGTAAGCATCCTGTTGAAAGTTGGTTGTCAGAATGAATCTGCTGTAAGGCCATCAATTGGTGTTTACAGTTTCCAACTTGTTCTCAACAGTTGTAGATTAGTGGTTTCAGGTAAGTTCATCGCCACCTCTTGCTGACAAACTGTAAATAGTGATAGTTCAAGTAGGTTTCACTGTGACTTGACGTGTGATGTGACATGTGTGCCGTGACATGTGAGATGTGACATGTGTGATGTGACATGTGTGCCGTGACATGTGTGATGTGACGTGTGTGATGTGACATGTGTGATGTGACATGTGTGATGTGAGATGTGACATGTGTGATGTGACATGTGTGATGTGACATGTGTGATGTGACATGTGTGATGTGTGATGTGTGATGTGACATGTGTGATGTGTGATGTGTGATGTGACATGTGTGATGTGACATGTGTGATGTGACATGTGTGATGTGACATGTGTGATGTGACATGTGTGATGTGAGATGTGACATGTGTGATGTGACATGTGTGATGTGACATGTGTGATGTGTGATGTGTGATGTGACATGTGTGATGTGACATGTGTGATGTGAGATGTGACATGTGTGATGTGACATGTGTGATGTGACATGTGTGATGTGACATGTGTGATGTGACATGTGTGATGTGTGATGTGTGATGTGACATGTGTGATGTGACATGTGTGATGTGTGATGTGTGATGTGACATGTGTGATGTGTGATGTGACATGTGAGATGTGTGATGTGACATGTGAGATGTGACATGTGTGATGTGACATGTGTGATGTGACATGTGTGATGTGACATGTGTGATGTGACATGTGTGATGTGACATGTGTGATGTGACATGTGAGATGTGTGATGTGAGATGTGTGATGTGACATGTGTGATGTGACATGTGTGATGTGACATGTGTGATGTGACATGTGTGCCGTGACATGTGTGATGTGACATGTGTGATGTGACATGTGTGATGTGACATGTGTGCCGTGACATGTGTGATGTGACATGTGTGCCGTGACATGTGTGATGTGACATGTGTGCCGTGACATGTGTGATGTGAGATGTGACATGTGTTATGTGACATGTGTGATGTGACATGTGTGATGTGAGATGTGTGATGTGACATGTGAGATGTGACATGTGTGATGTGACATGTGTGATGTGACATGTGTGATGTGACATGTGAGATGTGTGATGTGACATGTGTGATGTGACATGTGTGCCGTGACACGGGTGATGTGACATGTGTGATGTGACATGTGAGATGTGTGATGTGACATGTGTGATGTGACATGTGTGATGTGACATGTGTGATGTGACATGTGTGATGTGACATGTGTGATTGCGACTTGTGTGATGTGACTGTGTGATGTGACTTGTGTGATGTTGCAGCAGAAACTCTCTACATCTTCTTGACATTGCTTGCACTATGTCTATTTTTAATTCGGTGTCTCACGTACTACAATGGGAAATAGCTCACGCTTTCATATCTGGTCATGAAACAAAAAAAAGACGAATTTCAAATACCGGAGGTAGCCTCACCCAGTCTTTCTTTCTTCTGTGTTCGTTAGTCCTATAATTCCTGCAGATTAACAGGATGTAGTCCGGGGAGTGGAGTGCGCCGAGTCATGGTACATTGTAGCTGCAATATCTGCGCCATTTTGCCGGACACATCCGACCTCAGCATGACTTCTGGGTCACTTTGACACTATGTGGGATGGTGCAGCCAAATCCACCCCATAACCTCCGTAGTCGCCTCTTGCGACATGTATGGAAGGTAAACAGTGTTGTTATTTTTTGCGTGCTCCCCTCTTGAGGCCCTCATTTAAGACTCGGTGTCGCCCAGACAGTCCAACAAAGGATATGCAGATATTTTTATATCTAGATGTATGGGATACAATATACCTCAAAATCATCCCTGTGATGCCGGGGCCCAAGAGCGAAGCAAAGAATAACAACACTGTTTACCTTCCATGCATGTCGTAAGAGGCGACTGAGGAGGTTATGGGGCCAGTTTGCTGTTCCATCCAATATAGTGTCAAAAGAACCAGTCATGCTGAAGTCTGATGTGTCAGGTCGAAAGACGTAGAAAACAACTCATTCCGTTCTCCGCACTACATCATGCTAATCTGCAGGAGTTTGAGAACAAACGCAGAAGAAGAAGATGATTCAGAGTGTCAGGCAATGCAAGTCTCTACTAAAACATGCGACTCCCAGTTGGAGAGAACTAAACTGAAACTATAGACATCAACAGTTGGAGTTTTAACCATCACGGAAAAATATATGCAATCCATATTCTTACCAACAGGCTTAAACTTGCGCAGAATACAAGACACATCAGACAACAATGGACCTTTGGATGATAGTACAACGATAACAGGATTTGGTATATAGAAAGAAAATTACTCTTAAATTAGAGACTTTCCTGTGTTCTAAATGTGTTCAAACACTTAATATATGCAGAGGACAGCCTTAATTATGCAATAGTTTTACCTATATGAAATCTCGCATTTATGATTTAAAATGCAATTAATGCAGGACATGATCCCACAACATTATTATGTTCACTCCTGATTCCCCCCCCCAAACTGAAAAATGACAGTTCTAGAAACGGTCAGAAGGGGGACCAGAAGCAACCCCCCCCTTACTAAGTGATGTTTGACAAAGAGGTCATCAGACTTCTCATATCAAAATGACGATTCAACACACGAGAACGCATGAATTATCTTTTTTAAAAAATATTAAGGTAACACCCCCACCCTCTTTAATCTTTTTTGGCAAATCAGAACATGACTTTTATTGCTAGGAACTTAGCCGGAAGGTGCCCCCCCCCCCAACCACCTTCCTGGTAGCGAACGTTTCACGTTTTATAGAGGAATTTAAACACCAAGATTCTTTACTTTTTTTTAAGGTAAACTTCCCATCCCCTTTTGAGGAAAACGTATCTACTGCCACGCACATGCACGCACGCACGCACACACACACACACATAGAGAGAGAGTAGTTTATTTGTTGTTCCTCCGTGTGCTATTTTATACCTAGACTATAGACAGTTGTTTGACTAATGAATACTGGACTGTATACACTTGTTGAGGCTTGTCATATTATCACTTTAACTAATGAATACTGGACTCTATACACTTGTTGAGGCTTGTCATATTATCACTTTGACTAATGAATACTGGACTGTATACACTTGTTGAGGCTTGTCATATTATCACTTTGAATAATGAATACTGGACTGTATACACTTGTAGAGGCTTGTCATATTATCACTTTGACTAATGAATACTGGACTGTATACACTTGTTGAGGCTTGTCATATTATCACTTTGACTAATGAATACTGGACTCTGTAAACTTGTTGA